>JAJOZX010000062.1:985000-1162500 GCA_023014485.1 Bathynomus jamesi | reverse complement strand
ATAGAGAATGAAGTTTTTTTTCTTTTTATTATTATTATTATTATTATTATTATTATTATTATTATTAAGGAATTTACCATACATTCAATACGGAAGATGTCCAAATACTAAACACGTGATTCAGTGTTCAAGGTATGGAAAACGTGAAGAGAATTAAGTTACTTTATGACGTCATAGTTATTGAATTTGTACGTATAATACAAATCATTATTAGGAAGATTTACAAGAACGAATTAGAGACAAGAGTGGGTATTAATTACTAAGAAGTACAACTACGGGTTTCAATCCTGTTATATGCAATGTGTATGCATAATCTAGGGACGAGGGTGAGATGCAAGACAATCATAATTAATTAATAACTTCTATAACAAATGAAAAATGGATACGACTAAACCATAGATATGGTAGATCGTAGGGTTTTGACACGAACAAAAATAGGAAGCTATAAGTAAAATTATTATCCAAACTCGCGTTAAGCGATTTTGGTTCGTATGTAAAAATGAATATTGATTATTCATTGTCCATTTTTACATTGCTCTCCCCTTTTAAAAATGATATTTATACAATAATCTAGTAGGGTACCATTAATACAATACAAATGAGAAAATAACATCCTACTTACTACAAGTTAGATGACGAATTTTTCTTTACATTACAAATTTTTATACAGAACAAGTGAGTTCGGTGGTTGCGTACAATGGAGAGTAATCAAATCTTTAAAATGACACTTGCTTATAAAATATAAAAAATTAAAGATTAATATTTTAATTTATGCAAACAGAATGAAAGGATTAATACATTAATTTGGACAAACAATTAAGTTAGGCAAAGAATGATATTGTTAATTTAAAAAAAATTTATGTGGGGAAAATTACATACATACTGAATAGTAGGTAAAAGGGAAAAATATAAATTATTTTCCAAAGTTACCCTGATCGTGCAGTCTATAACTAATTTTATTGACTATTGTAGGTAAAAATCGAATTACGTAATGGATGATGTATAGACCTGTGGTCTAGTGTGTATGTGTGTGTATTAGATACAAAGTGTGTATCTTATAAATTTGAGGGACAGATTAGCTGTGAGGATTTTTAAATTAACTGAATAAACGCCTGAGCAAAAATTGATATATAGTAAGCAAAAATGCGTAGGACTATATAAATAGCATAGTTAGCACTTCACGCTATGAAATAGTTTATTGTGACATCCAATGATTTTAGCATAAGGTTTGTATATATAGTATATATAGTGTGCATACATGCGTGTGTATGTGTAGGGATTTGGGAGGTTTTTGAATTAACAAAGTTTAAAAATAATGTATAATAATTTAAGATGGGTTTAGGGTTATAAAATCTTTTGAGTCAATTATTGTTGTTATTATTATTATTATCATAAAATCCTTTAAGTTCAAGGTAGTATTTAAGTATTTAATTAAATCAGTTACACGTATTAAGGTAATAAAAAGAAATGTACTTAGAGGACTTACAATTGATGAAAGTAAATCTCACGGTTTAAAAATTGAATTTTGAAGATGGAATTAAATTCGACTAGTAACATTCCTAGCTATATATGAACTATATAACCATTAACATTAACCAGAAGAATCGGTACGATAATTGAATTAAGAAAATTAAGAATACAAATTAACAATAGAAACCAATTCATGCATTTTAATGAGCTAAACATAATTTTATAATATTCTTAAAAATAAAAGTAAATCGAACCTTAGATGAGTTTCGGCCAAGAATAAAAAAGTTATTGAAATGGAAGGAAAGCATTTCGAACAAACTTTTTTTTTAATAATTTCAGGTAAATTTTACATTAAAAATTATTTTTATATACTAAAAAAAATATTAAAAAGGTTTAATAATTTTTGCATGTTAAGTAGAAAAATTATACTCTTTCGTTAAATGTTGATAGACTGAATTATTTGATATTTTAGTCTGAAAACTTGTTTGCATATGATAAATACATATGTTTTATTGTGTAGAAGTTTTATTAAAATTAAATGACAAAAAAGAATAAACACAACTGAAATTTAGGGTATGTGCGGTCCTACGGGTAAATTTCCCGACCATACAGAGCAAGATAAATTAGGTACATGATCGATTAATTATTACACTATTTCTGTCATCATATAATCGCAATAATTATAAAACTCGTTACCAACATTTGTAAAAACGGTTTTGGTTGCCAACAATAAAATATGTCATTTTACCTATATATTTTTATACGCAACAATGGCATGAAAAAGAAAGACAACCCGGTCAATTCAGGTTGAATTAAATTCTCTTTACAACACAAAAAAAGGTTGAATTAAATTCTTAAATTACATTTTCTTAAATTAAATTCTCTTAACTTACAAAGAAAAAGTTGAATTCAATTGACTGCATTGAAATGACTTGGGACTTAAAAACTGACTTCTTAAAAACTAACTTCTTCAAAACTAACTTCTTCAAAACTAACTTCTTCAAAACTAACTGCTTCAAAACTAACTGCTTCAAAACTAACTGCTTCAAAACTAACTGCTTCAAAACTGGCTTCTTCAAAACTGGCTTCTTCAAAACTGGCTTCTTCAAAACTGGCTTCTTCAAAACTGACTTCTGTAATCTCTGGGGCGGTTGTCCCTCTTGGATGCAACCTATTGACTTGACCTCTTACCAAGTATTTCTATAAATCTCTGGGGCGGTTGTCCCTTTTGGCGCAACCTTCTGACCTGACCTCTTGTCAAGTATTTCTATAAATCTCTGGGGCGGTTGTCCATCTTGGCGCAACCTTCTGACTTGACCTCTTGTCAAGTATTTCTATAAATCTCTGGGGGCGGTTGTCCATCTTGGCGCAACCTTCTGACTTGACCTCTTGTCAAGTATTTCTATAAATCTCTGGGCGGTTGTCCATCTTGGCGCAACCTTCTGACTTGACCTCTTGTCAAGTATTTCTATAAATCTCTGGAGCGGTTGTCCCTTTTGGCGCAACCTTCTGACTTGACCTCTTGTCAAGTATTTCTATAAATCTCTGGGTGCGGTTGTCCATCTTGGCGCAACCTTCTGACTTGACCTCTTGTCAAGTATTTCTATAAATCTCTGGGGCGGTTGTCCATCTTGGCGCAACCTTCTGACTTGACCTCTTGTCAAGTATTTCTATAAATCTCTGGGGCGGTTGTCCATCTTGGCGCAACCTTCTGACTTCAAAACTTATTTGCAACTTATTTGCAACGAAAACTGACTTGCAACTTATTTGCAACGAAAACTGACTTGCAACTTATTTGCAACGAAAACTGACTTGCAACTTATTTGCAACGAAAACTGACTTGCAACTTATTTGCAACGAAAACTGACTTGCAACTTATTTTCAACGAAAACTGACTTGCAACTTATTTGCAACGAAACTGACTTGCAACTTATTTGCAACTAAAACTTACTTCAAAACTGACTTGCAACTTATTTGCAACTAAAACTGACTTCAAAACTGACTTGCAACTTCTTTGCAACTAAAACTGACTTCAAAACTGGCTTGCAACTTCTTTGCAACTAAAACTGACTTCAAAACTGACTTGCAACTTATTTGCAACGAAAACTGACTTCAAAACTGACTTGCAACTTCTTTGCAACTAAAACTGACTTCAAAACTTCTTTGCAACTTCTTTGCAACTAAAACTGACTTCAAAACTGACTTGCAACTTCTTTGCAACTAAAACTGACTTCAAAACTGACTTGAACTTATTTGCAACGAAAACTGACTTGCAACTTCTTTGCAACTAAAACTGACTTCAAACTGACTTGCAACTTCTTTGCAACTAAAACTGACTTCAAAACTGACTTGCAACTTCTTTGCAACTAAAAACTGACTTCAAAACTTCTTTGCAACTTCTTTGCAACTAAAACTGACTTCAAAACTGACTTCAAATATCTCTCTAAATCTATAAACTCTCTATAAACACTCTCTCTCTAATTTGAAAGTCAATTCAATTCAATAAATTGAAAAAAATTGTAAAACAAAAATAAAAAATGTAAGCAACATTTCACTCGAACGTACGTGAAGGTACGGTACTATTATGTTTGGTACATAAATAAAATTATTCTATACTGAATATAATAGTGAAAATAACTCTGAAATTAACTCTCTCTGAAATTACTCTCTCTGAAATTAACTCTCTCTGAAATTAACTCTCTCTGAAATTAACTCTCTCTGAAATTAACTCTCTCTGAAATTAACTCTCTCTGAAATTAACTCTCTTTGAAATTAACTCTCTTTGAAATTAACTCTCTTTGAAATTAACTCTCTTTGAAATTAACTCTCTTTGAAATTAACTCCCTTTGAAATTAACTCTCTTTGAAATTAACTCTCTCTTACATTTAACTTCTCTTACATTAACTCTGTTACAATTACTGTTTCACAAAAAATGTATCACTGGTGTCTGAAATGTTCACTGTGTTTTGTGTAAATTCTGACTTGATACTCATTATTAACTGTTAATAATACTGACTTTTCAAGTGTTTATAAATTACTTAAAAAAAACAAAATGTACTTAACAAAAGTTCTACTGCAAAATCCTCAGAGACGTGTCCTGAAGACGTCTTGCTGGCTACTTCTTCTTGGATGAAAAACTAGGCGTGGAGAACTTGGAGTCGTGACACACCGGTCAAGGGTGGATGTCACGAACTAGAAGTCGTGACACGCCGGTCAAATGGTTTTATCCTGATGCAGGGTAATTTCTATCTTGGCAAAGAGTGGCCTCTTCTTAAAATCATCATCTTCTTAAAATAATCTTCTCATCCTGATGCAGGGTAATTTCTATCTTGGCCAAAGAGTGGCCTCTTCTTAACATAATCTTCTTAAAATCTTTTTATCCTGATGCAGGGTAATTCTATCTTGGCCAAAGAGTGGCCTCTTCTTAAAATCTTCTTTTTATCCTGATGCAGGGTCGCCAGCTGTTAACCCATCCGTCTATGGCCCTGGGTTGGTTCGGATCGACGGGGGTTCTAGTTACGGAGGCAAGCAACGGATATTTCTTCTATATACTTTCTTCTATAACTTTCTAATTCTTTTCTCTCGCTTTATGGGGTCGACACTCTGTTAATTCTTTTCTTTCAATAATACTCTGATACTTCTACTTTCTTGACTAAATTCCTCTGAAGATAGCCCAACTCGAGGGGAAATAAAAAAAGTTTCTCTTACTGTAATTTTCTTCTTAAAAATTTACAGGTAGTGGTCTGAATTTTACAGGGGTAGAGGTTCGACCTCTTTCGACCATAGCTCAGGCCGGAATCTAAAAATATTAAGGAGGCAAGGGCCCTCTGCCCCCTCCCCGCAGCGAGGCTGCTAACAAGGGGAGTCTCTTAGCAGTGACCAAAGCAGAGAGCCGTAATGAAGTGTCCTCTCATTTTACAAATACATGTATAAAATATGCCTGAATGTTGGGGGATGGCAGTTGGAGGTTAAGTTTCCCCCCTTTTAAACACGATCAGGTGTTTGAAAGTTTCCAAATTAAAAAAAAAAAAAAATGAATAAAAATAAAAACTAATCTTATTTTTTTTGCCACGTCTTCATTTCTGAAGGGCGATATCATTTCACGACTGAGTACATTTTGTTTGGGTTTATTACAATTATGATTTCGATTATGGATTACTTCCCATTCGCTTATGATTGTCCCCTTACAGTTCTATTAAAGTACATTCTTACATTATATATAAAGTCATTACATTCAATTATAGTTTCATTGAAGTACATTACGTCGTTACCATTCTTACAGTGTTTTTATATATATATATATATGGTTAGATTATATGGTTAGATTTATATGGTTATTATATATGGTTATTAGTACAACACAAGTACATGAGACATGACAAGATAATTTATATACAACATAATATGTTATGAATTTGGATCAGAGCGAAAGATTGTTATCTTAGAAACGTTCAATTCTGCTGTGATTCGCGAATTCGACCACTCAACTACTGTAAGCCTAATGAATGTCTTGTGAGGGGTGAACGCACTTAAAAGAAAAAGAAAAAAAAATACATGTGGACGTTTTACATGTAAGTAACAGAATAGGTTGTGTGCGTAATATAGACGCGAGTAAAATATGGACTGATAGGTTGATAGGTATCAGTAGACAATAGGTAGGAAAACAACATAAATAATGATATATAGAGAATGAAGTTTTTTTTTCTTTTATTATTATTATTATTATTATTATATTATTATTATTAAGGAATTTACCATACATTCAATACGGAAGATGTCCAAATACTAAACACGTGATTCAGGTTCAAGGTATGGAAAACGTGAAGAGAATTAAGTTACGTTATGACGTCATAGTTATTGAATTTGTACGTATAATACAAATCATTATTAGGAAGATTTACAAGAACGAATTAGAGAAAGAGTGGGTATTAATGACTAAGAAGTACAACTACGGGTTCCAATCCTGTTATATGCAATGTGTATGCATAATCTAGGGACGAGGGTGAGATGCAAGACAATCATAATTAATTAATAACTTCTATAACAAATGAAAAATGGATACGACAAACCATAGATAGGTAGATCGTAGGGTTTGACACGAACAAAAACAGGAAGCTACAAGTAAAATTATTATCCAAACTCGCGTTAAGCGATTTTGTTCGTATGTAAAAATGAATATTGATTATTCATTGTCCATTTTTACATATATATATATATATATATATATATATACACATATTATATATATACACATATATATACATATATATAGATATATATATACACACAATATATATAATATTATATATATATATATATATATATATATATATATATATATATATATACCCACACATATACATATATTATATAATATATATATACCCACATATATATATATATATATATATATATATATATATATATATATATAATATACTTATATATATATATACACATATATATATATATGTATAGAAACGACGTAAGTATAGAGGAGTGTTCTGCACACGCATATATATACATATAATACATATATATATATACACGTGTACAGTACGTATATATATATATATATATATTATATACACACACACACATTATATATATATATATATATATATATATATATATATATATATACACACAAAATATATATATTGTGTATATATATATATATATATATATATGTAAAAATGAACAATGAATAATCCATATTCATTTTTACATGAGAAACCAAAATCGCCTAGGCGAGTTTTGGATAGAATTTCGATTTGTACTTCTTTATTCATTACTGTATTTCCGTAATTCATCTTTTCTAATAATGACTTATACACTATGACGTCATAAAATAACTTAATTCTCTCTACGTTTCCCATACCTTGTACACTGAATCATGTGCTTAGTATTTGGACATCTTCCGTATTCAATGTATGGTAAATTCTTTAATAATAATGTTGTGGTGTTATGTAGTATAAATATTATTATTCAACCATATTCCTCTATACGTTCATATCTTATCTTGACCATTACCCTATATAAATTTTATTAAATATTAATTTTTACTCGTGTCAGTCTCTGAAACGCAAAACTTTATGCATTCGTTCGAAAACGCACAAATACGTTCCCGTTTTATTTTTTATTTTTATTTTTATTTATATCACCTCTCGCGATGAGCTCGAAAATGCTGAGGTAAGTGATCAAATTCCGCTCACTACGACAGAAGCGAACGCTTTTAAGATAAAAATCTCCTTTCGCTCCGAATCAAATTTATAACATAATATAACATAATATAACATATTATGTTGTATATAAATCCATACCGTATGTGCCCATGTACTTTGTATTATATTTCTAACATCTTAATTGTCTATTACTTTAAAACACTGCAAAAACAAAACAAAGTTATAGTAACTGTTTAATTGTAATTAACTGTAATACTTTAATTTAATATAACGTAATGTACTTTAATGAAACTGTAATTAATAATAACTTGTAATGTACTTCAATGAAACTGTAATTAAATGTAATGACTTAATATATAATGCAAGAATGTACTTTAATAGAACTGTAATGGACAATCATAAGCGAATGTGAAGTAATCCATAATTGTAATCGTAATTGTAATAAACCCAAACGAAAATGTACTCAGTCGTGTACTTAAATTGTACTTATGTACTACTATGAAATGATATCGCCTTCAGAAATGAAGACTCGGCAAAAAAATACGATTAGTTTTTTTATTTTTTTATTTTTATTTGGAATCTTTCAAACATCTGATCATATGTTTAAAAGGGGGAAACTTAACCTTCAACTGCCTTCCCCCAACATTTAGGCTTATATTATACATGTATTTGTAAAATGAACTACACTTCATTACGGCACTCTGTTTTGGTCACTGCTACGAGACTCCCTTGTTAGCAGCCCCGCTGCGGGGAGGGGGCAGAGGCCCCTTACCTCCTTAACTTTTTAGATTCCGGCCTGAGCCATGGTCGAAAGAGGTCGAACCTCTACCCCTGTAAATTCAGAGCACCTACCTGTACGTTTTTAGAAGTAAACTACAGTAAGAGAAACGTTTTATTTTCCCCTTCGAGCCGTGCTCTCTTCAGAAGAACTTAGTCAGTTAAGTCGATAAGTTATAAAAGAAAAGTCGATAATTTTAGTATCAGAGAAAGTATCAGAGTATTATAAAAAGAGAAGAATTAACAACTGGCGACCCTTTGCCCAAATTAAGAAAGAGACAACCCAGGCACCATAGAAGATATTGGCATAACAGTCTGGCGAGTCTGTAGCCAAGAGTTTAACAAGTGGCGACCCACCATTTGACCGGCGGAAAAGAATTAGAATGTTATAGAAGAAATATCCGTTGCTGCCTCCTAACTAGAACCCCCGTCGATCCGAACCACCCCAGGGCCATAGTCGGAGGGGTTAACAGAGTGGCGACCCTATAGCCAGGATAAACATTTGGCGACCCTACTACCAAGATTAGAAGAATATTTTAAGAAGAGGATTTTAACAAGTGGCCACTCTTTGGCCAGGATAGAAATTACCCTGCATCAGGATAAAACCATTTGACCGGCGTGTCACGACTTCCAGTTCGTAACATCCACCCTTGAACCGGTGTGTCACGACTCCAAGTTCTCCACGCCTAGTTTTCATCCAAGAAGAAGTAGCCAGCAAGACACGTCTTCAGGACACGTCAAGGATTTCGCCGTAGAAATTTTGTTAAGTACAGAGTTGGTTTTTTTAAGTAATTTGTAAACATTTGAAAAGTCAGTATTATTAACAGTTAATATTTAGCATTGAGCCAGAATTAACACAAAACACAGTGAACACTTCAGACACCAGTGATACATTTTTTTTAGTGAAACAGTAATTTTCACAGAAGTTAAAAGTAACAGAAGTTAAAAGTAACAGAAGTTAAAAGTAACAGAAGTTAAAAGTAACAGAAAGAGTTAATTTCAGAGAGTTAATTTCAGAGAGTTAATTTCAGAGAGTTAATTTCAGTATAGAATAATTTTATTTTATGTACCAAATAATAATAGTATCGTACCTTCGCGTACATTCGAGTGAAATGTTGTTTACATTTTTTATTTTTTGTTTACAATTTTTTTCAAATTATCGAATTGAATTGACGTGCAAAATTAAAAAAGAGAGAGTTTACAGAGAGTTTATAGAGATTTAAAGAGATACTTGATTGCATTTCAAGTAAGTCGGTTGCGCCAAGAGGGCCAACCAAACCCCGGAGGTTAATAGTCTCCACTTGATAGAGATCAAGTGCAGTCATTTTCCGTTTTCAGTTAATCTTCACTTGATAGCAGTTCAAGTGCAAGTCAGTTTCGTTTTCAGTAGACTCCACTTGATAGAGTTCAAGTGCAGTCAATTTTAGTCAGTTCAGTTTCAAGATACTTGATAGAGTTCAAGTTAGACAGTTTCAAGATACTTGATAGAGTTCAAGTTAGACAGTTTCAAGATACTTGATAGAGTTCAAGTTAGACAGTTTCAAGATACTTGATAGAGTTCAAGTCAGACAGTTTCAAGATACTTGATAGAGTTCAAGTCAGACAGTTTAAAGATACTTGATAGAGTTCAAGTCAGACAGTTTAAAGATACTTGATAGAGTTCAAGTCAGACAGTTTAAAGATACTTGATAGAGTTCAAGTCAGATAGTCCAGGCAATTTGTAGTTAGACCTGGGCAAAATTGCTTCAGAAGCTTTCTAAACTGTTTCCAGCTCAGGAACCATTGCCGAATAACATATCCAAAATCCGACAAAATTGGAACCCGGGAACACCCCCAAAAATGAAATTAAAAATGGCGGACTGGATGTTTCCTACGAAAAAAAAAATATATAATTTACGCTTTTATTTATAGAGATACATTTGATGCTTTTTCTTTCAGTTGTAATGTTTTAAATAATTCAACAATATACAGCACAACCAGTTATTACGCAAATATAATGTTATATAGCTTTTTACAGATTTTTATAATCAATAATACAACAATTATTTTTTTCCCAGTTTCAAGTTATGTTCATTACAGAAGAAGTGATACCTGGTCACAAACATACAGAAATTAATCCTCTTCATCACTATCATCGGATAGATTACCGGTACTTGGGTTGTTATCGCAACCACTGATTTGGCACTCGCCACAAGCGGCTGAACAGGGCATTCCATTACGCTTGCATCCACATCTTGAAGTAGCACATTTCGTCTTGCAGGAGCAGCGGATCATGTTGAGTAGATAATTTGGAGCTGGTGGCTTGTCGCAGGCTGTAGGGTAGTAGGAATTATTCTTTACATACCAACCCCACTGTTCTGCATCGATCTTCTCTTCTGTAGACTTCCAGATTAGTATTTGAAAGTATGTGCGAAAGCTGTGGTACTTTGTGGACGCATCGGTAGGTGGCAAACGTTCGGGTGTAACAAAAGATTTAGCTGTAGCTACCTTTTCAACTAACATTCGATGACGTAGTGCGTTAGTGGATTCAAGTGTTTTGCAGCCATACAACAGAAGCATTGCCTTTCTTCCAGCGGCTTCAATGTCAGAGTGTTGGCAACAATCAGAACAGAATGTATTTGCAACTGAACGGAGTTCAGCCACCTTCATCAGTGTGTCGAATGCTTTGGCTTTACCGATCGAAAAAATTCTGGATGTGCTATCACAGCCCGTGAAAGCATGCACAAACAGGAGATACTTGCAGATGTCATTGCCTAACAATGATTGAATGCTGAGAATATCATACACAGGATTAGGAGATGGTCCCCGTCTTATATCGTTGCGATAGTACAACTTGAAACCACTGTCCTTGGCATGGTACAGAAGGAGAATCAGCAAGTCGGTGTCTTCCCCTATTACTGTTGTAGTTGCATTTTCTGATGAGGAAACTGCTGCCACGAACGATGTCCACATCAGCATCCCCATCTGCATTGTGAACAGTACACCCGTGCTTCTTCAACATCTCACCTACGAGGGAAATAAATGCTTGCTTGTTGTTTTCATTAGCCAAGAAGTGTTCCTTCTGGCCAACAAACTTCATGCTTGGACTGAGATTCACATTTCTGCTTGTCTTGGTGCTGCGTCTTCTGTGGGTCATGTCCTTGATCGTAGGAGAGCTGCTGTAGCCATCAAAACAATGATTGCTTTTCCATATGTTTTCAGAGTGAAATCGGCATATGAGTTGGCGATGCTGTCATATGTTTCATCTTGACGCCAGGAAACACGATGTAGTAGAGATCCACCATCCAATACGTACTGGTCTGTGCACTGAATTTCTTGAACTTCTTCCATGCGTAAAGTGTCAGTGTATTTGATTATTGCATGAGCTAGCTGAGACTTATCGGTTTCCTCAAGATACTTCGTGATTCGAACAATGCAGGAGGATATGCACACAGTTCGTAACACATGACATCTTCAAGATTCATGTCTCCGCCAGTGGCAACAGTCATCATTCTCTGAAACAGTAGTGCAGGATCTACTTCTATATCTGAAGCATCAGTGATCACAACGCAGAAGCAGATCCTAGTGTTTTCACTTTGTCAGATCTTTTGGCAGAATATGTAAAGGCTTGTTTCCCAATCATTTTTACGACAATGTTCGTACCGATTGATTGAATGCAATTGATGAACGTTAACTCCAGGATCAGCAGTTAGCCCTGTTACAATGTTGCAGAGACCCGAGGTAGAATGGAATGGGGATAAGGATTCCAGACGTTCAAGTACTTTCTTCATGTCATTACTGTCCCTGATTTGTCTACTTCCCCTCATTTCCTTGCTGTTCACTACTTTCCAACAAAACTCTGGTGTATTCCTGCATTGCTAAGTTATAAGTGGAACACAGAGGCATAGAAAAGAGCCACGTTGTCCTTTGGATGTCTGTAAATCCACTTCCGCGTGTCAGTCCGCCTCTGCTTTTCAGGGAACGCATTAGTACTTGTTCTATCACCAGGTCTGTGCCGAGTCCGGCCCATAATCTGTCGCTTCTTCTTACCACAAACTTACCTTCCTGGAACATTTGTTAACGGCTGGATTTTCAGAAGGCAAACTTAACATTTTCTGCAGGTACAGGTATATCGATTTCAGGTAATTGTGATGTCCGGCTGCTGCAATTATGGGGATGGTCTCCAGCATAGCTTGCAAATGCAAATCCCACGAGCCGTTCTGTCTGCTGTTATCAAGGAACGTGCAATGTTGATCATTCGCTGATATTCCAACCAGAGTTGACTTGTTTGCGAAGTAGATTGTAGGTCAGTTTTCTTCGCATCCAAAGTGGTAGCAATCTGAGACAATGCATTCGAAAGATTCCACATCCTCAACTGATTGTTTGGCGGTCATAACATCGTCGAGCAGGTCACAAGTTTCCTTATGGAGGTCATGAGGAGTTCCATCTTCATTACGAGGGAAAACGTCTGCGACTAGTAAGGTACTAAGAGCTGCATCTACTATCATATGACCACGTATCGCTCTTGAAACAGCTTTTCCAGACATCATGTGTTGCACGGCATTTGGTCCGTATATTTCTTGAAGTACTTCAGACAATCCTGAACCATTCATAAGAGTACCGACTGCTCCCAAAAGATTCATCAGAGTGTGAAATGATCTCAGCATTAAAACAATGTCCTGCAGGTCTCTCTGTTCATTGATGATTTGGGAAGCTTTCCAGAACAAAGGCTGATAAAGGTAATAATGCATGGGACTTTTTGATCGCGTGCTATCTTGCTCAAATATAGTAATGTCGAAAATATGCAAGTCATGTCAGTTGGCGACATATCTATGATGGGAAGGAACGTGATCGACGCCACACCTGGATGTGAGACACTTGATCCACCGTGAATTGCCTGCATTGTTCCGGACCAACTTGGACCTGATCTTTCTGCTGAAGATATCTGCCAGAGAAGACTAAGTCGACTTATGGTGGCAGTGGGTACTGGAAGTTCGCGGAATGAGATGTCCCTCAACATGCTTCTCGCGTGTCTATATTCCCTAATGTCAACGGTTGCAATCTTCTTAATGTCATTGTCACCAACATTACGCCTGTGAATAGAAGGGTGGATCTTGATCTTCGAAGTTATTGCGGCAATCATACCCATTCCATGAAAGGTATTCTTCCCATCCAAAGTGCAGACATCATGATCGACGTTATCTGCTGCTAGAAGGACTGCAGTGTTTTCATCAACAGTAAAAGAGCCAGACCCACTTGCCAGCGCCGCGTTTCCTTCGAATCTTGTTACTTCTGCATACGACGAACAGTAACCCAGCTGATGGAGAACGTCAATAAGGTACCTTGACCTAAAGTTGTGGTGTAGCTGAACCGACAAACCGATCTGTAGTGGACATAGTAATCCTCTAGGACGGGTTGCTTGCATAATGCTCTGCCCAATTGCACCTATTTTTCTTGAAGCATCCTGTCCCGCAAATGCTTTTGATAATAGCAATTTCAGACTGTTGGGAATGTAATCAAGAGCACTTTCTGCAGTGATGTCATTTGGAGATGGATACACATCTTTTCTAGGCGAGTCGACAGACTTGATATCACTTCTGATTATTTTTGCAGCAGCTTCTACTAGGTAAATCTTTTGTAGCTCTATATCTATATCACATTCTTTCGACTTTTTGTGATAATCTATAAGAATTTCATTAGCTGTCTCTCATAGTGTTACTACATCTGCCTTCCCACTTTCACCTGATATTATGATCTTGTCTCCGTAACGTTCTAAAAGCTTTCTCTTCATGTGCCTGCGTTCGTAGACAGAGCTCTGACTTCCTTGAAGATATTCCTCCATTTTGGAAATTAGGTCTCCAATCAACAGTTGTTCATCATCATTCTCTTCCAGGTAAGCACAGGTCTGAAGGAATGCTTGGTGTTGCTCTTCATTAGTTGGTCTCCCTTTCTTCGAATCATGATCGTCGGAGGAGTATGCGCGAGGAATGTTTTTTCCACTTCGAAAATTTACGCTGCAGGTGTGATGGTAGACACAATCTGCAGCAGGAAGATCACGAAGATAATACTCCAGACGGCTTTTACATTAAACGACCATTCATCGCAGCGGCTTTCACAGCACCTTTTTATGGTTTCGGAGAACTCTGTAGTTCTTATTTTGACATGCTCTGATTTTGGTTTGTGTTTGGAAAAAAAGTCCACAAAGGTATCACAAAACAAACAGTGAGTAGCACTGGAAAATGCGTATTCATGAAAACGAGCACTTTTCCTTGGTATTGCCTCGGCTGCGGTCTGTCGCTTCTTTATTTCAATGGTCTTTTTATCCGTAAACCTTTTCCTACATACAACGTGAACACTTATTCCAGCTGTTGCAACAACATCGCTTCCACGGCTGCGGCTGGATGCATTTATACCATCTGCTCCTTTTTGCGAGATGTGAACCACTTCCTGTCCGCTGTCCAATTTCTCCTTACAAACCACGCACAATTCTTCAGGGGTCTGCATTCTTGAAGGCGGACGCACACCGAGTCAGCCGTACACCGAGTCAGTCTGAAACAGAAAATACACAAATTAATAAACTGTGTTGCAGTATTTAAAAGGAGTACATAATAACAGTTTTAAAGAAAATGACAAGCACAAATACGCAGATTTGATAGTGGGTAGTAGGAATTAAAGAGTTGTATATAATATAAGTTTATAAAGATGTAGCAATGTCCATTCTCACATACACTCCATACAGTATATTTTATTTACATTACGTGACGTCATAGTTTAATACTAGCCGCCTAATACAATTTTTAGTGTCATATAGGTTAATTTAGAAACGAAAATGTGTTTTAAAACATTTTACTGATCAAGAAAAACGTCATAACTCTCTCTACAAAGCAAATTAAAATTTATTGTATTTCGTAGGAAACTGCCAGTCCGCCATTTTGAATTTCATTTTTGGGGGTGTTCCCGGGGTCCAATTTTGTCGGATTTTGGATATGTAATTCTGCAATGGTTCCTGAGCTGGAAACAGTTTAGAAAGCTTCTGAAGTAATTTTGCCCAGGTTGAAGCTATTTTTGCTCTAGATTGCCTGGACTAAGACAGTTTCAAGTCTCAGTTTTGAAGTCAGTTTTGAAGTCAGTTTTGAAGTCAGTTTCAAGTCTCAGTTTTCAAGTCCCAAGTCATTTCAATGCAGTCAATTGAATTCAACTTTCTTTGTAGTTTAAGAGAATTTAATTTAAGAAAATGTAATTTAAGAATTTAAGTCAACCCTTTTTTTGTTGTTTAAGAGAATTTAATTCAACCTTTTTTTTTGTTGTAAAAGAGAATTTAATTCAACCTGAATTGACCGGGTTGCGTCTTTAGTTTAACCTTTTTTCTTGTTTGTAAGAAGGAAATTCACCGATTTGTCTTTTCTTTTCATGCATTGTTGCGTATATAAATATATAGTTATGTATTTTATTATTTGTAACCAAAACCGTTTTTACAAAGGTTGTAACGATTTTGATAATTATTGTAATGTATATGAGGAACATGCCGTCCCTCCATTTTGTTTGAACTCTTTTAATTTTTGTTCTAAGTAGTGTGACAAGCAATCTTTTTTTAAAAGAGCAAAGTGCTCACGAAAAGACGTAATTGTCAATTTCAGACTTATACCCCCTGCTTAGTCACTCAATTCCCCCGAATGTAGTACTCCAAACTTTGTTTTTTAATTTTATTTTATTGTAACACCCCAACCCCGGTTGAACCGTGTCAACCAGAGAAATGGTTCAACCATACTTAATTCCTCTTTAGTACTATGGAACATAACCTCAATTTAGGTTGTGTTTTTTTATTTTTAAGAATATTACAGTACAGTAGATTGATTTCTATTTTCAATTTTTATATTTTTTTTATTTTTTTTATTCGATTAATACTGAGTAATTGTCGTAGTCGAATTTAATTAATTGTGTGTCAAAATTCAATTTTAAAATCGTGAGATTTATTTTCATTACTTGTAAGGTCCTCTAAGTTCGTTTTTTTAATTACCTTATAAGTGTAACTGATTAATTATGTAAAATCTATAATTAGGCTGACCATATTTCCTTGAGACAAAAACGGGACATTGGGATGGCAAAAAAGGGACGGGGGTTATGTAATATTCTGTATTCATGAAAAAGTAAGTACATAAACATATTGAGCTTACAATTATTCTTCAGTGACAGAACCCATACAGAACCCATAAGAAAAACGGTACTGTCCCGTTCAAAACGGTACGTATGGTCAGCCTATCTATAATCCTAATTGAATTTTATTACTTTTGACACATATTCGAATTCATTTACCTTCCGTACCTCCATTCACTTTTGCATTAAAACTCGTATGCAAACATCATCATCATAATACATCCTAATTATTGCTTACTATATATAAATTCTCGCTCATGCATTTATTAAGTTATTTTATCTGTTCCTTAAAGTATATATATATATATAAATATATAATCCTAATCCACCAATGACCCCTAATGATCTAGTTCTTCACGGGATGAACAAATTACTCTCATATTCTACATACTATTGTACCGACTCACTCATCTACAGATGCTTCTTACCAATATTTATAGATGCATATGCACACTGACGCATAACTTCAACTATTCAACTATAAATTCCCTTTCTCCTTTTGGACGTATCACCAACCACTACAATCTGTACCCAATAAACATAAATATACACTTGACCACAGGTCTATACATCATCGATTACGTAATTCTATTTTTACCTACAATAGTCAATAAAATTAGTTTATGAATTGTACTATCATGGTAACCTTGAAAATCCATGAATTTTAAAATTTATATTTTTCCCTTTTACCTATTCATTATGAATGTAATTTTCCCCACAGAAAAATAAAATTTTGCTAAAAATTTTACAATATCATTCTTTGTCAAACTTAATTGTTTGTCTAAATTAATGTATTAATCCTATTATTCTGTTTGCATAAATTAAAGTATTAATCTTTGAATTTTTTATATTTTATAAGCAAGTGTCATTTTAAAGATTTGATTACTCTGCATTGTACTCAACCACCCGAACTCACTTGTTCTGTATAAAAATTTGTAATGTAAAGAAAAATTCGTCATCTAATTTGAATTCGTTAGATGTTATTTTCTCAATTGTATTGTATTAATTGTATTATATTATTGTATTCATTAATACCATTTTAGAGGGGGGAACACTGTAAAAATGAACAATGAATAATCCATATTCATTTTTACATGAGAAACCAAAATCGCCTAAGCGAGTTTTGGATAGAATTTCGATTTGTACTTCTTTATTCATCACTGTATTTCCCTAATTCATCTTTTCTAATAATGATTTATACACTATGACGTCATAAAATAACTTAATTCTCTCTACGTTTCGCATACCTTGTACACTGAATCATGTGCTTAGTATTTGGACATCTTCCATATTCAATGTATGGTAAATTCTTTAATAATAATGTTGTGGTGTTATGTAGTATAAATATTATTATTCAACCATATTCCTCTATACGTCCATATCTTATCTTGACCATTACCCTATATACATTTTATTAAATATTCATTTTTACTCGTGTCAGTCTCTGAAACGCAAAACTTTATGCATTCGTTCGAAAACGCACAAATACGTTCTCGTATTATTTTTTTTATTTTTATTTTTATTTATATCACCTCTCGCGATGAACTCGAAAATGCTGAGGTAAGTAATCAAATTCCGCTCACTACGACAGAAGCGAACGCTTCTAAGATAAAAATCTCCTTTCGCTCCGATTCAAATTTATAACATAATATAACATAATATAACATATTATGTTGTATATAAATCCATACCGTATGTGCCCATGTACTTTGTATTATATTTGTAACATCTTAATTGTCTATTACTTTGAAACACTGTAAAAACAAAACAAAGTTATAGTAACTGTTTAATTGTAATTAACTGTAATACTTTAATTTAATATAACGTAATGTACTTTAATGAAACTGTAATTAATAATAACTTGTAATGTACTTCAATAAAACTGTAATTAAATGTAATGACTTAATATATAATGTAAGAATGTACTTTAATAGAACTGTAATGGACAATCATAAGCGAATGTGAAGTAATCCATAATTGTAATCGTAATTGTAATAAACCCAAACGAAAATGTACTCAGTCGTGTACTTAAATTGTACTTATGCACTACTATGAAATGATATCGCCTTCAGAAATGAAGACTCGGCAAAAAAATACGATTTTTATTTTTTTATTTTTTTTTTTTTTGGAATCTTTCAAACATCTGATCATGTGTTTAAAAGGGGGAAACTTAACCTTCAACTGCCTTCCCCCAACATTTAGGCTTATATTATACATGTATTTGTAAAATGAACTATACTTCATTACGGCACTCTGTTTTGGTCACTGCTACGAGACTCCCTTGTTAGCAGCCCCGCTGCGGGGAGGGGGCAGAGGCCCCGTGCCTCCTTAACTTTTTAGATTCCGGCCTGAGCCATGGTCGAAAGAGGTCGAACCTCTACCCCTGTAAATTCAGAGCACTACCTGTACATTTTTAGAAGTAAACTACAGTAAGAGAAACTTTTTATTTTCCCCTTCGAGCCGTGCTCTCTTCAGAACGACTCAAATTGTCAAATTTTTCCACACCACCCAGCGGGTACAGTACAAGGCGCATTGCTTTTTTTATTGTGGAAAGCTCCCCCGTAGGTCCTACCATAACCACAAGCATGCATAATTAAACTAGCATGATATTTGAAACATTAGCTGTCCTTACTTCATCAATGTTTCTTTCTTTCTATCAGGGTAAACAGCCCTGTAGTTTTTCACTACTTGTAGCAAGAATTGTTTTTGATCTTCATCATGTGTTAGTATTTTATTATATTCATCCATTAATTTAATTTTACTCCTCTTTCCGCGATATCATTCACGACTTTCCACTGTTTGATAGATTTCTTAGCGGAGTTATACTCTTCATCATTATGCCATTCTTTAGCATCTTTGAGTAAAAATTTTGAACTAAATTCTGTTATTGTAAAGAATCTTTGAGTATTTGATGACAAAATCTTCTAATTTTTTCGTTGGAATGAGTGCAGGATCTAGAAAAGCCCGTTTTGCAGGAAGAGTTTCTGTTGTATTTTGCAAGGCCTTTACAATTTTGTTTTTCGTTTCAGTAGGCACTTCATCATCATAAAAGGCCAAGGCTACCAGTTCTTCTGATAGGTACCAGAGGTGACCTAACAGTTTTTTAATAGCAACAAATGCAATTGTGTAATTTATTTGTTTGTAGACTACAAGATTCTGTAATAATTCCAGAGCAAGACGAGGAGCGCAAGATGGCACAGGAGCTGTTAACCACGCCTTTACATATAACCGAGTAGCAAATAGACAAATGTCTTTTAGTCCTTTTTTTGTCTTTTACTGAAATTTGAACCTAAAAATTTTTAATGAATATGTAATTTTGGCCATCCACCTAGCCCGATGAAGTCCCACTGGATGTTTAAATTTGATTCCACCTTTTGGTTCACCTCCCAAAAAAATAATTGTTAACTGCAATAGTTCTAGGTAATCGTCTCTTGGTTGGAATGTATCTAGTTGATTTGTTGCAAATATAATTATGTCATCTTTGATGTCATTAATATTTTCATAGATATCTGGATCTGATAATGCTGTTTCGTAGTCCTCCTTATTAATGCTTGACTATTTTTCTCTGAACTTCTTAAAAAGGACTATATCTGGGCCAGAAGATGGTGATAAAGACTTTGAAACAACAGCTTCCAGCATAATTTCAAATATATGGTGTCGACATGCCAGCCACAATAAATCGTTGTCGAATTTTAGTTCTAGAAGAATAGCTGCACCATTTCTAGGACCAGTATTGGCTGCCATTGTATTGAAACACATGCATTTTATTTGTTCGCAGATATCCCATTCAAGCGATGTCTGATTGTTTGCATTAAAAAGAGACGCATTTCTGTCACTCAATTTTGCAACATCAAGACTTCCTAATAATTTATCATCAAACAATTTTCTACGTTTGCCAACCTTACTTTTCCATGTTGAAGGTTGTGCAGCACAGAAACCAGATTCATCGCTTTTACTCTCTTCTGATTCTGATGATGTACTGGTGAGTATGACAGCCTCTTCATTCTTCTTTCTTTTGATCTCTTCTTCTGCTTTCCTCTTTTCATAACGTTGTTGCTTTTCTGCTGCTCTTTGCTCTTTTTTAGCAACAGCCTTATCAATGGTACCCATTTTTCCATGACGTCCTTTCTCACGTTGCATTTTCAAGAATTTCTTATCATCTTCTATTTTTATAAGCTGCATAGCATTCTCATGAGCAATGTCAAATAAGTTTTCCAGTTTATCTTTCCATTTTTCTTCTTTATTATTTAAATTTTGTGATCTTTTCAATTTGTTTGCTTCGTTTTTCTTAAGCAGCTGTCATTCCTTCAGTATTCCTTGAATTTTATCTACTACATGTATTCTTTGTTTTGCTGGTATTCCTGCTTTTTTCCAAACTGCTAGCACATCATCTGCAGTAGAGCAGCATGATTCTCTAATGTCTTGCTTTTTAATATTTCTGTAGTGCATGAAGAGGGCCATCATTTCCTTCTCTGATGGTAATACGGATGTTTTTAGTACTGCAGAGGGCTGCCCAATTAGCCATACTTCAGTTTCTTTTCTTGTAGAACTTCTCCCAAATGAGCAACTGGGTGATGGTGAGTTAGGCCTAGCTTCCATAATCGATTAATTGGTATCAAAATTACGAGTTCCAAGCAACAATTAAAAGCAAGCTAGTATATAAACCATTAATTAAAAATTCTGAAATATAAACAATTAAACATAAAATCATAAGTTGTAAAAACAAACAAATTGAAAAAGAGGGAAACTTTGACGCCTGGTAGCACACAGTAAATTTTATTTAAAATTCACCAAATTTGGTATACACTACTTTTTGTCATAGGGAACAAAAATACGGGTTGAACAATTAAAAAAAAAAAACTTTGATTTTTTGAATCACCCTAATATATATAATATATATATATAATATATATATATATATATATATATATATATATTAGGGTTATGACTTTTTAATTTTTTGTCATAAATATTGTTTCCTGTATCATCAATCGATGAACTTTTGCTTGAAAACAATAAAAAAGGGCCTAATTCTTCAGAATTAAAAAAAATGTCACCCCGAAAGCAAATATAGTATATTAGTATATTCGAGACAGCTGCATTGCACCATTCTAGATTGGTTACCTAGTATTTTCTTGAATATTCTGGAATATACCGAAAAGCACTAAATACTCTGGAAAATCACTGGAACAGAGACCCATCTGCAATTGCTATACCAAGGAGCAACCAATGTGCGGAACGTGCCATTAAGGTGATGCAAGAACTTTACGTAAACTGTAAAAATAAAGACAACCTTAATCACAGGTTTATTTTAAGCAATAAGTAAAACAATTAAAACAATAATAGAGTAAATGTATAATATTGTATTTGTATAATTAATATGTATTGTATAGGTATAATGTTGCATAATATAATATATGTTTATGTATAATAATTGTGAAATAAACATGCAAATTTCTATTTATTATTTTATTAATTTTTTTTTTTTATTTTGGGGTGAAGTTTTTTCAAAATATATCGAAAAAAACTGTTATTTTCATTGTCAGGGGGCAAAAGTTCATCGATTTATGATACAGGAACATGAGGTTATAAAAATGTCATAACCCTAATATATATATACACACACACACACACATATATATATATATATATATATATATATATATACACACACACACATATATATATATATATATATATATATACACACACATATATATATATCGTAAAGAACGACGCTTGTATAGGAGATATTCCGCGCAAGACGAGAGAGAGAGAACGAAACAAATGAAAAAATGAGGTAACCACCCGGGAATCGAACCCGGGATCTTCCGATTGCCGGTCAGATGCGATACCATTACACCATGGGCCTCACTCTTCCAAATGCCGTAATTCTTCTACATGCTCGCAGAAACCAATGCCCCAAGGGGGCACCTCCCGCATGCCGTAACATTATATACATTCAACTGCAAAGAGCACGCAGTATAAATAACGTAAAGAACGACGCTTGTATAGGAGATATTCCGCGCAAGACGAGAGAGAGAGAACGAAACAAATGAAAAAATGAGGTAACCACCCATGGCCCATGGCCCATGGTGTAATGGTATCGCATCTGACCGGCAATCGGAAGATCCCGGGTTCGATTCCTGGGTGGTTACCTCATTTTTTCATTTGTTTCGTTCTCTCTCTCTCGTCTTGCGCGGAATATCTCCTATACAAGCGTCGTTCTTTACGTTATTTATACTGCGTGTTCTTTGCAGTTGAATATATATATATATATATATATATATACACACACACATATATATATATATATATATATATATATATATATACACATACACACACATATAATATACATATATATATATATATATATATATATATATATATATATACAAATATATATATAAATATATACATACGTGTATCTATTTCTGATTTATTACATTAATTGACTGCTGTTCGCCGACTTTTTATATAGTAAAACACACCCACATACATGCATTTCATATACTTTTGTGGGTCTGAGCAGCCAGGTTACGTTACCCCTTGGAGAACACACACAGATATATATACATGTGTGTATATATATATATATATATATATATATATAATTTTTTTGTGGGGTACTGAGGGGGATTTAAACACTCGAATCATGTTGCATGCAGTTGCATTACACTCAGGATTTTTTTCTTGGGGGGGGACAAGACATTGTGGACACTGTAGTTCAGCTAATTTTCCTAAAATATTTTACTTCTCAGTTCCAAATTAATTTTGGTTGCTCTAGCTCGAACCTTTTCCAACTTATCAGTCTTTTCTCAAGTATAGGCTGTCTAATTTAGAGATTGAACCTAAGGTACGCCTACTGTATATCAAGCAGTCTAGGTGTAAGGCTAGGCTCAGGGTAACATGCTGATTTTTAAGCTTGAAAGATTTTACTAGCCAAGGCATATATAATATATATATATATATATATATATATAATATTTTTCTTCTGGGTTTGGTTTCCGTATGACAGAAAGTACTCTCGATGATGATAATGACCTGAAGACATCGTATCAACTCTTACTTCCTCAGGCACTTTTACGTGAGTGCGGTTTATGGGATCGTGGGGACAAGAAAACGTTTGGCAAAGTTTTTCTTTTAATTTGCTTGAATCAGAGTGCCTTAATAGTTGAAATTAGATTTAATCTATTGTCAAGTCGTTATTGGTTCGACTTTAAATCAAAGTTACTTTACTAAGTACTCAATTATAATTTATCCCAAGACTTCTTAGTGCGACTTGCGGCCCTCTATCAACTCGGGGCTAAACTGATGTTGCTTAATCTAAAGTTGTCTGTTCGCTTCTCCTCCCGAAATTAATTGCGCGGTGTCGGAATCTGAATTAATCTCTCTATACGGATCCCCTTATCCGGGGATCCGTGTCTAACCTCCGCGTGCAGGAATCTGATTTAAGGGCGTGAAGCGCCTCCTTATATATTAGAAAATACGGAAGTCTTCTACATATTCGCATGAGGTGGTGACGTCATTACCGCGTGACTTCGTTTGGTAGAAGGGATTCACCAACGCGAGGTGCTTAGGTCACTTAGCGTGTGACTTCCGTTTGAAAGGAAATACTAAATGAATAATATAATTATTAAATTAATCTAAACCCTTTCTTCGCAGTTTCGTTTTAGGAATGTATTTAGGTACACAAAGTACGTCAATTATATAAAATTAAATAAACCCTTTGTTTGCATGGGTTGTGGCTAAGAACTTGACTTTGAATTTGACAGCCTCGGGCGTTGTCTGGTTTAAATGAAATAAAGCGTTCCTTGTGAACTGTGAACTGTGAACTTCGAACTTCGAACTTCTTCCCTATAATATATATATATATATATATATATATATATACAGGGTGTTTCAAAACATGTGGGACGCACTTTCAGGATGGATTCAGGACCTGAAAACAATGAAAAAAGTCTATTTAAACATATGACCGAAATCGCTTTATTTCCGAGTTACAGCCCGTTGTGTTCCAGCAAGTATCCGCCTTACCTTTAAAGGGAGTGCTCAAAATGACTGCCTTGCGCTTGAATACATGCCTGAACACACCTCGTCATAGACTGCCCGACGCGTTCAAACATTCCAGGTATTGCTCGGATTTTCTGTCATCCTTGTTCTACACGTTGGCGAAGTATTTCAACGTTGTGAATGAATGTCACGAAAACGATGGATTTCAGATGACCCCACAGGTAAAAATCGAGTGGAGTCAGGTCCGGGGAGGGAGCAGGCCACGCAATGTGTCCTCTACGGCCTATCCATTTATCAGGGAAGTCGTCATTCAATTAGTCTCTGGCTACTCGACTAAAATGGGGCGGAGCGCCGTCATGCATAAACCACATACGACGTCGGACACCAAGAGGAACTTCATGTAGTAAATCGCTTAAATCATTCCTTAAATAATTGGAATAGGATTCTCCTGTTAATCTTCCAGGCAAAACAAAAGGACCGATTAAGTTGTCGGCAATAAGTCCTGCTCATACATTGATACTAAATTGTTGTTGGTGCCTTGATATGGGTAAAGCTGTTGTTCCGGTAAAATTCTCCACACAGTTGTGTATCTTACACCCCTACTGCTGCTATCCTTCGGGTGCTGACACCAGGATGTTCCTCCACGCGATTCAGGACCCGCTCCTCCAACTCAACAGTTCCGGCGCTCATTGGTCTACCACCATCTGAAACTCGCTTGTTGAATGATTCTGTATCACCAAGACGCTCGTCTATTCTCTGAAAGGTCTTCTTATCTGGTAGACGGCAATTCGGAAACTTTTCCACATACAAACGTCTTGCTGAGGCCGCGGTTTTAGGCGAATTTGTCTACAACAATTTGTCTAAAGATACAATTCATCTACAACAATTTGTCTACAACAATTTATCTACAACAATTAGTCTACAGATACAATTTATCTACAATAATTTGTCTACAGATACAATTTGTCTAGAGAAACGGATCAGGTTAAAAATAGCGAACCCATTTACCTCATGTTAAGAATGGCGAACCCAAAATTAAACATGTTAAGAATAGCGAACCCAAAATTCAACAAGTTAAGAATAGCGAACCCAAAATTCAACAAGTTAAGAATGGCAAACCTAATGTTTCAACAGGGAAAAATACTTCGGAAAAAAAAAAAATTATTAAGAGAAATTGAAATATTTAATAAGAAGCCACTTTAAAAAGCTAGTTTGCCTAGCATAATAAAACAATAGGATTTGAATGGAAAGGTGGCGCAAAATTTTGGGAGCTATTAAAGAATAGGGACCCCAGCCTTCTTTAGTTAGCTTTATAAGGCTAACTAACGAAAATATCATGACCTAACCTAACCAATCGTCAAGGGCGTACAGTTAACCTAACGATTGGTTAAGTTAGGTCGTGATATTTTCGTTAGTTAGCCTTATAAGCCTAACTAAAGAAGGCTGGGGTCTATTCTTCAATAGCTCCGAATTTTGTTGGGGTTGTAGTGTCTGAAGAAAGAGCAGAGTTTCAACGAGGCTCAAATTGAGCAGTACGTGGCTGGAAGAGAACTACAAAATCCAAAGAAACGATACCGTGATGCTGCTCAACGCATCAGAAGAATTGTTGAAAACTTCAATCCTGAGAACATCATCGACTATGTTCGTGGTGTAGCCCACAACCTTTCTTTTTAGCATTTTAATAAAATGAATGTACGTTTTATCTTTTTTGTCAATAAAAATTTTCAAATTAAAAATAAAATTTTTCATTTTTTTTTAAAATTAATAATATAATAATTAACATCAAATAGCTTTCATTTTTCCTCTCTAGACAAATTGTATCTGTAGACAAATTATTGTAGATAAATTGTATCTGTAGACTAATTGTTGTAGATAAATTGTTGTAGATGAATTGTATCTTTAGACAAATTGTTGTAGACAAATTCGCCGGACACCTGAGGCCGCATTACATTCGGCAAGTCCATACATGAGATGCATGTCTGCCATTTCTCTATTTGAATAAGCCTCCATCCTCACTTCAAATGCACACTATCGTCTATCACTGAATAGCACGAAAACTTTTAAGGTTTTTTTTCACTGGACTGCATTTATTGACGGTAAGAAGTTACGAATACGAACAATGAAACACCGCGATGCACCTCTGACTGACTGGTGGCTCTACACTCAACGATATTGAAACATGTCATAGAGTGTACGAAACATTACAGTCGGCAAGGCCATACATAAAATAAGTCTCACACACACACTCACAAACATTGTCGACAAGCAGTGTTTGTAAACAGTTTGCGGAAAGAATTGCTGGAACACAAAACGGGCTGTAACTCGGAAACAAAGCAATTTCGGGCCTATGTTTATATAAACTTTTTTCATTGTTTGCAGGTCCTGAATCCATCCTGAAAGTGCGTCCCACATGTTATGAAACACCCTGTATATTAGAGCGGAGTGAAAATGATAATTTACAATAACACACTGAAATTTTATTGTAGTTTTTGCTGAGAAAAACGAATATAGTAATACAAATTGTGCCAGATTTCTTTAACCCCCCCCAATTTTTGCATGAATAAAATTTAACAAACACAGAAGATAAGAGTTCTCATCTAGCATACATCCGTCAACATTACATCATATGAATAACCCCCATTAATGTTATTATTTGTTTTTATGCAGGAAGGAGGGACCAAGGGAGGACCAAGGACAAAATTTCATAATGCCAAGGGCATTATGAAACCACAATTATAAATTCTTATAACTTTAATACATTATTTTACGTCATTCCCAGATTTAAGTATTCCTGCCAACGTCGTACTGTATACTCGTACGGATCGTGTCCTTTGACTCCCCAGGCATCACAGTTCGCATGACAGCCAGCTGCAGTAGTTGTCCCCCAGCGACAGAATCCAGAGGTAAAAAGCTAGTGAGCATGCTATGAGAAATAAGATAAAAAAAATATTCTGGTACATTTGTTACAATGTACATTTGAGTGACTTGAGTAAACTGAATAAATATTTATTGTTTTTTCTAAAGCAATTAAAATTCACTGAAGTTTATTTCAGGTTTTGTTCTTATTTTTCAGTTAATAATTCACCTATAGAAGAGCAGAAATGGAATCAGCATCCCACACACCAGTGTTTCAACAACTGAAACAACATTCTTCTTCATATCAAGCTAGCAACATCCCCTCTTGCAGCAACTCTACACCAACAGCTTTCCATGCAGCAGCATCTACGCTTTCAAATTCCCCATGCTATTCAGCAAAGAAAAAATTTGTGAGCACAAGGCATTCTAAGCAACATTATATGTTTGAAAGTCCAGAGAAGTTGCTTCATAATCTTTTGCCAACTAATTTACAAGTGGCTCGGTACCTTCTCTATATCATAGAAAGGAAAAATGCAGCTAACAAGCCAATCCTCAATCAAATAACTCAGGAGCTACTAAAACATTGGCAGCGAGCATCAATCCCCACAGTTCAGGAAAAAGTTGTTTCAAAATGTAGCAAGATTCATAGAAAGAGGAGGAACGTTGGGACGTTGGGTAGATCAAAACATCAGTGAAACTAAAGAATGAATATACGAATAGTCTCAGTAATTTGTTTCCCTTTTGTTTTTTCCCTTCTACTCCAGTTGGAGAGAGTTTCTTACTTCCGGGGTTAAACCTTAACCATAAGGGATTTTTAGGTACAGCCTAGTACTAGGCGTAAAATAGAGGTGCTGTATCGTAGTATCTCCCCTACAGTTTCTTCAGATGTTATACTTATGGGCAGTTGGTCAAGGAACTCCACTGTAGATTTCTTTACTGCCCCTGTCGCCCCCACCACTATTGGGATGATCTCAGGTTCTACATTCCACATTCTCCGTATTTCATGTTTGAGTCTCTGGTATTTTAAGACCTTTTCCCTTTCATAGTTAGCCACATTCCAGTCCGCTTGGACCCCTACTTCCACCAAAAAGCATTTGTTACCCTCCTTCTCTCTCACTACTATGTCTGGACTGCATCCTGATATCCTGATGTCATTTGGTATCTCGTGATCATATAGGGGCAGCACTTTGTCATTGTCTTCTATTCCTTGTGGAATATGTTCCCAATGCTTTTCTGTTTCTAGCCTTAGTTCATATTTCTTACACAGCTTGAAGTGGATTAGCTTGTAGACTGCAATGTGTCTGTCTGTGTAGTTTCCTCTGTGTAGGAGTATTTTGCATCCAGATAGTATGTGACTCACAGTCTCTGGGCTCTTTGAGCACCTTCTGCACATCTCGGTTTCATTTCTACCCTCAATATTTCTTTTGAACCAGTTTGTCAGTAGTTCCTTGTCTTGTGCTGCCACCACCAGCCGTTCATCTTCTGGTCTCAGTGCCCCTCTTACCAGGAACTCCACAGTTTTATCCCTCTCTAAGTATGCTCTGTTTAGCACGTCCTCTTCGTATACTTTGCTGAATTTGTGCTCTTCCCAGTTCTTCTCCTTTTCTTCTGATCTTTTCCTGTTATAACTTCTCTTTATGGTGCTTATCTTTTCCATGAGAGGTTTATCTGCGATGTCTTCAAGCTGTTCAGGTCCTATGCCGGCACCCACTAGGTAGTCTTGCCTTCTTTGAAAGTGATGTTGTTTGAGGCTTTTCACGTTCATGGTCTCTTACAAATCTGACTAGCCTTCCTTTTCCTTCCTTTATGTACTGTGCTAATCCTATTGTTGTGGCTTTGTGCACTTGGTCTATTAGCGCAAGCGCTAATCCACCGACCCTCCTTGGCAGGTATAGCCTTAGTGTGCATTGGTTATTATATATGATCTTATGCGCATGGAGCATTTTTCTGGTGATTGTATCCAGTTTGTTGATTTCTAGCTGGGTTCAGTTGATTATGCCAAAACTGTATGACAGTACAGGTACTGCCAGTAAGTTTATGGATAAGATCTTGATATATGTGCCTGTAAATGTAATTTAAAATCTTATACAGACATAGGATGCACTGATGACTGTGAAGAAATTCACATAGATTGTATATGTCGGAGAGATAAAAAAGTACCAAAAGAGGGAATACATTTTCTACTTGATCAGAGGAGTGATCGTAAAATGTGCAGATGTGCATGGCACACAAATTTTACAAAAGAGATACAAGAGGAAGCTCTCAGAACAAGTAAGTAAAGAAAAGAAATCTATCAATCGTTCCAGTGACGTTCAACCTTTGAGCTTAGTAGAAAATTCTTCAGATGAGGAGAGTGACAATGGGATAATGGAAACTGAAGACTGTGGTTTTAAAAACACTGGAAGCCAAATGAGAATGTCTGCGGCATGTTGCAATTCAGGCAGATAGATTTGTTGTATCAGGATCGTGCTACTGCTACTGTTGCAACTGCAAATTTGATAGACGTTGGTATGATCACCAAAGAGATGACCATCTTGTAATAGACAGTAAAGTGCGGAGAGAAAGAGAAAGACTTTAAAAACATTGAAAAGTTATAAAGTGAATCCTATTACTTACGTATACTTCGATGGTCGAAGGGATCAGACTTCAAGTAAAGTGAAAGTCACTGATAGGTGGTACAGTGAAAAGAAGAATGAAGAACACTATGTAATGATTGCTGAACCAGGTGGAGAGTATATTACCCATCAGACACAGCATCGACTAAGGCTGCAGACATAGCAAATTCAGTATTGTCAGTTATTAAAGAGAAACATCTACAAAATGATATAGCTGTAATAGGCTGTGATAGCACAAATACCAACATTGGTTAAAAAGGAGGTGTGATTCATGTTATGGAGAAAGTAATTGGTAGGCCACCTCAATGCTTTATTTGTGTGCTTCATGCAAGTGAATTACCTCTAAGACACATTTTTGAAACATTGGATGCTACGACATCTGAGACAAGTACCTTTGGTGGTCCTATTTGAAAAACCATACACTCTTGTGAAAATAATCCAGTAGTACAAATTACAATTCAAACCTACAGTATAACTAGTGGTAAAGAACTATTATATCTGCCACAACACATTGTTGATGATCTTAGTGGAGATCAGCAGTACTTATATCGCATTGTTTCAGCAATCAAAAATGGTACAGTTGATGAACACCTTGCTCATCATACATGGTTAACATACATACATGGTTAACTCCTGCTAATAGGGTTTGTTGGCTTTATATTTCAACAGTGAAATCAACAAAGAAACTTTACACAATAACAAATTATGGTCCTAATTGATTTGACATCAAGTGCAGACCTAATTGCATAGCTGGCCCAAGGCATGTGTTTTCTGCTATTAATAGGGTTAAACATTTGCCTAGAGAATCAGTAGAAATTGTTAAGAAGTATATACCCCGAAATGCATACTTTGCTCACCCGGAAAATATTCTTTTGGCAATGTTGTGTGACTCAGCTAGGGAAAAACGTGAAAAAAACTGTTATCAGAGCTGGAATGATTTCACGTAGTCTGATGCCAGACGTAGAAACCAAAAAGGATTTTGCGAAAAGTTTGCCTTTTTGATTCGAATAGTTAAGGTTGTTTTTGCAGTCACCATTTGTGTACTCATTTCCTGTGTGTTTCTATACTCTATGTGTATTTAATAAAACAAATAAAAAAAATGGTTATTTTTCTTTCCTTGTTTCTTTATATTCCCTGCAACAAAACACTAAATTCGAGAATAGCATTAATCCAGAAAAGAAAAAGCAAATACAAATTCATTAAATAACCTGAAAATTATTTGTAGAAGATATATGAGTATTTTAAGTTTTGTGTGAGTTATACTGTACCTATTTGTTTCCCCCCGAACAACATAGCCAAGAATCAGTTATAAAGCACCGTAAACCCAGTTACGACACCCATTTCATATTTTGGTAAAAATGGGGGAGTTCATTGTACTCTAGAATATTATTTCAGTTTTCTTTGTGTTTCCTAGTTAAAACCACAATATAATTTCAGTCTACCTAAAGAGAAAGAAAGCGTGTGTCTGGTTTCACTCCACCCTATATATATATATATATATATATATATATATATTATAGTCCACTGATGCTTCGAGTATAACGTATTGTACTCTCGATGATGATGATGATGACCTGAAGACGTCGTCTTGATGTCTGGCTTCTCCAGGTTCATAAAATTAGAGTGCGATATTTAAGGGATCGCCTGGGGCAAGAAAAACTCGTTAGCAAAATTTTTCTCTTTACTTGAATTAAGAGTGCTTTACAGTTGAAATTAATTTAATCGAATGTCAAATCGTTATTGGATCGAATTTAAATCAAAGTTACCTTACTTCTAAATTATATTAAATCTCTGAGTCGATAGACATGGATTCTCTCTACCATTGCCTAATTTACCTCAAGACTTTTTAACACGACTCGAGCACTGTACGGATTAATTTCCTACGTAACCGGAGGCTTGTGACTAACGTTGCTCATTCTAATATCATCTATTCGCTCCTCCTCTCTACGGATTGGGCTTTATAGTCGCAACCCGGAGTTCCGAAATTAATCGCGCCGTGTCGGAATCTGGCGTATCGGAATCTGATATACGGATTGGGCCTTCCAGTCGCAGTCCGGAGATTCCGCGAGTAACCGCCGCGTGCAGAAATCCAATTTAATAACACTGTACAACAGTGAAAAAAAATGGAAATGAGATCGTCATTTTTATGGCTAATTATATGCGTAGATTGCAAAAATAACACTCATTTATTTGTATCACCCACCGATTTTATGAAAATGACCCTATTTCATTGTATCATTTTGAGAACCACTGGTTCTCTGAACGCATCTTTTACATTTTGTTCAGTCATGCATATGCCGTGGTGGTGGTGTTCGGCTCTGTGTTTCCACTTTGATTTTATGAAAAATTTCTTTCATTAATCATTTAAAACAAAATTGTCAGCCATATTTTATCATAAATCGGTGCTATAAATGAGTATTATTGAATAACTGCTATCAAATTATGTATATTTCACTGACAACATCTATATTGTGTGAAATTGCAAATTGATCTATCATTTTCTTATTTTGCAGGTTTTTATTGATGTTATGCTACAATGCCTAGAGAGTGCAAAAACTCGCCAGACAGTTTTTGTTATATTTGTGGGACATTAACGTTAAAACAGTATAAAAGGAAGTTGACTTCTCATGTGAAAAAGCTTTATGAATTATACTTCGCATGCAAAGTTGGTGATCAGAACAAGCACTGGGCGCTTCATATCTGCTGTGTGAGATGTACAAGCTCGTTATCTGCATGGTTCAAAGGCACCGGTCCTGGTCTAGGATTTGGTGTCCCAATGGTATGGAGAGAACCGCTGGACCATTCAAATGATTGCTATTTCTGCTTAACGAAATCACAGGTTTGAATCTTTTATTTTTTTTGAATATACTGTATGTCAAATTTGGTGTTTTTAGCACATTTTAGCATATCCTGCTCTGCATAATGTATTACACAATTATGCTATCTTAAGTGGTCAACAATGTCTATTGACTCACATTACAGGTTGCAACAGAAAAGGGAAAAAGGCTATAGTCTACCAAATCTTCGTTCTGCTATGTGTCCTGTGGAACGTTTTACAGATATACCCATCCCTCGTCCTCCAGCTGAAATGCCGACCGATAACACAGACTCTGGCTAATCGGAATCAGACGGCGGATGCTATGAAGCTCAAGTCGAGTCCAAGAAAAAAAAATATCTCATCACGCAGCCTGAACTCGATGATTTGGTCCGTGATTTAATACTGACCAAGCAACAAAGTGAACTGCTGGCCTCACGTCTACAAGAATGGAATCTGCTGGCGGAAGACGTACGAATTACAGCATTCCGAAAGCGCTCCTTGGATTTGCAGGAATATTTCACAATGAAGAACAATCTTTGTTATTGCATTGATATACATGGTCTGTTCGATGCTCTGGGTTTGTGCTATGAACAGAATCAGTGGAGATTGTTCATTGATGCATCTATGTACAGTGTTAAGGGTGTACTGCTACACAATGGGAACACAATGACTTCTGTTCCGATCGCTCATTCAGTTGTCTTGAGAGAAACGTATGACAATGTTGCTTTTATTCTGGACTGTATAAAATACAATGAACATGAATGGCTTATCTGCGCAGATTTGAAGGTTGTGGCTATTCTCAATGGATTGCAAACTGGCTATACGAAATACATGCATTTCCTATGCAAGTGGGATAGCCGAGCAAGGTCTGAACACTACACACGCTCAGTATGGCCGCCGCGAGACAATTCCTCACCTGGATCTCACAATGTTATTCACGAACCACTAGTACGAAAGGAAAAGGTTATCTTGCCGCCACTTCACATAAAACTAGGGCTGATGAAACAATTTGCAAAGGCGTTGAAACAGGATAAGCCTGCCTTCAAATATCTAAAGGGAAAATTCCCAAAAATAAGTGGTGCCAAGATTAAAGAAGGCATATTCATTGGCCCTCAAATTCGCCAACTCATGCTAGACGAACACTTTGAAGCGGTGATGGATGAGGTTGAGTTGGCAGTCTGGCGTGCATTCAAAAAACGTGTGCAGCGGTCTGCTAGAAAAGACTAAATACGACAACTATGCTGCACTTGTGGATCAACTTATCAACTCATACCAACGTCTCGGATGTAAGATGTCATTGAAAATTCATTTTTTGCATTCACATCTCATTCTTTCCGGAAAACGCATCTGCTGTTAGCGACGAACATGGGGAGAGATTCCACCAGGATATAGCCACAATGGAGAGCCGATACAAAGGGAAGTGGAGTCCTGCTATGCTGGCCGATTTCTGCTGGAATTTAAAGCCTGACCAACCAGAAGCATCACACAAACGCCAGCATAAATACAAATAATGAGTTGAAAACAGTATAATACGAGAGTTTTATGTTAATTTTGTGCATATATGTTGAAGTATAGAATAATTAAACTGTATCCATATGGATAAAGAGCAATATCTGTTTATCATATATCTGTTTTCATCTTATTTTTTGTATGGTATGAAGATTCTAAGGCAGTCATTACAAAAAAACGTGGTGATAAAAAAAAACTATTTTCAGATTTGGAATCAGCACACTCGAAATATTAAGAATGACCGAATGTTATTCCCATTTTTTTACTGAACCGAAAATTTGTTGTACAGTGTAATTAATACTTTACATGAAATGTGCATGACTGGGCTTTATAAGCTACTTTATAAGCTAATTTAATTGTAAATTGCAGAATTTATTAGAGGTAATATCCGTATAACATCCGCAGTCAGAAGTGCGGATGCGGATGTTAAAAATGATGCGGATATCCGGCCCACCACTATATATATATATATATATATATATATATATATATATGTGTGTGTGTGTGTGTAACTTTTTCACAGGTAAAAGGAATTTAATCTGCAAATTGAGAAGAAAATATCTCTTTCATTATAAAAGTTTTGCAGAAAAATGTGTTTTCTTGGAAACTTCTAACTTATTGCCTCCGAGATTCTCAATGGTTGGTAATGCTTTAAGAAATCTCTTTCAAAAGGATTCAAAACTTATATACATCATTCGCAATGGAATTAAATTTGTTTCCAACATCTCTCTCTCTCTCTCTCTCTCTCTCTCTCTCTCTCTCTCTCATATATATATATATATATATATATATATATATATATATAACGTAAAGAACGACGCTTGTATAGGAGATATTCCGCGCAAGATGAGAGAGAGAGAACGAAACAAATGAAAAAATGAGGTAACCACCCAGGAATCGAACCCGGGATCTTCCGATTGCCGGTCAGATATGATAACCATTACACCATGGGCCTCACTCATTCAAATGTCGTAATTCTTCTACATACGCGCAGAAACCAATGCCCCAAGGGGGCACCTCCCGCATGCGGTAACATTATATACATTTAACTGCAAACACGCAGTATAATTAACGTAAAGAACGACGCTTGTTTAGGAGATATTCTGCGCAAGACGAGAGAGAGAGAACGAAACAAATGAAAAAATGAGGTAACCACCCGGGAATCGAACCCGGGATCTTCCGATTGCCGGTCAGATATGATAACCATTACACCATGGGCCTCACTCATTCAAATGTCGTAATTCTTCTACATACGCGCAGAAACCAATGCCCCAAGGTGGCACCTCCCGCATGCCGTAACATTATATACATTTCACTGCAAACACGCAGTATAATTAACGTAAAGAACGACGCTTGTATAGGAGATATTCCGCGCAAGATGAGAGAGAGAGAACGAAACAAATGAAAAAATGAGGTAACCACCCGGGAATCGAACCCGGGATCTTCCGATTGCAGGTCAGATATGATAACCATTACAGTCTAGGGCGGGTCATACTATGCATTTTTTTTAAATCAATGGAGAGGGGTGTTCAAATGACATATTTTGGTGTATAGAACACAATTCTGAAGAAAATATTTAATTCTGATAACCCTAACCTACATCATTTTGCAGTTGATTATTATTAAATTGTTGATTATTTTACTATTGTAGTCAGGGGCGGATTAACATTTTCTGGGCCTTAGGCTTAGTATGTATGATCGGGCCCTTTTATTCATATACTATAAAAATTTAATTTTCATTGAGGGAGTAATGCATAATAGCGCACAAAACAAGAACTACCTAAGGTCAACAATGAAAGACGAAAGGTTGAACTACTTGTCATTGATGCACATCGAGTGGGAGCATTTGCATAAAATTGACTGTCAGGATATTATTAATAAATTCGCAGGCAAAAAATGTCGCAAATTACAATTTTAAATATTTCTATTATTATATATATGTATTTCAATTTTTATGTATCTCATTTTCCGAAATAAATACTTTTGTTTGATTGTTTTTTTTTACTTATACACATATTTTTGGCGGGCCCCTAAGACATCCGGGCCTTAGGCTTCAGCCTGTGCAGCCTATAGGGCTATCCGCCACTGATTGTAGTTACCCCAGAATATGTCTTCTCACGTTTTCTATCATGGCTGCTCACGTTATCTCTCATAGAGCATTGTTCTAACTAATTCATATAAACACATATAATGTAATTCATATAATAATAATAATATTTAAATACTCAAATAAAAAAGGTGTGCCATTCCATTTAATTGTAATTATCATACAGTTTGGTATATGAAATATTTTGACGGTTTTCTGGTCTAGTTGGTGTGCAACCTGCACACTGTTGAACTTCCCCTGCGCCATCTCATTGTTGACCTTGATGGCCCTACTCTGTCAGACAAAAAATTATCCGGGCCAATAGGAAAGCTCCTTGATTCTGCTACAGACTTTGATATCAATCCAAATTTCACCCGAATCTCTGTTGGCCCTCCACTGATCAAGCTTCCTGACAAGGTCATTCAAGATCTCTCAACTGATCAATACTATGGCTATAAAATTGTCTGTGCAGTCAGGATGGAGTACTTCCTGCAGGGCTGGCTCTGTTAGAGATAGGACCAGTAAACCACAGCCGCTGGCTCACCACAGCGAACAGACTTCTCAGGCTCTGGGTGTCAAAGCACGGACTTAAAGGAAAGAACCTGAAGATTCGGCAATTCATTGTGGAATTCATCATTGGAGTGTATTACCCATGTTGGTTCAACGTGAAGGTCAAGCACTCCTGGATCGAAGGGCCTAGGCACATCCTCTTTCAGCTGGACTGCCTCAAGTCCCAGAGAAAGGAGGTGCTGGATATTGTGATGCCAACTGTGAGAAGATCTGCTTGGTATGCCCACAGTGAAGTCATCCTCCAAACACTACTCTGCTCTGAGGATCAGAAGGAGAGGATTGAAGGGGTGGAGAGAATCCTGGCCATCAGGGGAGAGGGGGACCCGGACACTCAGCTGGGGGACTCCTCTGTTAGGAGCAGAAGGACACCTGACATCAATTGTGATGCTTCCAGCATCGGTGACTTGATCAGCTGGTCAGAAGGTGTGTCAGAGCCACCTCTCACCTGCTCTCTAAGCACCTCAGAGGTGAAAAACTTCATCAACACCCCCATGGAGGTGCGCAACTGGCCTTGCCACACACAAAGCATTGAGAGGGTTGTTAAAATGGTGACTGAGGCTTCTGCTAAGTACTTCTCACAGGAAAAGAGGGATGGAGGGATCAGGGCTCAGGAGACCAGCAGGAAGCTGATGTCCAAGTCTGAGTCAAAGCAGGATTTGTGCAACCTGGCAAAGTTCAAGATGTCAGGAGAATAATCTTTGTAATTATATCCAGTGATATACATGCAGTTCACCTATTAATAAATATATGTAAAGTTGATTTGGCCTTGTCAATATAAATGATTTACCTTATATCTTTTAATATATTATAAAGGGGTTCAAAAGGGTAAAATTGGCAATTTAGAAATACAAAATGATGTAGGTTAGAGTTATCCTATTCAAAAAAGAAGCTCATATTTGAATTCCCCATGTAAAAACACATAATTTAGATACCCCTGATGGTAGGATTTCCTTCAGATTCATGTTGTCACCTGAGTACGACCCGCCCTACGGCATTACACCATGGGCCTCACTCATTCAAATGTCGTAATTCTTCTACATACGCGCAGAAACCAATGCCCCAAGGGGGCACCTCCCGCATGCCGTAACATTATATACATTTCACTGCAAACACGCAGTATAATTAACGTAAAGAACGACGCTTGTATAGGAGATATTCCGCGCAAGATGAGAGAGAGAGAACGAAACAAATGAAAAAATGAGGTAACCACCCTGGAATCGAACCCGGGATCTTCCGATTGCCGGTCAGATATGATAACCATTACACCATGGGCCTCACTCATTCAAATGTCGTAATTCTTCTGCAAACGCGCAGAAACGCGCGGAATATCTCCTATACAAGCGTCGTTCTTTACGTTAATTATACTGCGTGTTTGCAGTTAAATGTATATAATGTTACGGCATGCGGGAGGTGCCCCTTGGGGCATTGGTTTCTGCGCGTATGTAGAAGAATTACATTTGAATGAGTGAGGCCCATGGTGTAATGGTTATCATATCTGACCGGCAATCGGAAGATCCCGGGTTCGATTGCCGGGTGGTTACCTCATTTTTTCATTTGTTTCGTTCTCTCTCTCTCTCATCTTGCGCGGAATATCTCCTATACAAGCGTCGTTCTTTACGTTAATTATACTGCGTGTTTGCAGTTATATATATATATATATATATATATATATATATATATATGTTATCCATATGGACAAATGAGCGGTTTGAGGGTGGTAGAAGAAGACACAGATAAGAGATGAAGTTATATTCTGTCTTCTTCTACCATCCTCAAACCGCTCATTTGTCTATATATATATTATATATATATATATATATACACACACGAGGGTACTTCAATAAGTATCCGCACTTTTTATTTTAGTGATAATATAGTATATATAATATATACTCGTAATAACGAGCCAAACTGAGATCTATAAGCTTATTTAGGCTAACAACTGTATAGGCTTATTTAGGCTAGCAACAGTATGAGCTGATTTAGGCTACTCGTAGCTGTCACATATCGTACGAGTAGTGAGTATGGCTGCACCGCTTTCAATTTGTACTCTGGAAGAACAGAGATCCGTGGTTCGTTTTTTATGGGCAGAAGGTGTGAAAGGAGCTGAAATTCACACGCGTTTATATGCTCAGTATGGGAATAATGCGTTACCACGGCGAATTGTGTACGAGTGGATTCAAATGTTCAAGGAAGGTCGGACATGTGTGACAGATGCTCAGTGCTCAGGACGACCGTCAACATTAACCAGTGCTGACAAGCAGGAAGAAGCCAGAGCCATGATTTTCGATGTCAGAAGATTAACAATAAAATAAATTGCATTTTCATTAGACATCAGTCAAAGGTCAGCCTATTCGGTAGTTCATGACATTCTTGGCTTTCACAAGGTTTGTGCAAGATGGGTGCCCAAACAGTTGACGGAAGAGCACAAGCATAATCGTGTGGACGTCTGCTCTCGTCTTTTGGCGCGGTATCATAATGAAGGTGAAAACTTTTTGGAGCGCATTATCTACAGATCTACAGATCTTCAGAAGCTAAGGCTAACAAAGACCCTAAGATCCACTCTAAGGTTAGCCCGAGGGAAAGGAAAGAGTAGGGGGTTAAGAGAAGAGAATAAGGGGTTAAGTAAGTAGCAACACCTTATCACTCGTGGGTTAACATTCATTCAGAAAAAGAGATAAAAGACTCACCATCATCATCCGCCGGCAACTGCCGACAAGTCAGAAAAATAGTCGGAGAGAATAGGAAAGATTGCAGAACGGTCCTCTACTCCATAGGGAGGTAGAGCCCACTCTGCCGGAAAAAGATGAAAAGAAGTAAACTAAGAACGCTTACAAACCATGCAATACATTCTTAACTCAAAGCAACACATTTTTCCAACTGTTGCAGACCGATCCTCCACTCCATAGGGAGGTAGAGGATGCAGACCACTAGGCTGGAAAGGCGTGAAAGATGAAAAGAAGTAAAATAAGAACGCATTACAACACATTCTTAACTCAAACACTATCATACACGCAAACATGCAAACTACAGACATGCAATAAAGAGAGAAGGGAAAAAGTATAAAGAATAACAAAAAGTGGGTTAATTTACTCAACAGGCTACAACTAAGTTCGTGTTAGTCTAATTTTTTTTTTTTGCTGGCATATCACACGCTGGCATGTCACAAGCTGACATTAGATGTCAACAGACTCATCCCCGATTACCACCCGCAGAGCTCCTGTTGCCAATTGTTTTTTTATTTTAAACAACGTTAATATTTTTAAAATGTCTATCTAGACGGTTTTTAAACACATTAACGCTGGTAGAGTTCACGACGGGCGCGGGAAGATTATTCCATTTATCAATTACTTTAAACGTAAAGATGTTTTTAGCGATATTAGTAATGAAACGTCTGCCACGCAACTTAAATCCGTTATTACGAGTATTGCTATTATCGAAAGTGAACAGTTTGTCAAAATTTACGGTATCGATGTTATTAACGATTTTGAAAACTTCAATAAGCTCCCGCCTTAATCTCCTAGTTTCGAGCGAATGCAAGTCTAATTCTTTAATCCTATCTTCATAAGGCTTGTTGCGCAATGACGGAATTAGTTTCGTGGCACGACGCTGAACCCTTTCTAACCTATCAATATCCTCACGCAAATACGGGCACCAAAACTGAACGGCATATTCTAAATGAGGCTTGAATAGGGACTTGTAAAGGGGCAATATAATATCCTTCGATTTGAATTCGAAATTACGCGCTATGAAGCCTAACATCCTATTAGCTTTTGCGCAAGACTCCAGGCACTGGTTCCTAACTTTTAAATCCTTAGATACGCGTACGCCTAAATCTACTTCCTCGTCAACGCTCGCTAACTCTCTATCATCCATCGTGTACGTGTAATTATTGTTACGAGAACCTATATGCAAAACTTTACATTTGTCTACGTTAAATTGCATCTGCCACTTATCCGTCCACTCCATAATCCTATTTACATCGTCTTGGAGCCTATTTCTATCGTCCTCGTTAACAACTTTACCGTCTATTTTAGTATCGTCCGCGAATTTTGACACGTTACTAGTCAATCCTACATCTATGTCGTTAATGTAAATTACGAATAGCAATGGGCCTAACGCTGAACCCTGTGGGACACCGCTACCTACATCCAACCACCCTGATTCACTACCATTAACAACGACCCTCTGTCTCCTAGCACGAAGCCATTCCTCTAACCAGTTAGCTACCTGACCGCGTATACCGTGCGCTTTAACCTTCGCAATTAATCTTCTATGAGGAACTGTATCGAACGCCTTTTTAAAATCTAAATAAATAACGCCAGCCGCTCTATGCTTATCGTATTCGCGCACTATTTCATTATAAAATTCTAACAAATTAGTTAAACAAGATCTATGGCGTCGAAACCCATGCTGACTACTATTAATCAAATCTCTCCTTTCTAAGTGATCGATGATACGATCCCTAACTACAGATTCCAAAAGTTTACCGACAATTGACGTTTAGCTAATGGGCCTATAATTGCTAGCTACTGTGCGGTCGCCTTTTTTAAAAATGGGCATGACGTTAGCTAATTTGAAGTCTTCAGGAATAATCCCCGTTTCGAGTGACTGATTAAAAATCTTCGTTAAGGGGCCTACAATAACGTCTTTCAAATCTTTCAAATGTCTGGGATAAAAAGCGTCAGGGCCTGGAACCTTGCTAACTTTTAGCCTATCGATATATTGCGCAATCTCACCCTCGTAAAGAGTTATTTCATCCAAAATAGTCTCGCTACTAAATGGAACGATATCGTTCACGTCGGGGACATTATTTACGTCTTCTACGGTAAAAACTGTTGCAAAAAAGCTATTGAAAATACCCGCCATCGCCTGAGCGTCAGAAGTCAAGGCGCCGTTAACATCCACTAGAGGGCCTATGTCATCTTTTATCGGCTTACGATTATTGACGTATTCAAAAAACTTTTTTGGATTATGTTTACTATCCGCAGCTATAAGTATCTCTAAATTACGTTTAGCATTCCTAACTGATCTTTTAACCTGACGTCTAAGCTCGATATATCTATTAAAGTTAGCTGCCGTGCCATTGCGCTTATTAAGTTTATACGTTCTGTTACGCTCGTTTATGAACTCGCCTGTTTCCCTAGTCCACCATTTGGGCCTACCATGATTTCTAGCGCTTGGGCCTACGAGGAATAAACTCCCTTTCAATATTCATAAAACTTTCTTTAAATGCCTCCCAATGCAAATTTGTGTCATTACCCATAAATAAGTTATCCCAGTCCACTACTCTCATCCTATCCGCAAAACTATCAAAATTAGCCCTACAAAAATCAGGGACTTCTATTACGTTACTATCCTTAGTGTTTTCTATCAATAACTTAAACCTAAGAATTTGATGATCACTACATCCTAAACTCTCGCCTACTTCTAAACCTTCGACTATATTTTCGCCGTTCGTCATCACCAAATCTAAAATATTGTCACCGCGCGTTGGTTCGATAACCATCTGTCGTAAAAAATTATCTTCCATGAACTCAATCAATCTCAAACCCTCCTTATTACCAGTAAAATCTCGTAATTAACATTAGAGCAGTTAAAGTCTCCGACAATTATACTATTCCGATTGTCAATAAAGTTACCAAGAAGTGAGTAAAATCTAGTATCGGTATCGAGGGGTTGAACGGGAGGTCTATAAACAAAAAAAAATTAAAATTAATACTACGCGCCCTAACTTCAACGCATATCACATTAATTGCTGCCGGAAAATCTATCTTAACCTCGATAGCCCTAAGGGAATTACGAATGTACAGCAAAACGCCGCCACCAATCCTATGTAACCTATCATTAGTAAAGAGTTTAAAACCCGGTATATCAAGTTCCCCCAACAAGTCCCGAGTCACGGTACTTAACCACGTTTCAGTGATAGCAACTATATCGTAGTTGCCGGAATAAATTATCGCCTTAAATTCGTTTAATTTATTTCTACTACTCCGCGCGTTATAATAAAAGACGTTTAAGTTATTTTTTACCATGGGCCGGCGTTTTAAACTATTTTTCACGTCGGGCCGGCATTCCCCGGACCGACAAAGTTTAAAGAAGGCTTCGACCTATAAAGCTTTCGTACGTTTTCGTCAATTAGCCTACCTAGCCTAGCATTACCTATTTCATTAAAATGCACCCCCATCTTTTATAAAAAGGCTAGGATCACTGAATTCTGACCACAGCTTTACGAACGGTACATTTTCCTCAGCACAAATCTCTTCTAATTTAGTATTAAAAAATATCGTTTTAAACGTAATCCTAAGACCCAAACCGTGCCCAGGGGTAATACCTAGAACTAAAGACCTATCTGACCTCGCCTTTAGAGACCTAATTAACCCCTATATCTCTCCAAAAGATCAGGCACTCTCGTATCGGGCCTATACGAGTCGTTGCCCCCTACCATCGTCACCAACATCGAGTGACGGGAAGCAACGACAATCCTATCCACTTCGTCTCTAACTCTGTCAACCCTGGCCCCTGAGAGACAGACCCTCCTCCTCTTGGTTGGATGCCGTTCAACGAACTCTGTGTCCATATGGCGCACTAAAGAGTCCCCAATTAAAATAGTTTCCCCCTCACTCACGTCCCTTTCCAAATGGGCGAAAGGGTTTGAAACCTCGATAGGGGGGGGGGGATTCCTATCACCAAACGTACGCGGCCTAGCTCCACTCTTAACTTCTCTAAATCCCTCCCCATCTACTAATCTCGGACCAACCTAATTAACCCCTTCCTCAACTCTATCCAACCTTCCCGATAAGCTACCTGAACTAGAAACTAGGTTACGCACCTCACCCTTCAAATTACTAACGTATTCAACGTTAGTATTGGTTCGGCTTTCGTCAACCGTAGCCCTACCCCTGCCCTCATCAAGCGTTGCAAGTCTTTCCGTTACTTCACGTACACTTCGTTTTATGTCAACTATTTCCTCCCTTAACTCGCAAAAGAAACAAACTGATCTCTCGGTAATCGCCATAGGACCGCCGTTATAATCTTTAAAATCCGAATACCACCGGTTTACCCCCCACCTAACACACGACGCTTTTTGCGACGGCATCGCGCAGTAAAAATTAGTTTATAACCGTCACAAGTTTAAGTTAAATTAAGCCGGCACGCTATGAAAACTTCTAAATCGCTAAAAACCACTAATATTCAATTATTTAACCCTTTACTGCCTAAATATTTTGTAGGGTTAAGTAATGAATGCGTGTATTTGAAAGGTTACAAATTTGTCCTTTTGGGCAGTAAAGGGTTAACTATAACAATGTGAACATAAACGCAAGTATATAAAATTCAAAACTTTCCAAAAGTAAAATTCTTAGCAATATGCAAAAGTAGAAGCAATATCAGAGAGCTCAGGAAATGCGTCCGTTCAGTACAGAGTCTGGCTGACGAATGACAGAGATGGAGATGAAACCTGGATCCATCATTATGACCCAGAAAGCAAACGACAGAGCATGCAATGGAAGCATCCAACATCTCCCGTTGCAAGGAAGTTCAAAGCGCAGCCGTCAGCAGGTAAAGTTATGCTAACACTGGTTTGGGATACACGAGGCCCTACCCTTGAACATTATCTAGAGCGTGGAACTACAGTAACAAGTGCATCGTATTCTGACATGCTTCGGAATTAGTTAAAACAAGCAATTCGCACAAAACGGAGAGGGATATTGTCGGAAGGTGTTATTCTGTTACACGACAATGCGCGCCCTCATACCGCTGCACAGACTAGAAAATGCCTTCAAGAACTTAAATTTGAAGTTCTCGACCATCCAGCCTACAGTCCAGACCTGGCACCTTCGGATTTTTACCTGTTTGGACAACTAAAAGACGCTTTGAGAGGTCAGCGATTCCAAGGCGATGATGACCTGAAGGAAGCGGTGCATGACTGGCTACGCACACAGCCAAAAACATTCTTTTGTGATGGCATTATGAAGCTTGTAGATTGCTGGACTAAGTGTATTGAGAAACAGGGAGACTATGTTGAGAAGTGATGTGTTTATAATCTTTCAGCTGTGAAAATAAAATTGTTAAAATAAAAAGTGCGGATACTTATTGAATTACCCTCGTGTGTATATATATATATATGTATATGACTGACTTGACTTATGACTTATGTCCCATCTGGCTTAAAAACCGGGTCGGGTCCCCCAGATGGCGTCTTCGCTCCAGGTTCTCGTTTGTCACCTTCCTCCTGTGGGCCAGGAAGGGAAGGTGCGTCGGTTCGCCTGTACGCGGTATGCGTCATCATCATAGGGTTTCTTGGCAAATAAAGCAGCCGGTCTGCCATCCCACTGATGCTTGTTTGGTCCGCGGCTGCATATTCTGTATATTCGGAGCAGCCCTAGAACGAAAGTTCTAGGGTTCCCCCATCCGCCACCCGAGGGACGCGCCTGGTAGGAGTGCTCTCTCCCCCAGGATAATGTATATACTGTATTGTGTAAAGTATATATTAGAGTGGTCCACAGTCCAGAACATAGGGGGTGAAAAACTGCAATAACAAGTGGTGCGATCGCGGTTTTGTTCCACTTTATGCAAGAACTGTTCATACCAAAAATAGAGCAGATACGAGTACAGTACGTTCAGGGGTGGAGCAAGTTGAAACAAATTTGTATAGTCTTATGACTCTTTCTTCCGACATCGTACACAAAATTGACATTCTGTTTTGTCTTTTTCAGGTTCTGAGCGAGGCATAATGGCGAAGAGTACTAGGAGTTCTGCAGGTATTGGTTGGTAGGGAAGCCCACAGAGAGTTTAGCATATTCACGATTTCCTTCAAAAAAACATATTCTTCTGAACTACTTGTTTCATCACATCGAGGAGGAATTGACAACTGGCGAAAGCTACCGCCTCACCATCAAGACAGTTCTTGACTATTGGGAGAAAGCCCGAATTTCAGCCACAACCCAGGAATATGGGGTTGTCAAGTTGAAGAAGTTGGCAGCGGATTACAAAGGGTTGAAAAAGAGCCTAAAAAAACTGAGAGTTTTCGAACAAAAGAGATATTTAAGGGAGGCCTGGAAGATCTGTTTGATATCGCTCAAAAGGACGACCTCAGTATGATAACCAAGGAAGAGGACAAGCTGTTCCTGATTTCGCAGAAGGAGGACTCGCAAAGCTCGCGCTTTGGTTCAGCAGATAAGATTCTGGTTGGAAGGGAATCTCTTAAAAGAAAAGCGGAGGAACGCAAGATGAGTTTGGCAAAGACGTCAGTGGAAGAGGCACAGAAGGCAAATGAAGCAGTGAATCCAGAAGCTCTGAATGCGAGTAGCTCGTCATCATCTGTTGAAAATGAAAAATAATGATGATGACGAGTCCCGTTTGTCTTCTACTTTAACGCCACGCTCTTAACCAAAACAACCGAAGTTACGACATCATTACGGCAGGTTACGACAGGCTACGGCATCGTTGGACGGAATAAACGCTACCGATCGGCAAGCAACGTTCGTTCCTGGAGCAGCAGCACAGGCAATGGGATATAATTTAGGAGAACTGTCCTTGTCTCGGAGTACAGTCCGCAGAACCTGAATGAAACATCGAGAGGAAGTGGCCGAACAAGACAAAACCCAGTTCAGTCCAGACATCCCGCTTCTTTTCCACTGGAATGGGAAATTGCTTCCAGATATTGCTACAGGCAAAGAAAAAGTCGACCGGATTGCTATCCTCGTTACGGGATCAAACATCAGAAAACTCCTCGGAGTTCCACAGATTGCAAGCACTGGATGGGAGCAAGCGAACGCTTGTCTGAAAACATTAAAGGAATGGGGTCTCAAGGACCAAGTGCAAGACTTAGCTTTTGACACCACAACTTCCAACACTGGTCAAAAGCGTGGGGCTTGTACTCTCATTGAGAATGGAATTGCAGCTGATGGAAAGAAGTTGATATAGGCGGCATGTCGTCACCACATCCTTGGGTCATTCTTACATGAGTATTCACCAAAGCCATCAAGTGGTCCCGATGTTGGATTATTTAAAAGATTTCGAGCCCATTAGCCTCGTCTGAACATGGCTATGTTTGCTACTGGAGAGGAGGATGAGGAGGTGCTGATCTTTTTCAACGGCTACCTGAAAGATCTTCGAAACGAAATGATCGCCTACCTACAAGAAGCCCTTCACTCTAATTCTCAAAAAGAGAGGGCTACACTGAAGGTTTTTTTATGCAGGAAGGAGGGGCCAAAGGAGAATACCCGCAAAAACACTCTTCCCAGAGAGGAAGAAGGGAGCCAAAATGAAGACCCAAGGTTTTCGAGATGCTAGGACACACTGCGTTTCAAACATTGGAGGTCATAGACAGGGGGAAAGATGGATTGGGGAAGATTGTTCCAGGGTTGACTGGTTGAGTAGATGAAACAGTGAAAATACCGATTAACCCTTGCGTTAGAGAGTTGGACAGAAAAGGAATGAGAATGTGTCGAAAGTCTGGTAATAGCGGTAGTAAAAAGAGAGTGAGGCAATATTGCGCTGAAGAGAGAGAGGTTTTGAATCAGTGAAAGGAGGGCTCTGGCAGGCCCACCGAGAGGGTGGAGATACCGGAGAAAAATTCCCGGTCTCGGACTTCTAGGGGGCCTGGAAAGAGTGGAAAAAAAATCTAAAAATATTAATAAAGCAACTGATTAAATAACAGAGAAAATATAACTAATAAATATACATTTTATAGAGCTTATCATAATCAGGATAGCAAACGACATCATGGAATCCCGGACTAGTAAAAACAATCAGAGGTACGCAATAAACTATTTAGGGCCTTATATGACTATTTTTAAAAGCCACGACTTGATAAGTCTTGAAATGCTGTAGATAAAGAATTGCTACGGGCGTGCTAAACTGTGTTGACCCCAGGCATTGTATGCACGCTAAATACTGTATGCGTGCACACAATGAAAACGGACAGGTATGTCGAAAAAGACCCTTCGCTCTAAACGCTAAATATCCATTCTTAGAGATTGAGTGGCTGAAAGTAAATATACAGGCTTTTGAAATCTAGTAGTTTTACATTGTTTCTTATAGGTTTTTGTTAAACCCAGGCCCAAATGACGCCATCGCTACCAAGACCGGATGACTCAGGGCCGATGTTTACCTCCAGTATTTTATGACTAGTGTTTCTAGTCTCTAGTCTCTAGAATCTAGATATATATACTGTATACAGGGCGTCCCAAAAAAATGTATACACACTTTAACAGCTGATAGCTCAATTGATGTTTCTTTCTTTCCAAGTTAAACCCATTAGAATTAATAATGGCAGTCAGACTAAGCTTTGAACAAAGGAAATTCATTCTAAAATGCTACTGGAAGTGTGAAAACGCAGTTGAAGTGCAAAGACAGTTTAGGAGGGAGTTTCAAACAGATCCACCAACGCGACTTACCATCACTCGAATTAGAGATAAGTTTGAAGCCGATGGAACTGTTCAGAATGTCCACAAGAAGCGTTCCGGAAGACCACGGACATCGACAAGCCCCCAAAGCAAGAAAGAGTACTGGAAACGTATCACCAAAGTCCAAGAAAATCTGTGCGGCAAGCGAGTCGTGAGGTAGGAATTTCAGAATCGTCTGTCCAACGCATTTTGAAGCGCTGTCAATGGAAAAGTTACATTCCAAGATTAGTCCATGCTATTAATGAAGATGATCCGGACCGAAGAGTGGAGTATTGCGAGTGGTACTTGGCACGATGTGGATGTGGATTGGACGAAGGGGTTTCGTAGAATACCCTCCGCGTTCACCAGACCTCACACCACTAGACTTTTTTTTATGGGGATACTTAAAAGACAAAGTCTACGCTATAAAACCTGCAACAGTCGCTGAATTGAGAGCAGCCATTGAACGAGAATGCACACAAATACCAAACGAAATGTTTCGTGATGTTTGTGATTCCATTGCTTCGCGTTATCAGCAGTGCCTGGACCAGAACGGACGTCAGTTTGAAAACAGGCGTTGACAAAACAATTAAATAATGTCTGTAGATTCTATTACATTTTGAAAATGAAATGTATTTTAATAAACACTGCCTTTATAATTATTTAAAGTGTGTATACATTTTTTTGGGACGCCCTGTATATGTATATTGATGGCTTCAAGATATCAAATATTCTTTATCTTTTACAGTTTATAATCCCTTTCAAATTGAGAAATTTTTCATGGGGGGGGGGCATGTAGACAGGGGGCCCATATACCAATCCTTCCCCTGCGCCCGGGGCAGCTCTCGGCGACTCTGAGGAGGAGAATTGATGAAACGAAAAGCCTTTCATTCCACCTGGTCAAGTAGAGCAGTGTGGGTTGACCCACCCAACACATGAGAAGCGTTCTCCATACAGGGGTGGGCAAGACCCCTGCACAGAAACAGCAACTGAGTCGGGGAGAAGAAATTGCGGAGTTGGTACAGCACACCTAACCTCTTAGAAACTGTTCTGGAAAGAGATTATATGTGATCTTTGCAGGAAAGATCACGAGAAAAGGAAAGCCAAGAATGTTAAGAGAAGAGGAGTGATTGAGTTGTGTATTGTTGTAGGTTAATGTTATTTTATTTATTTGTTGGGTTCAAAATCCCAGCTGAGCCGTGAACGGCCAAGTTCTAAAGGGCCAGTTCAACCTACAGCCCAAGTTAGGCTAAAATTAAAACTTACGGATTTGAGATCCTATTAGGTCCTACCTCAGGGTTGCTGACTCGATGTGGGCCTACCTTAGGCCTCAGTTGTATGAATTTAAGATAAAAACAAAAGGGCCACTATTTATGGTCTTCTTTCTCAACCTTGCAACAACAACACAACCTGGACTATTGCACGATGCAACAATCTTGTATCTAAACAACCAAACTGAATTGCAAGAGAGCTCTCTATAAGACCACCCTGTAAGTACGACGTCCCACAAACGAGTAGAGAGGACGCGCAGCGCCCCAAAATGATGCCACCTGAGAGCTCAAACAATGCTAGCTCTAAATTAAGTGAATTTTTCACTAACCTTACAATTATGAGATGGATATATATACACCTTAACTTAATATATACAAGCAATGCTGCATCAATCAGCTTAGTCATCATATCGCCTTGGGACAACAATGGTTCTTCCTCTTCTAGATTTTCTAACACTCCCCACCGAAGAGGCATTGTTGTCATTACCTTCTGCAAGGTTAGCCAAGCCTTCTCCATGAGGCTGTAACTCAAATGTTTCATCTTGACTATCTGTGTTTTTGCTGATTTCTAAAGCATAGAGTTTTTGTATAGGTCTCTTTAACTTTCCTCCTGAAGTCTTTACCAGTGCAGACCTAACTAAATTGTCTTTGCCAACAAACAACTCTTCAATTATGCCAAGCTTCCAGCATTGCCTTGGTCTTTCATCCCCAATCATTACCACTTCTCCCACCTTGATACAATTTGCAGTGGAGCCCTTTACCTTGCCTGATGGGGAATAATTGAATTCTGGCAAGTATTCCATCTGCCACCTCTTCCATAACTGATCTTGTAGCTCTTCAAGGTACCTGAACCGTCTGGTTAACTCTCCTTGAGTGCTCTGGATAGGCTGCAAGTCTTCTGGCACACTGGGGCTTGATGTTAATCGTTTACCACAAAGAAAATGATTTGGTGTCAATGGCTCCGCATCCTGCATACTGTTATAAACAAAAGTGATAGGCCTACTGTTCTCCATTGCTTCTACTTCACATAAAACAGTGCAGAATTCTTCTTTGCTCAAATGAGCATTAGCTAAAAGTTTCTTTAATGCCTTAATGGACACTTTACACTTCTCACTAGCCTTTCCCAAAATCCTCCCCACCATGGTGCTCTCTCAACAATAAACTCCCACTGTACCCCTTGGTGTGAAAAGTAGGATTGGAATCCTTCCTCTTTTAGCACGGACCAAATTTCTTGGAGTTCCTTTGCAGCCTTTTTGAATGTTTTTGCATTATCCGATATGATTTTATTTGGGAAACCCCTTCTGTTCACAAACCTTTTAAAGGCCAAAAGAAATACATCACTACTTAAGTTGCTTACCAACTCCAAATGGATTGCTCTGGTGGTAGCACAGGTGAAAAGACATATATAACCTTTGTTAGACTCCCCTCGCTCATACACATAGACTGGCCCTGCAAAGTCTACTCCCACTACATCAAATGGGGCAGTATAGACACACCGTTCTCTTGGAAGTGGAGCCACCTTTCATAATAAGGCTTTGCACTCCAACGCTTGCAAACCACACATTTATGCAAGACCTTTTTTACTACTTGTCTAATTTTGGGAATCCAAAACTGTTGTCTAATCTCTATTATCACTTCTCTAACTCCAGCATGTAACAGCTTATGATGAGTATCCAGGATCAAAAGGTCCACAAAGTGCCCCCCAGAAGGTAGCAAAATTGGATGTCTTTTCTCCTCTGGAAGCCAGAAAACTGTAGTCTACCTCCTACTCTCAATAAATCCTGATCCAAAAACACATCCAAACCCTTGAGAGCAGAATGTGTTGGTAGAACCTGTAATGGATGGCTGGTGAGCAATTCCCTCTCTTCACCAAATTTTTCCTTCTGCACATATACCACCCAGTATTTCCTGGCTTGCTGAATCTCATTACTGTTCAGAATTCCTTCCCTTCTTGTTTCTCCTTAATATTGTTGGTAAATCTATATACCCATGCTGTCACTCTTAACAATCTTTTCAGACTGCTAATGTCCTCAAGCCTCAATATGGGGTCCTGCTGCATAACTTGACAACTGTTCACAGCGCATTTTCTCACCTCACTCACCCATGCTTCTTCAGCCTGGCATTCTCCTACAATAGGCTGATTAGAAGGCCAGTTTTCACTTCCAAGTTTTAGCCACTCTGGCCCATTCCACCACAAACTTGACTGTGCAAGATCTTTCACTGAAATTCCTCGCGTTGGTAAATCAGCGGGGTTTTGGGTGCCTGGACAATGCTTCCATTGCTTGGGATCTGTGTGCGCTTGAATTTCCTCCACCCTATTAGCAACAAATGGTTTCCATTTCCTTGCCTGACTTCTTAACCAGTGCCAAACTATAGTGGAGTCTGTCCAATAATAGCTTGGAATTTCATAGAGGGCCAAAGACTTTTGCACTGTAACTGCAAGCCGACTAGCAATAACTGCACCCATCAATTCCAACCTTGGAACAGAAAGCCTTTTCAAAGGTGCTACTCTGCTCTTTGCAGCAACCAACTTGCAACTTACTTCCTCTTGCAATGCGCCTCTTATATAAATACAAGTTGCATAGGCTTCCTCACCTGCATCACAAAAGATGTGCAGCTCCAAATTGCCTGGACTATTGTTCAACTCCCCAAAGTACCATCTTGGGATTTCAATGTCTCCAAGATGTGCCAATTCTTTGAACCAATATTTCCACCTTACCACCATATGATCAGGTAACTCTTGGTCCCAACCAAGTCCAATTTCCGAGAGGCTCTGAAACCAAATTTTTGACTTTATCACAACTGGAGCGAGGAATCCAAGAGGATCAAAGACCTTTGAAGCCAAACTAAGAGCTGTACGTTTTGTCCACCTTGTCTCATTCTCAGCCAGCTCTACTAAAGATTTCCCATTGAAGGTAAACAAATCATCATCTTGCTGCCAAACAATGCCTAGCACCTTTGTGTCTATTGCCCACAACTCCTTAATACCAGAATCCTCAATACTTTCTGCTGCATCAGGTACTACACAGGACTGACTCATAAACTGTTGTAATTGAGAATGATTGGTCTGCCATTTTCTAAGCTCCATGCCAGCCTCCCTCATTATAGCTCTAGCCTCCATGAATATCTGTTTAGCCATTTCTGTATTATCCACGGAACACAGCAAATCATCAACATAAAAATTTTTCCTTATGTGTTCAATAGTATTAGGATAGACTTCAGAATATTTTTTAAAATGGTACTGCATAGTAGCTGCCAACAGAAATGGACTAGAGCTGAGGCCAAACAACACTGATTTCATTCTATATGCTTGAACCTTAGGTTCATTTTCCAACAAGTCTTTCGTATCCACCCACAGATACCTTACTGCATCTCTGTCCTCTGGTTTTAACTTTATCCGCAAAAAGGCTTGCTTCACATCTGCAGTCAATGCTACTCTACCAAACCTGAATCTCAGTAACAAGGAAAACAAATCTGCATTTAAATTTGGCCCAGCATCCAAACAGTCATTCAAGGACACACCACCTTTGTCCTTGGCTGAGCCATCAAAAACTACCCTCAGTTTGGTGGTAGTTTTGTCTCGCCGTACCACTGCATGGTGTGGCAGATAATGTGCCTCCTGGCTCACCAGCTCACCTTGCACCCTTTCAGCATTGCCCTCCCTTACATAGCTTAGTATGGCCTCATTGTATTCAATTAACAACTCCTCATTTTTTCTTAGCCTGTACAATGAAGTCTCCAACCTCCGATTAGCTAGCTGAAGGTTTGAACCAGGTTTGCAAGAATCTTTCCAAGGGAGGCCAACTTCATAGCAACCATCTCTAAACCCAATCCCTTTTTCAAATTGCTCTAAAACATCATTGTTCACTGTACTTGCCTGTTTGTCCTTTATGCCAATGGATTCAAGTTCCCAAAAGGCTTTCAAATGCCTTTCCAAACCATGGCTGTTCTCCTCAATCTTAACAAAAAGAGCCTTAATTTCCATTTCATTGCAATAGCTACCATGTAGCATCCAGCCTAGCTTACTTTCAATAGCTACCGGGCCTTGAGATGTGCGGACAATATTACCAGTGATGAAGTCCCAATAATAGTCAACTCCAATCAAAAGACTAATATCTTCTGTGCCTTCAAACTTATTATTGCCCAAATTAATTCCTTTAACTTGCAATTCTTGGACACATGCCATATCTAAACAAGTAGTGACTGGGGCACAAAGTTCCTCAATCTCTACAGCTTGGACCTTGATAGTGGGACTTTGCGGTAACAATTCTTAACCAGAACTTCTACCTTCTTAAATTTGGTTCGGTTTTGAACGGAACCCCCAAACCCAGAAATTCTTAAATTTTCCCTCTTAAGTTCTTTAAACTTCAATTTTTCGGAAATTCTGGTCTTAATAAAGCTACACTGGCTACCACTATCAAACAACACTCTTACAGTAGCTTCTCCATCATTCCCAATTAATAAGGCTGCAGTTGTTTGCAATAATCCCCCTTTACTTTTACTCCCTTTCATAGCAGTGGCATGTGCCATTGATGTCTCTACTGCTGGGGTAGGCCTACTAGGAGTGTTTTCTCACAATAATGGCTGATACCTACCATGACATTTTTTGCACAAAATTTTAAACTTACTAAACCTTGCTCTGTGACCTTTCAAAAAACATTTAAAACATGCTGTGGACTTAGTTACCCTGTCCTTTCTCTCCTCAAAAGGTAAAGCCTCAGCCACCTCACATTTATATGACTTGTGGTTGCCTTCGCAAAATATGCATTCCTTGATTCCCTTTAATTTATTCTCAGAGGATGCATGTAGAGCTGACACTGTACCTGGGCTATTCCTTTTTGTAGAAACTTTGGTGCTGTGCCTGCCTTTGTCCCCTTGTTTAACATCCCACTGCGCAAACTCAATTCCCTCTCGTCTTGCTAATTCTGTACCTAAAAGACTTAACATCTGCTGAAGGGGGATGTACACATGTTCTGTAGAGTGTCCCCTACTTAATTCAAGCAAAATTGAGCTAGGCAATTTAGACTCCAGTATAGTAACCAACATTATACCATACCTTTCCATTCCTACACCCAAGTTGTCCAGGGACCTAGTTCTAACTTCAAATTCATCATATAACTGCCGTAACTCCTTGACACTATTAGGATTATTAACAGGGGGTATAGCTAAAAGTTCACGGAGGTGGTTTTTAATTAAGATCTCTGGCTTACCAAACCGTTTCTTTAATATATCCCAAGCCACATTATAATTAGCCTCTGTTAATGCTAATCCTGCTATTGTCTTTGCTGCCTCCCCTTCCAAGAGGGACTGCAAATAATTAAACTTCTCCACCGCAGTTAACACTTGACTAGAATGAACTGCTGATTGAAAACTGTCTGCCCATCCTTGCCATTCCTGAATACTCCCAGAAAATGTTTTGAGTACAAGCCTCGGTAATTGAACTGCAGATCTGTTAACCTTAACTTCACAAACATCATTTGTTGAGTGTTGTGTTTCATTATTAGACCTGGTCTCTAACTGTAATGAGCTGGTAAACTCTTTTGCTCGGTGGCCTACTTTAATTATATAATCAATAATCTCTTCAAAATAAATTATGTTATTTTCTATTTCATCCTCTTCTATAAGAGCCTCAATTTTAACATTTACTTCACTTAGAGCAACCTTTTTAGTTTCTAATATGGAAAGCTGCGCAGTCACTAATCTTAAATCCTCTTGCTCTATGGCAGAATCTATTGTGGCAATGACCTTTGTAATTAGACCTTTGTAGGCGCTTCTCCTTTTTTTAAACTTGTTCAATTCAGATGCACTCATCTTCAATGCAAACAACAATTGGGCTCAATGCCAAATGAGCTGAATTGGCAGAAATACTTAACCAAACTGATCAAACGTAAATTTTGCTTTTTTCAAATAAACTGAATTGCTAGGTGGGGTACTAACCAACCACCAGTATGGAATACCAATTTTTCCACCCAAGTAACTGGTGATCCGAAGTCTGCAACCTTCGCCTACGAATAATAAACCAAATTTAACCAAACAGGTAAAATGTAGGCCAAAAACAACGACAGACGAGTGGCCAAGTTTCGCAATTGGGCGACCAAACTTTCTACCCTGGGACCTTAAGTCAATAATAAACCAAATTTAACCAAACCGGTAAAAATGTAGGCCAAAAACAACGACAGAGGAGTGGCCAAGTTTCGCAATTGGGCGACCAAACTTTCTACACTGGGACCTTAATTCAATAATAAACCAAAATTAACCAAACCGGTAAAAATGTAGGCCAAAAACAACGACAGACGAGTGGCCAAGTTTCGCAATTGGGCGACCAAACTTTCTACCCTGGGACCTTAACTCAATAATGCTCAACCCGTCTAGGCCTAACTTGGGCTACAATTTGCACAATCAGAACTTTGCCGAAAAATAGTCACTGACTCAGTCTTGGGCTAGAATCCGGTTCTGAAGGACCATGTTATTTTATTTATTTGTTGGGTTCAAAATCCCAGCTGAGCCGTGAACGGCCAAGTTCTAAAGGGCCAGTTCAACCTACAGCCCAAGTTAGGCTAAAATTAAAACTTACGGATTTGAGATCCTATTAGGTCCTACCTCAGGGTTGCTGACTCGATGTGGGCCTACCTTAGGCCTCAGTTGTATGAATTTAAGATAAAAACAAAAGGGCCACTATTTATGGTCTTCTTTCTCAACCTTGCAACAACAACACAACCTGGACTATTGCACGATGCAACAATCTTGTATCTAAACAACCAAACTGAATTGCAAGAGAGCTCTCTATAAGACCACACCCTGTAAGTACGACGTTCCACAAACGAGTAGAAAGGACGCGCAGCGCCCCAAAATGATGCCACCTGAGAGCTCAAACAATGCTAGCTCTAAATTAAGTGAATTTTTCACTAACCTTACAATTATGAGATGGATATATACACACCTTAACTTAATATATACAAGCAATGCTGCATCAATCAACTTAGTCATCATATCGCCTTGGGACAACAATGGTTCTTCCTCTTCTAGATTTTCTAACAGTTAAAGGATAGTCGTGTGTGAGACTGTGACGAGAAGACAGATGAAAGAACTGAGGTTTTGAGCCATTGAAAGCAACAAGGTTTTCTCTGCCCCAATCCAAGATAGTAGAAAGATCAGAGGTCAGGTGCACCATAGCCCTTCTACGCGAATCATGGAGTGACTGTTGAGAGGGACGCTTCGTGAACTGGGTGGAAAAATGAAGAGTGAATCATCGGCATAGGAGTGGCTAGGACAGGAAGTGCGAGTTAATAGATCATTAATAAATAAAAGGAAAAGAATGGCTGACACGACAGAGCCCTGAAGAATGCCACTGTTAATAGCTTTAGGAGAAGAACAGTGCCCATCTACAACCGCAGCTATAGATCGGCCAGAAAGAAAATTAGAAAGGAAGGCACAGATAGAAGGATAGAAACCGAAGGATGACAGTTTGAAATTAAGGATTTGTGCCAGACTCTCTGAAAAGCCTTTGATATGTCTAGCGCAATAGCAAAGGTTTTATCAAAATCCCGAAAGTAGGATGATCAAGACCTCAGAGAGATATCCAAGAAAATCGCCAGTAGAGCGTCCCTTCCGGAACCCATACCGACAATATGAAAGAAGATTGTGAGAAGAGAGGTGTTTGAGAATCTTCCTATTAAGGATAGATTGAAAAACTTTAGAAAGGCAAGAAAGAAAAGTAATTGGACGATAGTTCGAGGGTTGAGATTAGGGTAATCACCCTTCTTTGGGACATGCTGAATTAAAACGAATTTTCAGCAGGAAGAAAAAGTATCAAATGATATGCAAGGAGAAAAGAGTTTGCCTTGGCAGAGTGTCAGCACAGAAGCACAGTTCCTGAGAACAACAGGAGGGACACCATCAGGACTGTACGCCTTCCTAGAGTTGAGCACAGATAGGGCAGAAAGAACATCTTTAGAAGAGATTCTAATTTCAGACATAATAAAGTTAGAGGGAGGAGGAGATGGAGGAACAGCACCGGAATCATCCATGGTTGAGATGGAGGTGAAAGTTTGAGCAAAGAGTTCAGCTTTATCGGGAGAAAAGACGGCAACTGTGCCGTCGGAGTGGAAAAGAGGAGGGAAAGAAGAAGTAAAGTTGTTGGAGAGGTTCTTTGCTAGATGCCAGAAAGAGCGAGAAGAATTAGAAATGGAAAGGTTTTCACATTTTTGTCAAATGAAGGAAGTTTTGGCGTCGAAGTACAGATTTTACACGATTTTATGCTAAGTGAGAGTCAGGAGTTGGATGGCGACAGTACCTTCTGAAAAGTATCTGTTGCGGATAGCATTAGACAAGCAAAGTTAAACCAAGTTTTTCTGCATTAATAGTAGGAATCGAATATGGAATGTACGCCTCCATGCTCGAGAGAATCACTTCCGTGATGAGCTGAGCACATTCGGAGGGGCCCCGGCTACGGAAGCATTTGCTTCACTTGTGTCTCATCTTCCTGGGGGGGGGGGGAGCAGCTTCTGAAGCCAGAACTGTGGCGTTCGGGACACCAGGAGCTTTCCATCTTGCGCGGTGGATGGCCAAGGCCATTTACGCGTTGAAGACCTTTCTTTTCCGCCGTCAGATGGTCTCACAAGTCGAGAAGAACACGGAATCACCCAGCTGAGTCTCTTTGTGTCCTTTGTATATGCCAAGTTTTGGAATGAAGCTCCTCTGGCTGTTAGAGCCCCCATGAATGACCTGATACTCAATGTCAGAGTTAATCACGTGCCTACACTCTGATTTAGCACATGTAGCACTCACTGCATTGAAGAGACAATTATCGTATATCTCGGAGGACCTAATCGGGCTGAGTTTCTGCGACCCACGAGTGAGTAACGACATCAATCATGCATGGTCAGAAACCTGTCGTTCCCTACACGAGCCAAAGATCTGCGACGTGTGGAAGAAAAGAACCTCGGTGTTTAAACGCACGTTTGTGTCGTTTGTCACGGGACGATCAAAGAATGTTTTCAACCTTCTTTTGAAAGATGGCAAGGAGCAGCCGAGACCTTCCTTTCAAAGGATCCAACGGTTTGGTTGTTGGATCCTATGTTTCTGGAATGCAAAGAACATGCTGTGGGTCTTCGTGTCGTCAATGAATGTGCGGAGAGTGGCATTGTTCTGGTACAAGATTTCAATTCAAGCATCACGAAGAATGAAGAACAAAAATAATTTTTCCGGACAGGTGACTTCCATCGGAAGGCAATCTCTACCCCCTCAAAGGCAAATTTAAAAAAGTACAGCGGTCAGAACTAAAATCAAGCGTTGCATTACTAGAAGCTTGTGATCGCTGATGGCTATCTGTTTCCAAATGATACAAATGGCTATGGTTTTCCAGATGGTTTCCAAATGGTATCTCCGCAATTCTGCAGTGTAATGTTTCAGTTTTGCCATTATAAATTTTCAATAACCTCGGGTTTTCCTTTTCCATGTTTTAACGAAAGAATTACAAAATATCTAACATATCTTCCCGATTTGTGTCTGGTTATCAATTGTAATATAGTTGTGCCACCCTTTAATAATCCCGGATTCGTAACGAATTTGGTGTTTACTCTCCTTAGGACATGTGTAATACTGTCAAATAATATCACGTCTTTGAAATTTCTCATTGATTCTGACACTGCATGCTAACAGTTGTATATATTATATATATATATAGAGTTACATTGGTATCACCTGACTCCAAGTACAGACGAAAATCGTGGTGTCTTCAACCTTACATTACGTTCTTCACACAAACCATAAAAATCATCGATTTGTGAACAATGCCACAACTTAGATTACATATTAACTCGCCATCAATTAAAGTTATAGACTCCACAAACAAAAAACATCCTACGAATCTTCGGAACCTGGAATCATTATATAAGAAGTAACGCTTCATTGGATGTTTACTTATCGGTTTTTTGTCTATCCATTATGAAGTGACCCCTCTGCCAAATAACCTACAAATTCTCTGTTTTTGTTTTAGATTTTTGCTATAAGAGATAATGGTGCTTACGTATTATCGGGACTACCAAACTGTTTATTATGTATTTTTGCTCTCGTCATTTTCGTTTAAACTAACGAAAACATCACAACTTAACCTAACCAATCATCAAGGGCCTACAGTTGACCTAACCGAGCATTCATTAACCTAACCGGGCATTCAGTTGACCTAACCGGGCATTTTCCAATATTAACCCGTTAGGTTAATTGAATGCCCGGTTAGGTCAACTGAATGCCCAGTTAGGTCAACTGAATGCCCGGTTAGGTCAACTGTACGCCCTTGACGATTGGTTAGGTTAAGTTGTGATATTTTCGTTAGTTTAAACGAAAATGACGAGAGCAAAAATACATAATAAACAGTTTGGTAGTCCCGATAATACATAAGTACCGAGGTAATTTATTTTAAATTTAGTAATTTTCATAATGTTCATGATGACAAAAATGATATTAATGTGTTCAATACTGAACTACAAAGAAAATAAAAATAAAATTCTGAAAAGTTTGTAGTAAAGAATATCCTTGTTAGTGCAATTTTCTATATACAGGGTGATGCAAAAAGGGGTGTTTGCAAAAAAGGGAGATTTATTAATAATGTAATATATAGTACAAATTATAACATAAAAGACATAAAATAGGATTTGAAAGAAATTATCTAAATACCAAATAGGCCACAGGTGAAATCCAGACAGAATACGTGACTTTCGGCATGTAAAACATCCGAACAGATCTCACCATGATTCTACTGGAACACGTGACGTTTTTGTTTAACCAATGGGGTGTGAGAAAACTGATCATACAAGGCCACACCTCTATTTCATCCAATCGTGCATTTTGTAAATAGTCTCGTGTTCAAACAGTACCTCAAATAAATATGAAAATAATTTAATATTGTCAAATTGGTCAAATAGGTTAGTTAAATAATATAAAACAGTTAGTAATTTGTAAAATTCTTAAAATAATGTATTTTAAGTTGGTTGTAAGTTCCAGGATCGTAAGAGAGAAAGCCTCAAAAACATTCTGGCTGGAGGCGCAATCACAGCTGAGAAATCACGATCGAGACGAAACAAGAGAGCATGAAACAAAACTGGAGATTGGAGAGGACAGTCGACCAGAGTACTTTTGACGACGAATCAGGCGTGATTTTATTTGCCACCTTTTCATTTTGATTTTCATCACTAGGGCACGCGAAATGGGATTTCTTTTTCAGTGACTTAGGCCTATTTTCTTTGACCCGATATAGGCTTCCTCCATTTTCCTTAGGCCTACTCAATTCCAGATTAAGGCCTACTTCCCTGTTCTATCATCATATAAGGGTAAGTTAAATAATTTAACCTGTGAATAAACTTAAGATTAAAAGTTAAAAACTTCTTAGTGTTTTATAAAAGCAGTGAAAGGTGTATTTCAAATTAAATGATATTGTTACTTAGCTGGGATGAATAATTATATGAAGAAAAACGTAAGAGTTATAATTGTCCACGCTACTATCTATACATCAAATTGTTTGTGAACTTTGTGCGGGTGGCAATATTCTCTGTGTAACATTCAGAATTTGCGAAGAAGAATATAGGCCCAGTCTAATTAATACCGATCGTAACAATGTTCAGGTTTGTTCATGATGATGTTCATTTCTCAAATTACGTTTCCACAGAACAGCCACCACCGATCCATTGACATTCGGGGCCACCTGGGAAGGACGTCACCCCGGGGGAGAATACCCCCCGCACCCCACCACAAAAGCCCTGTCCCAAACATAATTATACAGTAAATACCGTTGGGAGAGGACTTATGAATCACTCTGTATATGGACGCAAAAGCGTTATTCGTTCCGTCAGGTGTTGACAAATTGTACTAACTTCGGGACTTTTCGGTTTTAGGTCCGGCATTGGATTTTTTCCATATTTTTGGTATAGACGTAGATTTTTACGCTGATTCCCTTTCTGCAATCCGTTTCTTGGAGAAATAAACGCGAAAAACGTTATGGCCCAAAACTTGTATTCAAATATCCACCTATACTTAACCTAACCTAACCAAACCTAACCAAACCTATCCTAACCTAACCTACCCTGCGTATGAATGCATTGAACAGCTCGAAGGGTACAACTTCAGTCACAAAACAGTGAACCACAGCGAAAACTTCGTGGACCCTTCAACTGGAGCACACACTAGTCCAGTCAATCTAGGCTATATTTTTGGTCAACCTGGAAGTAATTGTAACAGAAATGGTTTCATCGTTTATGACATCCCCAAATATTCAAAAATAACATATTAAAAACTTACCACCATTGGGTGAGGCAATTTTTCAGAAAAATGGAATTTGCATTAACCCCTCACACCCCCATGTTGGTAGGTCAAAATGACACCATCTTGTATTTTTCGTCCACAGCTAACCTTTAACATTAATATATTGACCATTGCTCAAGTACTCAAGTAAAATTGACCATTGGACATCATAATCGTAGAGGCTTTGATTAGGTCTTTCAAATGAACCCCAACACCACTAATCTGTCCTTCATAGTTTCGAAGATAATATATATTTTCACATTAACGACGTTCACTTGTTTTGATTTCGTTTTTTGGACATAACTCTTGGATAAACTGAGACATTGATCTGAAATTTAGTTTATAGAAAAAATAGCATGCTATGTCAACTCAAATCAATACATAACGATTTCACAGGGATAGGCATTTTGATATAGCCTATGCGTGATGGTGAGTTAGTAAAAATCTGGGTCTGTATTATTTTCGTCACTGTTCTCTGCATTCTCTATGTCCAAAAGGTGCTGACAGTTCAGACAAGAAACACCTTGGCATTCGCCACACAAGGCTGAGCATTTCAGTCCAGTCTTGAAACACGTACATCTCGCGTTCTGACACTACCTTGCAGTTACATCTGAAAAGTTTTAGTAAGCTTTCTGGTGCTGGAGCTTTCGAGTTATAAACTGGTAGCAGTTTTCCTCTTTTCACAGTCCAACCCCATTCTTCTGGATCAAGATCTTCCAGTCCTCTCCAAACTTGCACTTGGAAGTAAACACGCAATGAATGGAATGATACAGCTGCGGATGTTGGAGGCAAGCTCTCGGGAGACACAACTTTCATACTTGCAGCAACTTTCCGTAGAATCTTGTGACACGAAGTTTATCAAGCGAGCTTTCTTTTTTTCCGCCATAAACAATAAGCAACAACTTTTCTCCAGCAGTAATAACTTCTTCTCTTGTTGATGTTGAGTTGTTGAAAACTTGGCTTAAGCGTTGAAAGCTTTCGTCTTTCTTAAACTTTTGCAGGGCTACATCTTTACCAATGGAGAACAATCTGGACGTTGTATCACACCCAAGTAAGGCGTGAATAAGCAAGATTGCTTCGCAAATCTTCAATCCTAATTTCGATTTAGCGTACTTGATGTCCCACAGTTTGGTTTTCGCTTTCGATCGAGTTTTTTGCTCTGATGTGAAAAATATTATGTGACCATCTACATCAGCATGATGGAGCAGGAGAATGAGTAGATCGGTATCTTCTGCAATAACAACTGTTGGTTTACTTCTGGCAGATTCAATTGCTGTCTGTACAATCAAAAGGTCTGCATCACCAGATGATTGGATTGCTTTCATGTTTTCTTCGTTCATTTTAGTCGCCAACATTACTAGAAATCTCTGCTTGTTGTCGAGGTTAGTAAGAAACTCGTCTTTCTTCATATTTAGCTTCATTTCTCCTGCTAAACGTACAGGTATGCCCTGCTTGCCTTTGGTTCTGCGAATGTGAGTTGTATCTTTGGTACAAGGCTTCCCGTCATACCCATCAAATACAACGACTGTTCTCTCTCCGTAATGTTTGAGGACGTATTCTACATAAGTTTTGCAAATCTCGTTGTATGTTCTTCCTTTTGTCCATTGTACTCTGGAGTAAGGATCCTCCATCGAGGACATATGAAATATCTTTAGGAAGTGAAGCCTCTGATTCATCAGGTGCAGTTGAAGACCAGATAGAATTTGCTAGCTGTGGTTTATTTGCTTCCCTTAACAAACCGTCTGTCTCTATAAGTGCAGGAGGAAATGTGCACAGCTCATACGAGAATGCTGTCTCCAAGTCTACAGCTGATCCCATACTTCTGACAGTGATTATTAGACGTTGGAATAACAAGAGAGGATCAACGGGAATAACTTCTTCATCTCTCTTAATAGTTGATCTTGCTTTCATTGTTATGGCCACGTCTTTCTTCTTGAACGTATAATCTGCAACTGGTTTTCCGGACATTGAAGCAAGAATGTTGCTTCCAATAACCTTGGCATTGTCTACATTGACATTTGAAATAGCAATTTCTCCTGTGTCAATGCTCATGAGTTCCTTTCGGTTGTCGAAGGGGTTTCTTGCCAAGCGTACGCCAAGATTTTCAGTGAATCTTTGAAATCTCTTTCAAGTCGTGCCTGTCTTGTTTATTTATGCTGCTCACTACCTTCATACGTTACATCTGTAAGTTCCTGCATCGCACGGTTTATTTGTGCACAGGCTGGTGTCGACAGTAGCCAAACTGATCTTTGTACCTCAGTCATTCCTCGTCCGTGAGTTAGTCCACCTGTTGTTTTCAAACTCCTCATAAGAACTTGTTCTATATCCAGATCTGTTGAGAGTCCAGCCCAAAATCTATTACTTCTGCGAACAACATGATAGCCTTCTCTAAACTTTGCGTAAACATTTGGATGTGTCTCTTTTAGATTTAACATATTTTGAAGATAGATGCGTGTTGACTTAGCATACGCAAAATGTCCAGACGCTGCGAAAAATGGTAGCATGCTATACTCTGCCAGTAAATGAAGAAGGCAGTTTCCTGTTCTTTCGGCTTTTATGAATGTGCATAGTATTTCGACCATTTCTATGTATTGGAACCACAGTTTTGCAATTCTCGAGGAATCTAAGCTATGTTTGTAGTTCTCCAGTTTCACAATCATCTTTTTGAAGACCTCCTCCTTTTCTATATCTTCCGAACTTATTTCTCCTGAGATTGATTTATGAAGTAAATCTGAGATCTGTATTAAATCGAAGTTATCAGCAAAATTGAAAACATCTGACTGAGTGTATTATTCATCATTGTCTAACTTAATAGGGCACTCGTATATTTATGACATCATTATTGCATGAAGGGCACCTACAACTAGTAGATGACCACGAACGGCTCGAGATATTGCTTTCCCACTTAGCATGTGGGGCACCGTGTTTTCAGCATAGTTTCTAACATTGTCTGCAGTCCGGAAGAAGTCATGAGATGCCCAATAGATCCAAGGAAACTCATGGCAGTGTGGAGCCCACCAAGTCACAACACTATTTCTTTCAAAGGGCTTGCATCATCCACACTTTCTTGGATTTCAGTTCCCTTCCAGTACAGTGGCTGATCAAATGTTAGTACCGGTGACATGTTGTAGCGCTTTGCTTGCTCAGACACAAAATGCATGGTTGACAAAATGCACGATTCGTCGCTGGATTGCATATCGATCATCGGCATGAATATAACGGAAGCCTGTCCAGGGTGCTCTCCTTTATGCACCATTTGCATAAAGCCATTCCACAGTGGTCGTTGAGGTTTCAGCATCCAGGCACAATTCCATAAAATGTTGAAGCAACTTGTTGGATCATCGGCGAAATTGAAATTGATGCAAATCTTTGTATGTTAAGGTGCAAGAAGATTTTCTGCGCGAGCGAAATATGTGAGTTTCGATGCTGCAAATGTCCACGATCTCCTTTGATGTGACATCTATTATTGGCACTAATTTCGTGGAAGCTACCTTGGGAGTAACTGTAACAATTATACCCATACCGTGGAATGTATTTAGACCATCGATTGTTCTAATGTTGTGATCAACATTGTCACCAACATGTATGAAAGATTCATTGTCAATTCCTTCAATTTCTGTCCCCTGATGATACGCCGCACTTCTTTCAAACTTGTGAACCTCTGAGTAGGAAGAGCAAAATCCGTGACTGTGTAAAGAGTCAATCAAACACCTTCATCCAAATATGAGAATAAAAACCCACTCTAATAGACAGAGTTTATTTCCACGACAGTTTCGACGCCCACTGGCATCCTCCTCGGGTGGATACAGAAACACAAATGAAACAAAACAAGAGGGAAAAACAGTTCAGGGATCGACCGTTAAGAAATTCGCACCTAGGTTGGATTCCATTCTCTCGAGACAGGAGGGGCATTTTCATTAAGTACATTCGCACAAATTTTAAAACTATCTTCCTGTTCTAAACATACAGATTCTATTATTTTTACATAATTATTACATTTATAATTAAATTTATTACATTTAATATTGCATAATTATTAATTACAGAAATTATAAATTTATTATTACATTGGTTATTACATTGTTGTTTATTATACAGAAATTATAAACCGAAAAACGAATGAAAAAAGGCGATTAGGAAATAATCCAGAGACCATTGAGAAATTCGCACCTAGGTTAGATATCGTTCTCCCGAAACCAGAAGGGCATTTTATTACAGGGTCAGCTTATAACTACATTTCCACAAATTAAAAATATCTTCTTGTTCTATACATACAGATCCTAATGTTTTGACATAATTACGGAGTCGTGGGAACGTGTTCGAACCTAAGTGTGAATTTCTTAAATGTCTCTGGATTGGAATGTTTCCTTACTCGCTTTTAGTAAATGTAATAATGGAAGTAATTAATGTGGAAATAAATATATGCAGTAATTATGTCAAAACATTAGGATCTGTATGTATAGAACAAGAAGATATTTTTAATTTGTGGAAATGTAGTTATAAGCTGACCCTGTAATAAAATGCCCTTCTGGTTTCGGGAGAACGATATCTAACCTAGGTGCGAATTTCTCAATGGTCTCTGGATTATTTCCTAATCGCCTTTTTTCATTCGTTTTTCGGTTTATAATTTCTGTATAATAAACAACAATGTAATAACCAATGTAATAATAAATTTATAATTTCTGTAATTAATAATTATGCAATATTAAATGTAATAAATTTAATTATAAATGTAATAATTATGTAAAAATAATAGAATCTGTATGTTTAGAACAGGAAGATAGTTTTAAAATTTGTGCGAATGTACTTAATGAAAATGCCCCTCCTGTCTCGAGAGAATGGAATCCAACCTAGGTGCGAATTTCTTAACGGTCGATCCCTGAACTGTTTTTCCCTCTTGTTTTGTTTCATTTGTGTTTCTGTATCCACCCGAGGAGGATGCCAGTGGGCGTCGAAACTGTCGTGGAAATAAACTCTGTCTATTAGAGTGGGTTTTTATTCTCATATTTTGACCTTCACGTAAAAAAGTGAAGTTTTTTGCATTTACCTTCATCCAAATTGTCTATGCATTTGCACTCCCAAGCCAATCTGAAGTGGGGCAATTATTGCTTTTGGTCTGACTGCTTGCATTATTGCTTGCCGAATAGAGGCAATTCGTAGGTCACTGCTTTTGGCAACAAACATCTTTTCAAGCAGTAATCGTAAAGATTTGGGAAGAAATTCTTTGCAACGGGCACGAGATTCTGTCTTGGGTGGATGGATACATTGTTGAAGAACCATCGCATTCTTTAATTTCACTTTTTAGCAGCTTTGCCGCAGTTTCAATAATGCGATTTTTTTCAGTTTCTACGTCATCTGATTTCTTGCTTTTATAGAAATCATAGAGAATATTCTTGGTTTTTGATGTGAATGTGACAACATTATGTTTCCCATTAATCTCCGTGACAACAATTTCATTTTTAAAATGCTCCATCAAACGACTTTTCAGCCATTTGGAAGTATATGCTTGACTTGATGAATCTTTCAGGTGATCCTGCATTATTGACAAAAGATCATTGATTGTGGTTTGTTCATCATCATTTTCTCGCAAATAATTCGCCACAAAAGCAAAGGCAGACTCTTGAGATTCATCATAAGGCCGACCCCTTTTTAAACTTTGTCTCGTTTGTGTGTTACTTTCGTACAGTTTTGGAATACCTTTTCCAATACGAAAGTTAGTACTACATGCTTGATGATACACCGCATCTTCTGAATGTAAATCATTTACAAAAGCTATACGCCCTTTTACATCAACTGCCCAGCCATCCTTGCGCTGTTCGCAAACTTTTAGAATACTGATATCAAACTCACGATTCTTGCACATCACTTGAAAAGCTTTATTGTCCCGTTTATCTCTTTCGGTGATGCGATTTTTGCAGAACAAACAATCCAATTTGTAATTAAAGTCGTGATCAGATCTTAAACTAAGTTTAAATGCAGTGGCATCAGAAGATGCGGATGCTTTCTTTTTATTTTAAGATGCAATGTTCTTCTTATTAATATATGGATCTCTACATGATCTGTGTAGTTTGTCTCCAGCTGTGACAAAGATGTCATCGTCTCTTTCTCTGCTAGCATTGCAAACACCCAAGGCACCTTTTTCTGTTCGTGTCACATAAGAATCACGGTCATCTATGACTTCTTTACATATTGCACAGGTTTCGAAACGTTCAGAATCCATTTTGACCTGAAACAAAATAATAGAATTAATTAATTTTATTGCAAAATTACAGTGTTAATTTTGTTTTAGAAACTGATTGGACCTGGAAGTAATTGCCCACCTGACAATATCCTAAGAGCTATAATTATATTCCCTGACCCTGAAAATGTATGTTTAGACACAAAAATTGTGAACACACATATATTAGAAACGAAGATATAAGTAAATGCAGGTTTTTCACACGTCGGCCATCTTGAAAATTCATGATGCCGCCATAATTGACAAACTAAGCATCAGACACTATTCTAATCCATTTTAATGGTTTCGTTGACCATTAAAACCTACAGAATGATATATTACAATAAGAAATTGATTGAATAGTAAAGAGTTGGTGCCACTTTATCGTTACCGATGGTAGCGGCGGCCATCTTGGATTTACGGAAATTGGCCTGGCCCGTTTGTGGTAAGTTTTTAATATATTATTTATGTTGAGGTAAGGGTGCGAAAACGGTTAAAACCATTTGTTACAATTACTTCCAGGTCCAATCACAGATTGACTGGACTACACGCAACGGATAGAGTCCACGTAGAATCAACTCAAACGCGGTAACAAGCGCCGGTGTGGTACGCACCGTTCCATGATCGACTCGTATCTCTGCGAGTTTCTCTGGCGTCGCCGAGTCGACACGCAGGCAAAGATCTAGTGCGCCAAATGCTGAACGATATTGCGCAGTTTGGCAAGTAGCAAACTTTGGTTTGTGTTCCTTTCTGGAAACCTGTAAACGTAATAAACTTGCACATAACTTTTTTCATGTTTATTTCTTCAAGAAACGGATTGCGGAAATGGAATCAGCGTAAAAATCTACGTCTATACCAAAAATATGAAAAAAAAATCCAATGCCGGACCTAAAACCGAAAAGATCCCTAACTTCTGCTAAAAATAAAGAGGTGCTGGGTTTGAATCCTAATGCAGTACTTATATATATGCGCCTCGGTGATGCAGTGGTTAGCATGAGCCCGGGTTCGATTCCTGGCGCAGGCAGGCGGAGTGCGGCCCACCCAGCTGTTCACCCTTTCTTTGATTGGTGGATGAATAGGTACCATAAAAATCCCCCGCATGAGACCAGATGCTGAAGAGTTGTCGAAAATTTTTTCAAACTTCACCCACCCTTACAAAAAAAAAAAAAAAAAATTTTATATATATATATATATGATGAATAAAACCACGAAGGAAAAAAGAAACACAAAGGGGTGCTCAAGTGTGTGGGTGTTCCTGAGGATGTCATTAGACGAAAGCGCTTGAGCACCCCTTTGTGTTTCTTTTTTCCTTCGTGGTTTTATTCATCATAAATACTTTTCACGTGTCACTTTCGTGAAATAATTTTTCATATATATATAATATATATATATATATATATAAAGCTATAATTAGGGTATTTCATAAATATAAAAGTGTCAAATTTTTATGGGCTCTGTACATTTTCTGGTTTCATTTGGTATTATAGAACACTTGGAAAAAGTTTCAGAGCTCCACGTTAAGCAAGTGTGACTTTAAACATTGATAAATTTCCTATAAATATTCTATATATTGAGAATTTGTCAATGTTTAAAGTCAGCACTTGCACTTAACGTGAAGCTCAAACTTTTTCAAGTGTTTTATGATACCAAATGAAACCAGAAAATGTACAGAGCCCATAAAGATGTGACACTTTTGTATTTATGAAATACCCTAATATATATATATGCGCTCCTCGGTGGTGTAGTGGTTAGCGTCGCTGACTACGAATCCATCGGCCCCGGGATCGAGACCCGGTAATGTCAGGCGGCGCGCAGCAAAACCCAGCTGTTCATTCTTCCACACAATAAAAAAATTGGTTGGTAGATAAATGGGTAGCCTAGTGGTTAAGACGCTGGACTGCTGGTGGTGCGTGGTTTGGATTCCACGTTAAATTGTAGGTCTAAGGTGGAGTAATAAGCTTGACCTTCGTTAGAATGAACAATTCGGGCGGAAGCAAAACCAAGGTTACTAAAGTATATGCAGTACAAACTAACGAAAATTACACGAAACAGATATGAATCTGAATGTTCTCTGGATTAGGCTAACACGGAGCATTGTTGTTTTCACTGGTGAGGAAAGCATCGATATATATATATATATTATACAACACCAAACAGGAACCGACATCGACCTGGAAACGACCAGCATATAGGAAAACCGAACACGGAAATTAGAAACCCGATAAATGTTTTATACACAAATATACAAGCCCTCTATATGGACCATGCAGGCTGCAAATTATAATACTTACAGAATTTAGCTACCGAAGCCAGCATAGATATCATATGCCTAACGGAAACACACTTACATAAATGCGAAAAAGGCTGTGAAAACTGCATCGAGGATACTGAAATAGCAATGCTGGACTAAAACATACACAGAGCAGATAGAGTGGCTAGACGAGGGGGAGGGTGTTGCATCTACGTGAAAAACACATACACATGTGAGGTGAAGGTAAACAAATCAAACCGCACAGTCGAAATTATTATGTTAGAAGTAAAAGATTTGAACCTAACCATTATGAACATCTACAGACCACTAAACACCACAAAAAGTGAATTCCAATTTGCTACAAATGAAATAGGAAACATATTAAAATTACCTGAAACTCCAACAATAAATATTCTAATTTTCGGAGATTTTAATTTCCCATTCATAACATGGAAGAAAAATAACGAAGTTATATATGTCGAGAAGTTTCATGGCATCATTACAAAAGATGATATAACCTAAGCAATAATGCTATTAGATATTATGGAACATTACACCCTTACCCAGGAAATCTGTGAAGCCACCAGAAAAGAGAACGTTTTGGATTTAATCTTGACGAATAACAACGAGATAATAATAAATAAAAAGGTAACGCACACAAGTTCTCCGACCACAACCTCATCGATATACAATTGAAGTTAGCACCCAGAGGTCCGAAAACGCATCTCAGAGAGTCAGAAGGAATATTTGAAGGCTTAAAAAATTAAAAGTAAGTTGGGAAAATGTAAATAAAGATATAAAGGAAGTAAATTGGGAATTGCTACTTCACGAGAAGACTCTACAAGAAATACTGTGTATAATAGAGACTGAAACTAAACTTATAATATTGAAACATATTCTAGGGAGACAAAAAAGAAAACGTAGCAAGCTCGGGAGGAAAATCAGAACACTATTCAGGCAACGGAGACAAACCGTAAAACATCTCCACAGATGCAGAACTGATGCAAAGAGACTAAAACTAGAGAGGAAACTTGGCGAAATAGAAATGGACCTAAAGCAAACATTCATACATAAGACAAACGAGGAGGAAAACAAGGTAGCAGAAAACAAAAAATAACCCCAAATACTTCTACATGTTTGCGAAAAGGAAAATGCAGTGTAAGGAGAGTATTGGTCCATTGATAGACGGGGAGGCCAAATACACAAATGACCTGAAAAAATAAGCGAACTGCTTAGGGAACAATTTAACTCTGTGTTTAGCACCCCAAAGTCCGAGATGGAAGTAGAAAACCCAGACGAATTTTTCGACATAGATACAAATCAGCCAAGAACAAATTCCGACACAAACCTGTTAATAGACTTCGAGTTCAGGGGAGGAGATGCGAGACAATGCAACGCCAGGGCCAGACACATGGAGTGCCACGTTTCTGAAGAAATGTAAAGAGAGTATTGCCAAATTGCTATACTTACTAATTTACTATGGAGGAAATCACTCGAAAGAGGACAAATTCCACCCCCATTAAAAAACGTGAACATTGCCCCCCCTATTTAAAGGTGGTAACAGAGCAATGCTTGAGAATTATCGGTCAGTGGCTCTCACATCACATCTTATAAAGTCCTTTGAACGTATAATTAGAGGCAAAACTACCTACTACCTACAAGAAAAAGACTCATACAACCCAAATCAACATGGCTTCAGGGCTGGAAGATCATGTTTATCACGGAGATTAGACCACCAGGAGAGAATATTGGAAACATTGTGTCGAGGACAAAACATAGATGTAATATATATTGACTTTGCTAAACCCTTCTATAAATGTGACCATGGAATCATAGCACATAAACGTAAGAATACAGGAATTACTGGAAAGCTAGGAAGATGGATATTTAATTTCTTGACGCAAAGAACACAAAGAGTGGTGGTAAACGGAGTTAAATAGGAAGTTTCGGAAGTCGTGAGCTCTGTTCCACAAGGGACAGTATTAGCTCCCTTGCTGTTCATAATAATGATCGCAGATATTAAGGACAGTATTGTCTCATGTTTCGTAGATGACACAAATATATGCAAGGAAATATTGAACGAAGGTGACAGGAAAACTACAAAATGACATTGAAACATTATTCAAGTGGGGCAGAAGACAACAATATGAAGTTCAACGAAGAAAAATTCCAAATTCTAAGGTATGGTAATAACAAGGAGCTGCAGAATAAAAGGTACAAAACTCTGCAAGACAAACAGAAAACACCAAATCTACAACTCAGGGATCTTGGAGTAATGATGTCGTCGGATACAGAATTCAGAGAGCATTACAACATCAAAATTACAACGGCTAGAAAAATAATAGGAATCATCTGGAGAAGCTTCCGCGGCAGAAAAGCAAACATCATGCTCAAATTATTGAAGAGACTAGTCCGACCAATAATTGAGTGTTGTTCAGTACTCACAAGCCCATACAGAAAACGAGACATTGCGAACAATGAAGCTATACAAAGGACTTTCACGTCCAAGATAAAAGAAACGGAAGGTGAAGACTACTGGTCTCGACTACAATCCTTGAAACTCTGCTCTCTTGAAAGAAGGCGCGAGCGGTACACAATAATATACATATGGAAAATACTTGAGGGCTTTGTCCTAAACCTTAGAAATGAAATAGAAACAAACTGGAATGAGAGAAGAGGCAGAATTTGTATAGTCCCAGCTGCTGTGGAACAGGGGGCCATGAAAACGAGGCTGGAAAATACCCTCAGAATACGAGGCGCAAAGCTTTTCAACGCCCTTCCAAAAGAAGTAAGGAATCTCCAGCACATCGACCTGAATAACTTCAAGAACCAGCTGGACAGTTCCTGTGCAAAGTCCCTGACCAGCCATGCGTGGCTGGCTACGAGGTCAGGAGGAGATCAGACAGCAATTCACCCCTTCACCAAATCCCGCAAATGAGGCGGGATGCTGGAGAGGGGTTGACCGCAAGTTCATCCTGAACCGTCGTTCAAACTCACACAAAGTAATATAATATATATATATATATATATATATATATATACTTATCAAAAACTGTGAGAATGCAGTCGCTGAGCCCCTATATTAGATATGGAGACGATCACTAGTCACGGGAGAAATACTGGGCATCCTGAAGAGAGCAAGCATAGTCCCAATATATAAAGGAGGAGATCGATCTGAGGCCAAAAACTATAGGCTAGTGTCGCCTACATTTCGTTTCACTAAAATATTTGAAAGAATAGTTAGAGAAAAAATCTGACATTTTGGCCTCAGAAAAAGTTAAATGATAACCAACATGGATTCCGGTCAGCAGATTATGCCTATCACAACTAATGGAACACTACGACAACATTATTGATTCACTTGAAAGTAATGAAAACTGGGATTGCATTAATTTAGTAAATACACATTGAGCGAAGGAAATTGAGCGACTTGACGCATTGAGCGATTAGGCTAACTGAGCGAGTACAAATTGAGTGAGTGCAAACTGAGCGCAAACTGACGCAAAAATAATAAACATTCACATTGTGAAAAATATTTATTTAAAACAGATATATTTAATTAAAATTATACTTATTCAAAACAGATTTAAAAATATAATAAGTTAAGCAGTGAATTATATATACAATTCCAAATTGTAGGAAACGTAACGCAGAAAGTCGAGAATATTTTCATCATTATCACCTTCCATCAGACGTTGCAAGCGAACGTTTACTTGTTCATATTTCTTATAGGGTTAATTCCTATTTAACCGTCGAAAACTCAAAACGGAAACTCAGTCCGAGTGTGACGTTATCTAGTCCTAGGTTAGGTTGGGGGTCATTCAAAAACAAAGTGGTCCTTTTTCGGGTGGTTTTCAACCCCCCACCCCCTTGTGGTCATTTGTGGCCAATGACTTAAACCCCCCCTCCAAAACCACGTGGTCTTCTGATGTCACCCCCACCCCTTCTTAGTTTTATGTAAAATTAAGGTGCCATATTAGATTTCTTATATTATTGAGAGGTAATAAGGTAAATGAACAATTAAAAGGCATATCTTTTAAATAAACTGTATTAATTGTTTGTTTCTTTAAGTGAAAATAATATTTGTTTTTTTCATTGAAAATAATATCTTGACTAATATATTATATTATAAACAGGATATTTTAATGCTTAGTATTGGCCACGTGGTTAAACGTCAAGACCCCCTCTCCCCCATGTGGCCCTTGGTGGTCAAATAAAGAACCCCCTCCCCCCTTTAAGGACCACATGATTTTTGAATGGCCCCTTAGCGCCCGAATTCATTATGGGGTACCCATGCCCGGTTAGGTTAACTGTATTCCCTTGACAATTGATTTGGTTAAGTTGTGAAGTTGCGCTCAGTTTGCACTCGCTCAATTTGTACTCGCTCAGTTAGTCTAATCGCTCAATTTGTACTCGCTCAATTTCCATCGCTCAATGTTTACTTGCTCAATTGTCGCACAATCATGAAAACTATGATGTAATATACATAGACTTTGCCAAGGCGTTCGACAAGTGTGACCATGGAATCATAATACATAAACTGAAATGTATGGGAATAACAGGAAAAGTAGAGAAATGGATATATAATTTCCTTAGTGAGCGGCGGCAAGTCGTTACAGTTCAAGGAATATCTTCATCAGAATCAGAGGTCCTCAGCTCAGTACCACAAGGAACAGTATTAGCTCCATTACTCTTCATAATCATGCTAACTGGCATAGGACGTTACCAGAAACAGCACAGTAACATCCTTTGCCAATGGCACAAAGATTAGTAGAAAAATAAGAAACCCAGAGGATATAGGATCTCTACAAACAGACATGAACAGAATCTACAAGTGGTCAAAAGACAACAATATGAAGTTTAACACTGAGAAATTTCAACTGTTAAGGTAGGGAAAAAGGGAGGACCTAAAATCCATGGAATATTATACTCCAAATGGACAAGAAATTCAGGGAAATTTTAAAGCAAAAGATTTAGGAGTTGTAATGACTGATGATACGAAATTTGAAACACAAAATAAGATAGCAGTGAACAGAGCGAAGAGAATAACTGGGCAGATACTGAGAACCCTTAAACGAAGGGATAGGAATATAATGATCATACCCAAGTTGGAATACTGCTTGGTCCTAACATCCCCATATAAAAACGAAGACATTAGTCAGCTAGAAGGGATTCAGAGAAGCTTCACAGCCAAGAACAATGGGTGCAAAGAACTAGATTACTGGGAAAGGTTACGTGAATTAAATCTATATTCACTAGAAAGAAGAAGAGAGGGGTACACCATTATTTACACTTGAAATTAATGGAGAAACTAGCCCCTAATCTTACTCTGAACCCTATAACCACCCAAGCAACAGTGGAAAGTAGAAAAAGAAGACTGTGTCATGTTCCCAAATTAAAGGCTAGACAGGGAACATCCTCAACCCTGAAGGAAAATAGTTTTGTTGTGAGAGGACCAACACTGTTTAACCAGATGCCCAAAGAACTTAGGAACACGAGTGGTTTCGCCGTGTACATCTTCACAAAAAAAGATTAGACGCCTGGTTCAGAACAATCCCAGATGAGCCGGGCGTACCTGGCTATGTGAGGTGGAGAGTGTATATATATATATATATATATATATATATATATATGGGATAGAACTCAGAATGGTCCCTTTCAACCTTTCAGATGTTCCATGCGATGATTCCTCATTTCACACGAAGGTCAAGCTTGTCGTCTCAACTCCCTTCCTCTGAGAAACTTTTATGTTACACACAGACCGTGCATGGAACAAGGAACTCTTCTGGGAAAATTAAATGCACTATAGTTCGAATAAGTAATGGTAAATGACAAATGCTATAGGTTTTCTTTTTCATGATGTTAGCCCGACGTGGGCAACGGGTCATCCGCAAAGAGGCCCCAAAAATATAGCTTCCCTCACCAGCTATTTGCAAAGCAGATAGGATCCAGCTTTGGGACAGGATCCCTCAGGGAGACCATTCTGAGTTCAATCCCATCATGAAACGGACATGTTATGTGCCTTGAAAAGTGGACGCTCAATTTTGCCAGTTGAGGTTTAAGTTTTGGTTTTTGGCTAAAAATACAATAGTTACCCCTTTTTCTTTGATGTATTCAATCCGACGCGAATGCAACGATTCTTTTGCTTATATTGAGGTTCTGGCTATAGTAGGCTAGGTGTAGCTGTAACCCCTAGATCCTGTCCCAAAGCTGGATCCTATTTGCTTTGCAGATAACTGGTGAGGGAAACCATATTTTTGGGGCCTCTTTGCGAGTGACACGTTGCCCATGTCGGGCTAACATTATGAAAACGAAAAAAACTGTAGTGTTTGTCATTTACCATTACTTATTCGGACTATGGTGGATTTAATTTTCCAGGAAGAGTTCCTTGTTCCATGCACGGTCTGTGTGCATATACAGGGCGTCCCAAAAAAATGTATACACACTTTAACAGCTGATAGCTCAATTGATGTTTCTTTCTTTCCAAGTTAAACCCATTAGAATTAATAATGGCAGTCAGACTAAGCTTTGAACAAAGGAAATTCATTCTAAAATGCTACTGGAAGTGTGAAAACGCAGTTGAAGTGCAAAGACAGTTTAGGAGGGAGTTTCAAACAGATCCACCAACGCGACTTACCATCACTCGAATTAGAGATAAGTTTGAAGCGATGGAACTGTTCAGAATGTCCACAAGAAGCGTTCCGGAAGACCACGGACATCGACAAGCCCCACAAAGCAAGAAAGAGTACTGGAAACGTATCACCAAAGTCCAAGAAAATCGTGCGGCAAGCGAGTCGTGAGGTAGGAATTTCAGAATCGTCTGTCCAACGCATTTGAAGCGCTGTCAATGGAAAAAGTTACATTCCAAGATTAGTCCATGCTATTAATGAAGATGATCCGGACCGAAGAGTGGAGTATTGCGAGTGGTACTTGGCACGATGTGGATGTGGACTGGACGAAGGGGTTTCGTAGAATACCCTCCGCGTTCACCAGACCTCACACCACTAGACTTTTTTATGGGGATACTTAAAAGACAAAGTCTACGCTATAAAACCTGCAACAGTCGCTGAATTGAGAGCAGCCATTGAACGAGAATGCACACAAATACCAAACGAAATGTTCGTGATGTTTGCGATTCCATTGCTTCGCGTTATCAGCAGTGCCTGGACCAGAACGGACGTCAGTTTGAAAACAGGCGTTGACAAAACAATTAAATAATGTCTGTAGATTCTATTACATTTTGAAAATGAAATGTATTTTAATAAACACTGCCTTTATAATTATTTAAAGTGTGTATACATTTTTTTGGGACGCCCTGTATATATATATATATACACACAAACTCAGAATGGTCCCTGAGAAACTTATATGTTAAACACAGACCGTGCATGGAAACAAGGAACTCTTCTGGGAAATTAAATCCACTATAGTCCGAATAAGTAATGGTAAATGACAAATACCATAGTTTTCTTTTCATGATGCTAGCCCGACGTGGGCAAACGGGCTAGCATCATGAAAAGAAAAACTATGGTATTTGTCATTTACCATACTTATTCGGACTATAGTGGATTTAATTTTCCAGAAGAGTTCCTTGTTCCATGCACGGTCTCGTGTGTTTAACATATACAGGGCGTCCAAAAAAATGTATACACACTTTAAATACTTATAAAGGCAGTGTTTATTAAAATACATTTCATTTTCAAAAATGTAATAGAATCTACAGACATTATTTAATTGTTTTGTCAACGCCTGTTTTCAAACTGACGTCCGTTCTGGTCCAGGCACTGCTGATAACGCGAAGCAATGGAATCGCAAACATCACGAAACATTTCGTTTGGTATTTGTGTGCATTCTCGTTCAATGGCTGCTCTCAATTCAGCGACTGTTGCAGGTTTTATAGCGTAGACTTTGTCTTTTAAGTATCCCCATAAAAAAAGTCTAGTGGTGTGAGGTCTGGTGAACGCGGAGGGTATTCTACGAAACCCCTTCGTCCAATCCACATCCACATCGTGCCAAGTACCACTCGCAATACTCCACTCTTCGGTCCGGATCATCTTCATTAATAGCATGGACTAATCTTGGAATGTAACTTTTCCATTGACAGCGCTTCAAAATGCGTTGGACAGACGATTCTGAAATTCCTACCTCACGACTCGCTTGCCGCACAGATTTTCTTGGACTTTGGTGATACGTTTCAGTACAGTACTCTTTCTTGCTTTGTGGGGCTTGTCGATGTCCGTGGTCTTCCGGAACGCTTCTTGTGGACATTCTGAACAGTTCCATCGGCTTCAAACTTATCTCTAATTCGAGTGATGGTAAGTCGCGTTGGTGGATCTGTTTGAAACTCCCTCCTAAACTGTCTTTGCACTTCAACTGCGTTTTCACACTTCCAGTAGCATTTTAGAATGAATTTCCTTTGTTCAAAGCTTAGTCTGACTGCCATTATTAATTCTAATGGGTTTAACTTGGAAAGAAAGAAACATCAATTGAGCTATCAGCTGTTAAAGTGTGTATACATTTTTTTGGGACGCCCTGTATATATATATTATAATATATATATATATAATATATATATATATATATAATATTATATATATATATATATATATACACACAGGGTGATTCAAAAGTCAGGTTACATAGGGCTTTTCTGTTTCTTCGCAGGTAAATGAGTTATGAGATGTTATCGAAGGAGGAGTGCAGTGATGTGATATTCCTAGCTGGCTGCACAAGTGCATTGCCGTTAACAGTGGCCATATCGAACATGTGATGTGACTATTCCCCTGTATCATTACATAATACAGTATTTCCCTATGTAACCTGACTTTTGTATATTATATATAATATATTATATCTATATATATATATATATATATATATATATATATATATATATATATATATATATATATATATATATATATAAGCAGGAGAGATTGCACAGTATATTTGGCAACCGCAGGATTTCTTAGAGTGGTTACAATTTCGATTCCACCTTTTGAGGGAAAAATAAATTTAATTCCAACAGGAAAGTAAATTTTGATTCCGATTCAAGTAAAAAAGAGCGGAAAAGAAAAGAATCGGTGGAAAAGGCTTTCATCGTGAATTCATTGCCTCAAACTCTTATTATCGATGTACATAAAGAATAAATAGCAAACAACGTTCACATTTAATTCTTTTAAAAAAATTAATATTTTTGTATTTTCACAAGGTAATTAAAAAAACTTCAAAGAAATTATTACAATAAAATCATGACACGAAACTAACGTAACCATGCAATGGTTTGGGTGCTCCAAACTTCTCGAAAAGACATATTGCGGGTACATGTTCCAGTAGGTTAAGTTATGCCCGGTTAGGTTGTGACCTGTCTATAATTCTGTTTCTTCGTTTAACGCAGAGGGATTAGTTGTAGATACACTAACTCAAATTTTTGGTGATACTGCCAAATTATGGACGCCAAAATTCTCGCCACTCTTAAAGTTACTTAATCTAACCTAACTTAATACATACGTGACTGTTCATAAATTTTGGGTATTTTCCAAACTGCTTTCATTTGGAGAGAGAGTTCATTCACTGTCTTAGCTCATCCGCGGAGCTTCATTAGCGTCACTGAATGATAATTGTAGTAGATAGACATAAATCACTCGCCTTCATAAAAGGAAAGAAGACTCATAATAGGGCTTAATTGTTCATTCCTGCGACGAGTAAACATTTCACACCGAATCCTGTGCATAAAATTTGCATTTAAAATCCCTATAAGCAATTCTTAAAATGATTCTGCATTCTCGATGGGATCAATGTTCCCGATTTCGATTGTCATTTCCAATTCGGACCACTTAATTAACCAAGCACCAACTCATCCCAAGTCTCGTTATGAAAGAAGACAAAAGAAAGCCAAGCTTCTCTGTCACTTATCGCAACCATCCAGCCAGAGAAATGGGGATGGGGTGCAATGACAAGCTCGCTGCACGCAATGTATTTGGTTCGACCCAGTTCTCCTTTTAAAGGGACTTATTTTCCACGGTTGGTGGCGTTACTCCCCGTTTTAGCGCCCTCTAGTGGACGAAGGACGTAAAATGGACCAACTAACCAAACAAACAATTAACTTACCTACCTATTTACTTACTTACCTACTTACCTACCTTATTGTAGTGTTTTCCACTATAGGCAGCAAGTAACCACTATTGCTTATCAACTCAATTATTAATTATTAAGGTAAATAAATAAATTCAATTAGTTTTGATTGAAATCGTCTAAAATTAAATTGGAAGACCTTTTAAACAAAAGTAAATTAAACTTTGCCACTCTTCATCGAAAATATTTTGTAATCTGTAACTGTGTAGCCGCACATACCGTGTGTCGCGTACGCGACTTTGTGAACGCGATAGAACGAAACATTTTGAAACGATGCGTTTAATTTGGAATTTGAAAATCTGGCAGGTGAGTTACGCACCTGAAGACTCAGCCAGGCACTTGAGAGAGGCACTCTCCGTTCGTTGTATAAAATCTCTTGGCACCTCCGACATTATTCAATCTCACTCCTTCGCTTCCGTCGTCGAAGACGCTTCCTTCTTTCCGGCATCTTCCGGAAGAATAAAACAACTGTCTCCGCTTCATTTTAGGTGTCTTTTAAACTCAGTTTAGGGAAAGTCGCTCACTGGGCTAAACTGTAATAATTATTCCGAAACTGTAATTTTAAAGTATTAATTATTGAAGAACTGTAACGAGTCGACGCTTCAAATACGAATTATTTTTTCTTTTTTTCAATTTAAAACTAAAACATTAAAAAATGACGGAAATTTTCTCCAAAATGTTGTTTTTGTTATTATTGCTTTGCTTCTCTTCCATCGAATCTCGAGGTAAGTCCATTTATTTATATTTGACCAGATAGAACTTCGCACGAAACCTGTTGTACAGGGGCGCAATATATATATATATATATATATATATATATATATATGATGAATTTCACAATTAAACACGTGAAATAAATGAATGATGCAAATCCACAAGGAAAAAGAAAAAAGGAAAAATTATTTCAAGGACTTTCGTGTATTTAGCAGTACACCTCGTCATTCCCTGACGAGGTGTACTGCTGGATACACGAAAAGCCTTGGAATAATTTTTTCTTTTTCCTTGTGGGTTTGCACCTCCCGGGAGGCGCCTCATTTTTCATTGCTCGTTTTCTCTCCTCCTCTTGTGCGGACACTCTTCTAAACAAGCGTCGTTCTTTACATTAATTACACTGTGTCGTTTGCAGTTAATATATATAGGGTGAACCAAATGTAGGTGGACAGTAAATGATAACGTTTATTTTGAGAATACATATTTAATTTTTTTGTATACTATAATACAAAATAAAATTTAAATAAATTTAGTTATAATATTTAATATAATATAACACAAACACCATAGTTATAATGAACACCATAGTTATAATATAATATAACACAAACCGTATTCAACATACTGTCCACCTACTTTTGGTTCACCGTGTATATATATATATATATATATATATATATATATATATATATATATATATATAGAGAGAGCGCCTCGGTGGTGAAGTGGTTAGCGTAGCTGACGATTAAGACCCGGTGACGGCGGGCGGCGCGCAGCAAAAACTCAGCTATTCATTCTTCTACACAATAAAAAAAATTGGTTGGTAGATAAATGGGTACCATGGGTAGCCTAGTGGTTAAGACACTGGACTGCTGGTGGGTCGTGGTTCGGATTCCACGTTAAACTGTAGGTCTCAGGTGAAGTGACAAGCTTGACCTTCGTCAGAATGAACAATTCGGGCGGAAGAAAAACCAAGGTTAACCAAGGTATAGTATAAAGAGGACCAAAGTGAGGCAAACACCGACTCCTTAATATAAACAAACGTTTCTGAAATACTCTTTCCATCATCAGTGATACGAGAATAAAGACATTTAATTTACATTTAAATTTAAAAACAAAATAATGTAAATAAAATTATCTTTTTCCTTTATTTTTGTAGCACTGATGACGGAAAGAGTATTTCCGAAACATGTTTGTATCACTAAATCGATGTTTGACGTCGTTTTGGCCCTTTTTTTGTAATATATATATATATATATATATATGTCGTGCGAGTGCGGGCCACTTCTCGCTTGCGATTTTTATGATGAACTTTCGACGATCCAACGAAGGTGGTCCGTTTTGGTTAAGCTCGGCCTTAGCTGTAAAGCATCAGAGTAATAATAATGTTAAACAGTTTCTACCAAGTTTTTCCTGAAGGAGTGAATGGAAACACTTCAATTCTCAATGGGAGTCTTCGTTCACTAAAATAATTTTTATTACACAAAGTACAGGGTGTTTATAAAGTCCCTATGTATTTCAGTGAAAACATAGCAAAAAGGGTAAAATTCAATAACACTATAGTAATAGAAGGCATACATTTAATGAATACTTAAGTATATGATTCTACATGAGCACCATCAGTATCTCTACAGAGTTAGAATCTGTCAGCAGCATTGCGGAACACATTTTGGAGCATGGCAGGGGTTATTTTTGTAACTGCTGTTACGATACGCGCACGTAAATGTCCCAGCTTCATTCAGATGGCATTTTAAACACCGTCGTGTTTCAACAAGATGGGGCACCTTGTCATTACGCAAACATTGTTCGGGAGTACCTAAATGAACGATTTCCAAATCGGTGGATCGGACGTGGAGGCAACAGGCCCTGGGCGGCTCAATCTCTTGACCTAACGCACTTGGATTTCTTTGCATGGGGCTTTATGAAATCAAACGTTTATCAAACGAGGATTACAGATCTGCAAGATTTACGTGCTCGTATCGTAATAACAGTTACAAAAATAACCCCTGTCATGCTCCAAAATGTGTTCCGCAATGCTGCTGACAGATTCGAACTCTGTAGAGATACTGATGGTGCTCATGTAGAATCATATGCTAAAGTATTCATTCAATACTTGTTATTGAATTTTACCCTTTTTGCTACGTTTTCACTGAAATAGATAGGAACTTTATAAACACCCTGTATATACAGAACGAGGCACTGAAGGAGAGAAATGAATTTACAGCCTCTTACGATAACCGCTGATGGTCAGGAATTTACAGGGGGAGAGGTTCGCCCTCTCGCAAGAACAGCTCAAGTAGGAATTGAAAGGGAGAGGTTTGACCTCGGTCAAGGATTAAGCAGGAATTATATGGGCTTAATCAAATGAAGATACAGGCAGGAATTTAAAGTGAGGAGGATGTTCGACCTCCTCGGGTAAGGGCTAAGGAAGGAATTTAAAGTGAGGAGGCTCGGCCTCCTCGGGCAAAGGCTAAGGCAGGAATGATTTAATTTACAATACAAGAAATAAATGAGTCTAAATTTTGGGGGAGTGCAGTTGAAGGTTAAGTTCCCACTTTAACTGGAGCTCTAAAGAATTCTTGACGTTAAGCATAATTTAAGCATGCAACCAAATTTAGAAAAATAAAAAATTAACAAAAAAAATTAACAAAAGGTACTAATTTTGCAAAGTATACATTTTTGGATGACTGGCGACATAATGTCGGGGTTGTGCATCGAGTACGTTACGTACATTAATTACATCATATATTATTACAGTTAATTACAATTTTAGCAAATTGTTAATTGACATATCTGATACTGAAGTAATCTAAATAGGTGATACAATTTATATAATGAAGGAGAGTTATCCGTTGTCCTATAATTTAAAGGGAATTAACAACAATGTTATATATTTATAGTTAATAATGATTACACCAAATTACGTCACATATTATTAGAAAATGGTTGGTTATCATAGTTTGAAAGCCTAAATAGCCAGCGATGAGGAAAGCGGACGAAAGGTACGATGTACTTCCCATTGAAAGTACACAGACATTTATGATAACGTAACACAGGGGTGTGTTTGGACCGGTTCGGTCCGGTTCGCCCGAACCGGTTGTTAAATTTTGATTGGATCACCAAACCGTTTGTTGATACTCAACCATCGCAGAACGAACTGGCTATATGGAAACTTCTTGAATGAGTAGCATGATTGAGAAGGTAAATTTATATCTAATTTTTTTTTCATTTTTTCAGGATTTTATAGAGAAATATAGATGGTATCACAAGCAGTGGTCGTTTCAATATTTATTTATTTTTTGATGAAAAATTAGTTTAATTTTAGATAATTGTCATTAGTGAGTATAAAGAATGTTAAATAATTTCTGCCAAAATGTTACAAAATGTTTGGAAAAGCTAAAATGCACCCTGACGTAACACATAAGTAATATAGAATTTGAATGACAGTTAGGTAGAAAGAGTAAGTACAAGTAATGAGAACTATGTGACGTAAGCAGATAACGAACCAGTGGCCTGGCATGGAAACAATACAGTATATTATAATAATATAACATAACATCTTAATGTTATAAATTTGTAACAGAAGGAAGAGAGAAGATTTCGGATTCAGAAGCTCGCTTTTGGCAACGTCATCGGAATTCGAACACTCGTGTCAGCATTAACGAGTGTCTTGCGAGAGGTTAAATAATTAAAAGAAAAAGTAAACTTTTTAAATAAGTGACTGCGTACATGTGGACGTATTTACATGTAAGGTAGCCACGTACGTAATCATGATCATCAGTGGACATGTATGAATGCATAAATGAATAATTAATAAAATTAATTAAAGATAGTGGTCAAGAAAGGACATGGACGTATGAATGAATATGGTCGAATAATATTTATACTGCATAACACCAGACAGGACACAACATATAAATAATGACTTATAGAGTGTAAAGTTTTTATGTTAAAGAATTTACCATACAATGAATACTAAAGATATCCACATATTAAAGACATGATTCACTATTCAAGGTATGGAAAATGTGAAGGGAATTTAAGTTACTTTATGACGTCATAGTTTATCAAATTATGCCATACATTAATTCATAATTAATACGCCATAGTTATTTAATTCGTACGTACAGTATAAGTCATTATTGAGAGAAATTAGAGGAAACGAATTAGAGAGATACAGTAATGAAGGGTTTACAGCCATGGTACAAGAGTGAGTGAAACTATTAATTAAATATATACACTTATACGAGTATACAGCAATATTAAGGAATTGGGTGCATTTGAGAAAGAATTAAGTAAATGAATAAAGTACTACAAACAAGGGTTCAAATCATGCCACATTCAATGTGCATGCATAATCTAATAAAATTTAGGGATGAGGGTTAAATGCAAGACAACAATAATTAATTATAATAAATTCTATAACAAATGGAAAATGGAGATATAGGTAATATTCTGATGGAAATGTTAAACGATCTAAACCGTCAATTGTCTTGTTTGTACTATAAGGGAATGAAATTAAGGGACATTCGCTTCTCACAGCGAACTTCTAATGGCACAAACATGGATACGGCTCAACCATAGAAATGGTAGGTCACATAGTTGTGACATATATATAACATAATTTGCGTACCAAAGCGTAATTAAAATTTAATTTTGAGATATTGGCGGGAAATTAACAAAAACGGTTAGGTTTAAGTAGTGAACCCATTTAATCATCAAAATTATCTCAACAAGTTTGGCGTTCGTTAATTTCGCACCAATATCTCGAAACGGAAATAGGGCCTATTAATCACCGTATCCAGGTGCCTGAATTCTGTTACGCCTTATATATATATATATATATATATATATATATATATATATATATACACACACACTAGCAAAATTACCTGGCTTCGCTCGGGTTCAGTATATATGAAATTACCTTGACTCTGTGTCTTTGATCAGAATTAAATTTAGCCTAAAAAATGGTAACTATAAATCGAAAACCAACTATAAAGTAAAGATAGGTTTAGGAAAGCAGTCTTGAAGATTATCTTTATTTTTCAACAAATGGTTCAAAAGTACAGTATAAATAATTTACATTTAGTGAACAGATAATTAATATTTAGTGAATTAGCCCAAGTAGTGATCTTTTAGATGTTAATGAAAGTTGCATGAAATGAGAAATCGAAAACAATACAATTATTATTACGATAAATGTTTAAGAAAAATACATTAAATCAAATATTTATACCATATAATCAATGACATGTTATCGCTGCAGTGTTTCAGGATAGACTATGTTGACTGTTTTCCGATCAGCACCCAAAATGAAAAGATTTTTACTGTCACCAACTCTTGAACACCCAACATAAAGCTCGCCATGAGAAAAACATGGTTTCTGTAGGTTGAGGCCAACTACCTTAATCGACTGTCCTTGAGCTTTCGTGATGCTCCTGGCAAAACTTAGTCGAATTGGGAACTGGAGGTGCTTGAATTGAAATAGCAAGTTCGATGGAATGATTGGAATTCGTGTAATGAAGACATCCTTTCCTGCTGCATGTCCAGTCATTATTGTGGCTTCAATTACATACGTCCACAGCTTCTTTACAGCCAACCGTGTTCCATTACAAAGTGTCGGTCGGTCCATATTCCTGAGAAGAATGATAGGTGCACCAATCTTGAGCTGTATATTGTGTGGTGACACACCTGGTAGCTCCAGAGAATTGAGAAATTCTGTTGGAATGTGCATCAAGGCTTCAGTAGTATGGGCGAAAAAGGGTAGAGTGCAATGCAATGTTGCAAATGTTGATCAATATTGCAAATGGGGGGGAATGCTGCAAGAGGTTATGCAACAAAGAGGGAGGGATTATGCAGCACGTCAATGCTGCAAAGGGGGGTTATGCAAAAAGGGGGAGGGTTATCCCCAAGCTGCAATGAAGGGGGGAGGGAGCTTTGGGGGGAGAAGTGAGGATGACATCCCCCCAAAGGGGTAACCTCAACCTAAGAAAGGGCGAGAAAGGAGAAGGAGGAGGGTCTTTGGGTGAGAAAGTGGGATGTCCTCACCTAAGCCTTAACCTAAGAAGGAGAGAGGGGTGCTCGCCTGAATCCAGCCAGACGTATAATGAGCGTCCAGGGGCCCAGCATACGTTATATAGAGTCTGGAGTTGCCAGATACCACTTATTTATTTATTCATGTATGGAGAGGTTACCAGAGAGCACTATATACTTATTTATTTATATAAGGAGGGTTGCCAGATACCACCATTTTAATTATTTATTTATAGATGAGTTTCCAGAGACTCCTATATAATTTAATTATATGCAGGGTTACCAGGCTGCACCATTTATATTATTTATTTATTAAAGGCAAGAGAGAGGGAGACGTTCTCCTTAATTTGCTCGAACTAATTAAAACACATTATTTATTTAATTAACAATAAAAGAAAAATGCCTGCAAAATAACAGTACACACTTTTTATATATAAAAGAAAAACTAATTATTTTAACTAACTTCTCCGAAAGTGTCTATTTACTTTTGTCATTCCTCTGTGTCTTCTGAATACAGTTAACTAAGCGAAAGCTTTACACTGCCTACAAGATACAGGAAAACGTTCTCCATAATTTCCCGAATTATTACAGTATATTTAGACGCAAAACGAATCCCAATATTTAAAAGAAATTCATTTGACAATTCTAAATAAATAAAACACCAAATTGACCACAGAAAGTAACAGTACACTGTATATACAACCAAAAGAATTAAATGAGTATTATTTTTTATAAAGAAATTTCAGCGAAATCAATGAAATTGAGGATTCTTTTATTCATTTGTTTTCTTCGTACTTTCATGCTAGTATATCTAATTAACAATAAAAGAAAAATGCATGCAAAATAAATAACAATACACACTTTAAATTATATATATATATATATATATATATATATATATATATATATATATATATATATACAGAGGGTGATCAAATTATTACAGCCACTACATAAAAAATAGTTTTTCTTGTATAAGTTTATTTCTAATGCTAATAATAGTAAAATTTGGCTAATTTAAACACTTATTTTATTTCAGAACATATTTATATACACTCTACAGTCATATTAAACACATTTAGTACTTAGTGAGTTCTCCTTTGGCTTTAATTAAGGCAACAACCCCTCTAGGCATACTCTCTATACAGGCTTTGCAGCTGGTCTGTATCTCAGGATCACGGTTCCAAACGGCAGTTATTCGTTCTATTAACTGTATTCGAGTTGTTATTTCCTCGCCTTTCAGTCTACGGTTTACTATTTCCCATAGGTTTTCGATAGGGTTCATATCCGGAGAATTTCCTGGCCAATCCACGAGAGGAATATTCTTTGCAGCCAGAAAAATTTTAACTGACTTTGCAGTGTGGCATAGGGCCGAATCTTGCATAAAATGGGATGGCTCACCATTTGGAAACCAGTCGGCGATCTGTAGAATAAGTCTTTTCCAAAACCTTTCGGTATTGGTCCTGCCTCATAGTACCCTCAACAATGTAAATTTGTCCAGTACCTTTACCGCTTATCACTGCCCATATCATGATAGATGTTGGATGCTTAACCGTACTTACGACACAGTCTGGATGATACTCCTCACCAACACGTCGCCTAACGTACTGTGATTTATCAGACATGACTTGGAATGTGGATTCGTCACTGAAACACACCTGCAAATGAAAAGAGAAAGAAATGATTGCAACCAAAATGAAATGTGCCTTGTCATACAAATATCAAAATAATACATTTTACTCAAAATAAGCATACAAGATCACTAAAATATTGTGACTTACCGATTTCAAGTCATCTACAGTGAACTTTGAAAAGTATTTAGCCCACTTTAAGCGTTTTTTGATCATTGTTGGAGTAAATTTTGGCGTTTTCCTCGGCCGGCAACTACTCAATCCAAATTCCCTGGCACGCCTTCTTAAGGTCATTTTCGAAATGTTGATGTTTTCCTTCTCCAGCTCCAATTTAAGTTTGTTAGTAGTGCTTCTCCTATTATTTACTAGTTTGTTTTCAATGCATCTGTCGGCTCTAGGTGTAGTTATCCTTTTCCGACCACATTTACCCTTTCTTTTTGGAGTCAGCTCTGGATTATCCCCTTCAACTTTAATTTTTGATGCGATCCTGTCAACACCCGCACGTGACACTCAGTTCTCGGGCTATTTTTCTGTGAGACTAATCAGTTGCAGTCGGCAGCGAGAGCATTCTACCTTTCTTCTTTGGCGATAGATCACATTTCTTACCCATGTTGGGTAGCCTACAGTACATAAAAGTTATTCCTGTAAAGAAACACTAATTTAATAAAAAGAATCACAATACGTTGCTGAGAAACAATATCATATGGGTGTATGAGTGCATATTCCACGTACAATGGTTTAAATATAATAACTTATCATTAACTTAACATATACTTAACGCACCTGACCGCTTGACACAACCTTCCACGTTCACAGCTGAAACACTACTGAACCCACTTTTCACATACTCCCCTCCCCCTACTCCCCAAATTAACCCCTATCCCCAGTTTCTGTTATTCAGGTAGAGAACACTACATGTGTTAACAATTTGGAATACTGTCTGCATACTTAAAAGGTTATTATTTAAACTAAAAACACCATATTATAATGAAAATGTGTTTTTCAAGGGGTGGCTCTAATAATTTAATCACCCTCTGTATATATATATATATATATATATATATATATATATATATATATACCACCTAAATTTGTTCAAAAAGATACGTGTACTCTTTTGCAACACGAATAAAATAAAAATTTTAGTGACGTATTCCATACTATGTTTCGGATTCCATGTTATACTGTAGGTCTAAGGTGGAGTGAAAAACACAGATTACATTCAAACATAAGCCCCCGTGTGCCTATTGTGTATACTGTAGGTCTAAGGTGGAGTGGAAAACAGATTACATTCAAACATACGCTCCCCGTGTGCCTATTGTGTATATTGTAGGTCTAAGGTGGAGTGAAAAACATAAATTACATTCAAACGCCCCTTGTTGCATGACTGTCTTATTCATGATGTGATGAACTTGTACATTTAAAAGAAAAATCTTACAATCATACTGAATAATTATTTAAAAACAAAATTTTAATTCATACAACATTTTAAATCTCTAAACTTGTCCGCGATCCTTCCTTTGGAAACAACTTTTTTTTTATTCCAAGAAAGGCAGAAGAATCTAACGGTATAACACTCGAAACAGGTGAATCGTCGACCAAAAAGGTTAACCGCAAAAGTCCCCTGACCTACATCTCGTCTCAAAAACCGGTTTCCGTTTCTGTCCACACTATATATTGTACCAGTCATTACCATTACTAATGAAATTAAAAACTGAACATAAATATATACATAAGCATCACGTGATTGTTTTCCATGAACAAATTATTTATAGGCTAAATTAGCCTCTGATTAAGTAATGAATTTCCTTATCATATTCCCATATGAAACAATATATATATATATATATATATATATATATATATATATATATAATATATATATATAATATATATAGGGTGGTGCAAATGTATTTATACAGTAGTAATAATAGCTAACTCGGTTTTCCTTCTCCCCGAATTATTCATTTTGGCTAAGATCAAGCTTGTTACCTGCCTTAGACCTACAGTTTAACGTTGAATCCGAACTCCGCTCCAGCACGGGCGGGCAGAAATTACGTCATCGTCCGAACTCGATCTCTCAACCTCCGATCAGCACCCCAGCGTCTTAACCACTAGGATACCTAGGATACCCATTTATCTACCACCCCAACCAGACATTCATTTTCACGAACTAAACACGTTTTAATCACACTCCTAAGCGAGAATTGGCAAGTAGAAAGTCAAGTCGAGTAGATGTATCCAAAATGGGAAAAATTGAGGATCGAGTAATATGACCGCAAATAATAATGCAAAATATTGTCGTGGTAGAGATTGCAAGTGGCAATTCACCTTGAGATGTGAAAATAAATCTACGGAGAGAATGAACCGATATAGTTGTATCCAAAATGTGGAAAGTTGAGAATCAATCTGAGAATAGTATGACCGCAAATAATAATGCAAAATATTGTCGTGATAGAGAATGCAATGTTGCAAATGTTGATCAATGTTGCAAAGGGGTGAGGGATATTGCATGAAGGGGTGGGTTCCAAAATGGGAAAACCGAGAATAGGATGGGCGCAAATAATATTGCAAATATTTGAAACCATCGCGGTAGAGCTTGCAAGTGGCAATTCACTCATACACCTTGAGATGTGGACATTAAATCTACGGAGAGAAGATAAAGACACCATTATTTGGCCAATCGGGACGTCCAAAGGGTGGGTTCGATTTGTACGATTGGTACAAATTTAACATAGCCCCGCCCAGTTACATTGACAACCAATCAGCAAACTTACGAACCGCCTATTAGTCTTTCAGGGGTGGTGCTTGGGGATCATGCATATAAAAGGAAATATTTTAAGCTGGGAGTCACAGCAGTTATTTTCACCAGTGAATAAACATTACCTCCGTCATGAGTCATTCACAAGAACTTTACAGTTTGCCGGATTTATGTCAAGATGGAGACACTATCGCGTTGTCTACAATTAATCTCTTTAACGCAGCCGACCGAGACGGATTATTCCCAACGCAAATCGTTGATGATATTTGCAATGACGCTCCTTACGATCCGACGCAAGGGACTGCCGTAGAAATGTAAGTAATTATGTACCTGTAATTTTATTTTTTGTAGCCAATTATTTGCGAACTTGTTATTTATTTAGTGTGCCTGTCATTAGGATTATTTCATCATATATATATATATATATATATATATATATATATATATATATATATATATATATATATATATATGGAGGATTGTAGTAATTCATCTCATCACATTTAAAATGCTTCATTTAAATAGTAGGTATCCGCAATTATAGATTAGTTTGCAATTAATATTATGCTAAAGTCCTGTTTTGATTCGTTGAATTTTCTTTATAGCAATCCTTTGCAAGTTTCAAATAATTTTATAAATTCCATAATAAATGAAATGTTATTCGGCATTTTCTCTTGAAGGAACTTCTCTGAGCGGTTCGAAGATATTTTCACATTGTAGTACTCTGCATATGTTTTAAACAATTGTGTTTTTATTAAAAAAAGATTCAGTATGAACTAATTAATTATCCTTTCTCTTTAAAGGTCCGATGAGGATTTGACTCGTGTTATACAATCTTTTCGTTTTGAAGAAACGCATGTCGTGGACCTGAATACGGAGGTAGAAGTTTTACCGAGCAGTCAACCCAGCGATTGTCACATCATTAACGAAATAATGTAAGTGTTTTTCTTATGTTTCGATCTTTTTTTTTCGGGTAAGAAGACATGATGTATTTTCATCAATTTATTAAATGAAAGAAATCATGTTTTAGTACAATAACCATCTTAAATAAGCTACAGAATACACAAACTAACTTTATTGAATGCAATTATATATTTATATATATACGAACAAAACATCATACTATAGAATGCGCACAATCGGAAAACGGCTTTTTATCTGTCTGCATACTATTTCATCGTTTCGTTGAGTGTGACGTGTCGAATAATTTTTAAAAATTTATAAATTCCTTACCAGGTGACATATGCATGAGAAATTAAAGGCAGTACATCCTGCAAGTATTATTAAATATCCTTGTAGCCAGAAGGGACTCCATACAACTTTGGGGATATGCATCTGCTCGAGAAATTTTACAATAACAGGGTCACTCCAGGGCTGAGTCCAGAGTGAATCAAAATAGTACATGCGGTCCCTATTTTTAAAATATATCGCAAACCAATGATTTCCTTAACTACCAATAACATATGTGTTCACAATAAGACTACCGCAATCTCTCGTAGTTGGCAATTTCAATGTTTCATTCTTCGCAAACACACCGATAAATTTGGAACGTGTGATTCGGTCATTTTTCATTATTCTCTGGAGTGCATTCACGTCCATTTTAAAAGTCAGTGACTACGTTCCGGAAGCAGTCGACCTCAATTAGGGTTTGTGACTCGAGGTATACTAGTACACTAATAGGATCGTCTATTGGGTTGGTGAATTCCAATCTGACTGAGATGTTTCCACTCTGTTGTGGACTTATGTGTGTATATACAGTAGCAGATAAGTCAGGTGTGATGTCAAACGGATAAAGATTAAGTTGATCGATAAATTCTTCCTGCATTACCCCAATCCCGAGCTCATCACAATCACCTGCAATATGGGCTAGATTACTATATACTCTAGCGCAAAGCGGGAACACAGCGTCTGATGAATAATCCGTATCCAATGTTCCCCCCAACGCAACGCCATTGACAGATAGAGTTATATTTTTAACGACGAAATTCTGGAATTTAAAGGCATTCTTTTAATATTTTCCATTCACCGAATTGTGTTCCTGCATTCGAATTAATATCCTTTTAGGTAGAACCGCCAGGGCGATGTTTTCTATCTGTTTAGATTGGGTATTTTACTGTGGCATGTAGTAAATTTTTCTCAGTTTCTATTTGTTTTGGCGAACTTAATTTCACACGGCGTACGGGGAGATATGTCTCCATAATATGAATCACAACGGGCTTTGCACCCTCTTCATGATCAGCATCCAGATTTAAACAGATCTCAGGATTCGTGCGGGTGAGCTTTATTTTCATATCCACCTCATTCACAAGCAGTTTCTCCTGGAATGTGAAGTCTGTATGCAAGCGTCCAAAACACTCATATATCTTATTTTTAAATAATAACCCTCGGCACTTAAAAAGGTATCCTTCGCTTCTTTGGAAAAGTTCAGCACATTTTCCAGATAGGCTCGTAGGTGATAGTACCCCGTTCCTGCCGATGTGTTGACCCGATTTAAATATACGTCACACTAGTTGAATATGGAGTGCAGAAAGTTTGTTTCAAGGTATACAGCATATTTGTCATCGCAGTCCGTTCCATCAGAATGGGCTATACGTAGTTTAGCGTACATGTGCACACAGCTTGTATAAAAAAAGTAAGGGCCAGAGCTGGGTATCAAGAATTCTATTGGAGCACTCGGGGAACTAATTGTGTTTAAAGGGTTAATTGTAATAAAGTCACTGTGCTCAATAGAAACTTGAGTTGGGGGCATGTTAAAGAGGGACAACTCCGATTTACAACATTGTGAACTACACGGATGGATGAAGCCTGCCATGACGAGTTAGAAATAGTGCCTTCTCTCTCGACAAGAAGTAAACAAACTATGATTCATGAGATCATTGTCCTTAGCTTGGAGTATATCAGTCAAAAAATTGGTCAACCATACGTTTCATTCGCCAAGAACACTTCTTTTTTTATATCCTTTTACGTTTAATGCCACGTGGTGGTAATCCCTTCTTCCGGACAACACTCTTCTTCCCACCACCACGCATTTTTCTCTTTTCATCTTTGACGATTTCGTCCCGTGTACGCTTTAAGTGTTTTTTTAGAGCTTCTTTAAGTTTAGCCCCAGCCAATATGTCTTCTGCCGTGTTAAGACCTGATTGTAGCGCTTTCCTTCCGAGGTATCTGGCGCCCCTCTTCAGCAAGGGGACATCCGTACGTAATATGGTTGAAAAAATGGATCCAAGTCCACTACCACGCTGGTATCTCACACCTCGATAGACTGTGAAAGGCTTTCTGTCCACTATAACTCAATGCGTCGAAAGTGCAGCTTCACTGTTAAGATCCCATCACCGAATTGGAAATTTTTCCCTCAATCGTTCTTATATATATTGAGATATTGGTTATTAGATTAGTCGCGACATGACATTCACATAATGGGGCCTGTCATATGTAATACTCAAGCTCTTCCCTCTATGGTTGGGAATGTGTGCAATGCGTAGCAGGCGTGCCTGGGTATCCCCAACAAACTGGTGCTCCACTATATTGCTGTAAATATAACATTTCTGGGGGTGTATAGCCAGCAACCAATTTCTCCAATTTCAGCTGATACAGTAGGCTGGACAAGTCATGTTGTACCTTGTGAAAGGTATCTCTTTGGAAGGCTGATCGATATCGCCTCTCGGTTATAATTTTGAACAGCCCTTTGTCTTTAATATTTCTGTTAGCCTTTGATTTTAGGATTAGAGTATGTGCAGGGTTTTCTTTGTTTACGATTTCGTATACTAAATTAGCCGTAAGATTTGAGTTCTTTAAACTTACGTTTAAGTCTCTCACAACTTCCTCAGCTGCAACATAACGGCCCGGACCTAGTGTTACTACTGTACTGTAATACCGTACATCCCCAGTCCGGGCAATACGTATAGTTTCATCCCAAGTTACCCGAGATTTTTCACACTCATCAAGGTCTCTAAGAATCGTAAAAACGGGATCTTTATAATCAATATTTAAAAAGAGGGTGTCCAACTGAATTTCGCATTTCACCACCTCATACGAATCACGACCCAATTCAATGGGTCCATGAAGTTCTGTTACAAAGTTGGCAAGGGTGTTGTTAGGATGTACAGACAGGGACAAGGAGGATGGTAGTGTGACGTAGAAATGGTTAGGCGCCATGTTGCATACTATTTAAGCTTCATTATTGCACCAGCTTTTATATAGGTGTTGAAGCTTTCTGGGTACCCTAGCCATTTCACCAGGTACATTTTTCTCTTACCTGAACCTTTGCTTCCTAAAATTTGTTCAATTTTAAACATATTTTTTCCTAAATTAAATGTCACTTTCTGCAGCTCCTCTCCGTAAAAACCTCCTGCGATTTCTTTCCCATTCAAATCTTCAACGTAATACAACATTATCTCGCCTTTAGGTATCATAGCCCTAACTTTAAAAATCTCACGTGTCCATCCTTGCTCAAATCCCTTCGCGAATTTATTTCCCAAACGCGACAGCCTTACATAATCATTGATTTTGAAACGCGCAGAGTGTGGTGGTGGTGTTCCATCTCTTCTCACATCGGACTCTGTGCGCGTACCTCTTTCTAAAATCTCGTTAGGTGTTGTCCCAATCGTGCGATGGTGTGAGCGGTTGTATGATGAGGCTAATGATTCCAGAATGTCTATATATCTGTATGTGTTTTTATCTGTAAAATAGCGGTGCATGCGTTCCTTTATAGTACGTTGAACTCTTTCGGCTAAAGAGGCCTTATGTATAGAAATGGTAGTGTAGTAGCTGATACTAAACTCTGTCAGCATGTTCTGAAAAGCTCGGTAGATAAATTCTTTCCCTATATTCGTCCAAAAATAGCCAAGAACCCTGTTTTCTTTCAACATCAACGTTTTGGTGGCTTTAGCAACTGTTTCAGACGATTTATTTTTCAGAGGAATTAGCCACAGATATCTAGAGAATGTCATAATAGCGTCTTCTTAATATGTTAGCCATTTGCGTATTTTAGAGGCACGTGGGTGGGGTTGACCGTTGTTTAACATCTTCTTTCTCCTCTTCAGAGGTGTTACCGCCGGGGGTGATGGCGTTTTCCATTGTGGCACGTGCGATGCAAGTTCCAAGTCTTTTAACCTCTTCAGATTTCCTAGCATTGCTTTGGGGATATTTATCTGTTGTAGTCTTGCTTTAATATGCTTCCATCCTGATGGTGAGGGCAGTGGCGGCTCGTGACTTTCAGTTATGGGGGTGCTGCCTCAGAAATTGCGAACAATTGTGTCGATTATATATATATATGAGAGAGAGAGAAAGTCGAATAGATAAATAGATAACTACTCACTACTCAGTCATAAAAATAAGTAAAATAGTATCATAAAATCAATTATAGGGTACTTACGCTTAACGGGTAATTTCGAATTTGCCAAAAATTTTATTTATAAACAAATTCCATTCTTCTGTTTTTATTCTGAGCGAAAAAATATTATAAGAAATGAAAGCTATATATTGTAAATAATCCAATTATTATATAATTAACTTCAATCTCACGACAAAAAATAAATGATAACGAATCATTGATAAATGCAATTCGGAAATTAAATTTCGAATTAGCAAACGATACAGCAACACAACTACCACGTCAAACAAACAAATCGGCACTGCTCTGTCTACAATGCTTTGGATCCTCTTAAACCCGCGATTCTGACTCGCTTTTCGTACGTCCGCCACCGAGGTTTCAAGCGTTTCGAACAAAATCTGGAACTGTTAAGTACGCAGTTCCACGGGAAGGCTGAAGCTACTTTCGTGATTCATTCGTTCGGCATTGAAATAGTTTAAGGAAAAAAGGATATAATCTGATTTAAAAACTCAAAGTTCATTGAAAAAAAACAATCAGAGAGGCGATCATAAGATCATGGGGGTGCTGCAGTTCCACAGTGCCTACCTGCGAGCCGCTCCTAGGTGAGGGCCTATCTCACTTTCTCACTAGATCATGGACGATGTCTACGATATTCGATCCCTGTACCTTTGCTCCTTCCACAAAGATCTCACCTGTATCGGTCCATTGTACAGTATGTTGAGATCCTCTTTCAATAGATTATAAAGAATTAAACCATTATTCCTTAATCTATGTGGGAGGGTGCTTTTTAATACATGCTTGATATGTTGTGGGGCCGATCCGTTAATCTTTGGTTGGTCAACTCTATCGTCGGACACAGACCCTATGTCACCATGCCCATCGTTGTCCGTGCTATGTCTAATAACCACGGGGATCTCTGTCGGATTCTTATAATTTTCGTACTCGTGAAGAAATTTCTGAAGTTTCTTAGTATAAGATTCTTTTCTCATCAGGTATTTTTTCACTGTTTAATAGGGCTAACAATTCGCTTTCCATTCTTTTAAGCCTGCTTTTACGGGGTTCTAAAACCGTGTATGGATTCTTTGAACTTTGCAGTGAAGAATACACCTCGTGTGGAATCACTACCACTTTCTTCATTATATTAATCTTGTCAGTAAAGGACCCAAAACTGAAAATAAGATGGGGAGGAATAACCCTCCTCTTTGTACAATAATTCGTTTTTTCTTCCCCACAGTTTGACTTTTATGAGCGAGTGTACGTATTATGTTTTTGTAACGGCGTAGGCGAGCCTTCTGAGGGGGTTTCATTGATACATTGTAATTTATAACGTTAAGACATATTTCACAGATGCATTTTAAAAAGTCGGAGTCGATATTTTTAACAAACTTCTGTTGCATTGCCCGGGGCAGTCGATGATAGATTTTTATTAATTCATGGTATTTCTTTAGCCTCTGTCTGGAATATACACCGTTTTAGGCTCGTTTGGAAATATTTTCGTTCTTAGAAGCACCCTAAACGAGATTCGCGGATGAAGGTCGCAAAGCAAATATCCGTAACGCGTGCTTGTAGCTTCTTTATAAACTTCCAAAAACTCCTTACACTGATTCGGGAACATTTGATTGACTAATACCCCAATTTGTGATACATCTCTACGTTGCGCGAATAAGACTAGATATTGTGTATTTAACGACAAATCGCGCATGTATCTATTTTTGAAAAATAGAGTCTGATTGATGAAGAACACGCTTATGTTAAGATGGTGGGAGAATACTGTAAATGTCTCGGCAAACGTTTTATCCATCTCCAACATGAGATCGTCAATTACAAGGACTATGTTCATTTCCCTTTAACGAATTAACGTCATATACACCTCTGTGGAACAAAATATCATCTTTGTACTCGTTGAACACTGATTAATACGTCGAATAGCACCATATAACTTTATGCACAAATTATGAGAACATCTCTCCCTTTTCTTTAATGATTTTAGTCATAGACACAGTTTTACCACATCCTGTAGGGCCAGATATAATACATGTGGATGGGCTCGTGAATCTAAATTTTTCTACAGAATCTATTTCCAACACGTCACACTCCTAAGTGGGTCATTTACAAAATATAATAAATATTTAACTGATGATCCTTATATTCTACAGTCTTGCTTTTCTCTTATCCAACAGAACCGTGAATGACGATGAGGTACAACACCCCATCATCGATATTACAGATGACCCCGACGACAGTGTAGTTGTGGTCACAGACTCTATCCCCACTGCCGACTCCACACCAACGATACCTGTAGCACGGAAGCATGATGAAGAACCCTCCACGTCAGGTATAAAACGTGCCAGGATTGCGCCGGTTGTTAGACCCTCAGTAATAGATCCCTAACCCTCTACGTCTTACGGCACAACCCCGACAATAGTACCTTCCTCAATTATACCCACTTATTCCTGTTCAATTCCGGGTATATCCTCCACAGCAGCAGCAGCAGCAGCTTCTCGTGCTGTAGAGGATGGCATAACATTCGAGTTGGTGCGCACCGCTACCCCTACCCAAGCCTTGACTCGAAATCGGTATATAGTCAGGGTTCATCCTAGATCCATGTATAGCAATGATGTTGAACACGGACTACGACGCGTAGTTGAACGTATTGTAAAGTTTGCCCTTCAGAACCGCGACGAACGTGAAGTCAGAGCGCGGCTGTCCTTCGGGTTCGGGTCAGATGACGGGGATGTAGGTGATTTTTGGGTAGTAATACCATTCAGACGCTTGGCAGCTGTAGATATAGAGTATATATTCGGCTGTATAATGCAGGCCTCTCAAAGTAGTATAACCTTCAATATGGACAACTCCACGGTAAATATTGATCGTGTATTCCGTGTTGCGGGTCATAGTGCCACACCTTATACTCTTAAATTAAATTCTCAGGCTATTTACATGCGGCATATAAACGTCGATTGTGGTTGCGGCTTTATAGCAGTAGTCTTAGCTCGTATTTTTACTGTACTAAATACGCGGGCCCAAACAATTTGGTTGCCTACGGTAGTGGAACGTGCCCGTAAACTAGCTGTAGACTGTAAACTTGAGTTTGACTGTAATATGGGTCCTGAAGAGCTGAGAAGGGTAGAACAGGAAATGAATATTCGGATAGTTGTGTTTGGAATGGATGATCGTCGTAGGACTGTATGTTTTTTAAAGCAGTGTGAGGGATCGTACAAGACTCCTACTTATTTTACGACTGTCAGGAGCAATGTATCTCCCCATCCGTAATATAAGGGACCTTTACGCGAGAGGAATTGTGATGTGTGTAGACGCACATTTTTCAATAATAACTGTTTTGAGCTCTATAACTTAATTGGCACGTGCAAGAAAATGAAAATCTGTGAATGTAGTATGTTCCATATGATGGATAATTGGGGGAATTTCAAGCAAAAATGTGATGAAATTCACTGTTCTATATGCCATGAGAAATATAAGGCGGTTGGAGTAAAGCATGTATGTTATATGAAAGACGCTATGCCTAAAAATAGCTCTTGTATAACTGTGTACTACGATATAGAAACATACACGAACGCTGAAACCAAAGAGGTTATTCCACATTTACTTGTAAGCCAGACTATCTGTGATGAGTGCATGGAGATTGTGTGTGATGAGTGTCACAAATGTGGTAAACGGACAAACGTTTTTAAAACGATTGCCCACGATAGCCCTGTGAAACTCTTTGTGTCCTATGTTGTCAAGTTAGCGGACAAGTTAAAAAAAATGACTGTATATATTCTTGCCCATAATGGGGCAAAATTTGACACACACTTCCTTTATAAGGAGTTGCTTGAGCACGAGTCATCTGAGATATTTACAGGTGATCCCTTGAAAAGAGGAAACAAACTTATACAGATGCAAATAAGAGGTAATGTACAGTTTAAAGACACTATTATTCACACCTTGTAAATTAGCAAAGCTACCCAAGGTCATGGGCGTAGCCGCTGAAGTTTCAAAAGATATTTCCCTTACACATTCCTCACTAACGAAACTTTAAATTACGTAGAACTACCTCCACCCAAAACATTACTTTAACTATGAATGATGAGTACAGATGAACGTGAAGATTTTTACCACTACTACAACAGTTTTAATGAATGTAATCCTTATAATATAGCTGATGAATGTGAGCGTTATTGCGTGAATGATGTACGAGTGCCTAGAGTATGTTTCCAAGCCTTTAAAAGGATGTACATAGACCGTTTCAAATGCGATTCGTTGCAAGTCGCAACCACGATCGCCTCACTATGTTTTACAGTGTTCAAGAATAACTTCATGCCTAAAGACACCTTAGCCGTCATTCAGAGAAACAATCCCCGCAGTTATGGGCACAAGATTATTTACTGGTTCATACACCTACAGCAACAGACAGGTGTATACATAAAGCATGCCCGCAACACGGGGGATGTACCCATTAAGGTTAATGGTCGTGTTTTTTGGGTTGATGGTCTAAGCGAAAACCGTGCCACTAGTGAGAAGACTGAACTCGTACTCCTTTAACGGCTGCTGGTGGCACGGATGCCCCCGTCCTGGGTGTGGAATCGTAGGATGGACCCACACCCGCGATCAACTTATAGGCTCCCAGTTCACTCACAAGGTTTTGTGGGAGCATGAGTATGATGCATGGATGGAAACAGATGGACAGTGCCGTGAAGAAATAATCACGATCAAGCGTTCAATGGTGCTGGATCCTCTCAAATGCGGAGATAGCTTGTTCGGAGGGCGTACAAATCCCTTCAAGTTATACTTTCCGCCTATGGAGGGAGTGAAACTCCATTACTACGACTTCTGTTCTTTATATCCCTACGTGATGAAGAATAATCCGTACCCCGTAGGTGCACCTGAAAAACTGGTGGGACCTGACTTGCCCACCATCGAGGTGTTCTCAACAAATTTGAACGGGCACTATTTCGGTCTTTCTTTTGTATATGTGCGAGTACCCTGAGCTGGACCTAGCCGTTCGCCATGGTTACAGAATATTGAAGATACATGAGGTGTGGAGGTTTCAGAAGCTACCCAACCTTTTCACGCCATATATAAACGCTTTTTTGAAGGATAAGGTAGAAGCATCAAGGTATCCGCGTGGAGTTGATACCGAAGATGAAAAATCAGCTTATATTCAACGTTACCGTGACCGTGAAGGTATATAGCAGGGGTGGCCAAGTTTCCTGGACCCAAGAGCCACATACGATGTTTTTCACATGTACGAGAACTGCAAAATATTTTAAAAAGAATTTAATTATTAAAAACATATACATATACATATAGTTATACTCACATTATTAAATTGTTTAATTACTGTTTGTAGAAGGCTTAGTTTGGGTCTTCATTTTGGCTGTTAATGCTTTAAAGTCTGGCTGATGTGATGTTAAGGCGGTATGAAGAAGCTCAGTCAGGTGTTCGTTAGTGAGGGCAGCACGATGTTTTGACTTTACAAACTTCATTACCGAGAAGAGTGCTTCACAGCAATAAGTTGTCCCAAAAACTAAGATAAGTCGGAAACTGGTTTTCCTGAGGTGAGGATACTTTGTCTCGGTACTTGCTTCGAAAACTCAACTGCAGATAAGCTTTTATGTATCAATTTTAAACCCACCTCCTCCTGTAGCTCCAAAAGTCCTGTTTGTATTGAAGCAGCTTCCGCAACAAAAGGTGTGGTAACAAGACAGCCATTGTTAACGACATCAATCAGGAAAGGATTTACAAGAAATTCGAAGCATGGTTTTAGCTTCTTTAGTTCATCAAACCTGAACTGAAAATCATCAATTTAGTCCTTCTAATTTACCTTTGTATTCCTCCAATTTACTATCTTTTATTTCAATATCAGGAAAAGTGTTTGCTCGGTTTTTCAGGTGGGGAAAGTGGTCAAATTTTTTTGTTACTAGATCTTTTTGGAAGAGCTTTATTTTATTCAGGAAACTGAAAACTGTCTGTATAAGGTTAGAAATGACCTTATCCTTTCCCTGAAGTGCCAAATTTGGATTTTGAAGGTGTTGTATTACATCAGTAAAAAACATTAGATCCTGCACCCATTCGTGATCTTCTAGTTGTGGGTATGACTTTCCCTTTTCTTTCAAGAAATCAATGATTGGCTCCAACAGTGCAACAAACCTATTCAGGAGATTACTAGTTGATAACCACCTTACAATACAGTAGAATGAAAGGTCATCTGGCTTATCTTGAAGATCCAGTTCCTCGATAAAATTTCTAAACGCTCGGTGCGTTTTTGCATTTGAACGAATGAAATTCACAATTTCTAGAACACATTTCATAACACTGTCATACCTAAAGTACTTGCTTACCAAATGACCATGGTGGATGATACAATGAATAAAGAGACACACGGATACTTGGGATCGCGTGTCAAGAGCCCAACTAGGCCTACATTTTGTCCTACCATAGCTGGTGCTCCGTCTGTTGCAACACTGACAAGTTTATTCAATGGTACTTGAGCATTTGATAATGCCTCGTCAAGTGTGTTCTTTATGTCAACCCCTCTGGTGGTTTCTCTTAGGGTCATTAAGTCCAAGAGTTCTTTCACATTTCCATCGCCAGTAACATAACGAACAAATATCGCCAGTTGAGGGTTATCTTTAATATATGTGGAGTCATCGAGAGCCAAACTGAATGCAACAGAATTCTTCAAATCACTCTGCAACGAGCATGTAATTTCAGCACTGATCTGGGAAATACGTCTCTCTGTAGTGTGGCAGGAAATAGAAATACTTGCTATTTGTTCTCGAAGCTTTGTGTTATCTGGAGCGAGAATTGCAGTAATATCGGCAATATTCTTCTTCACAAATTCTCCACTACTGTAGGGGAAGTTGAGCACGAGCAATATTCCATGCCATAACAAAACTAGCTTCAGTAGTTAAGTCAGCTGTCTTACACAATGATGAAAGTACAGTTTGTTGGGCAACTAGGCTAGATTTCAACATTGTTAACTTAGTCTTCCGCAATTCTGATTTGGGAGGAAATTCCTTAATAAAATTTTTAGGGTTAGTTTCATGATGACGCTTTAAGTTACTGGCTTTAAAGTGATTGAGTGCCACGTGGCAGATAAGACTCACAGGTTTCCCATCCTTAACAGTAAAGGCAAAGCTCTTCTCCCACTCCTGTTTAAAAACTCTATTTTCTTCTTCATATTTCCGTTTCTTACACTTTGTCTGCTCAGTCACTTTAATCAACTGAGGGATTGTATAACTTTCACTTGTATAGCTGAGAAAAATAGTCACTATTTGATCTAAGAAGCCAATTTTAAAACACACTTACTCGTTACTACACGCGGCCCGCAGGGTAGCTCGAGGGATACTGGACACTGGTGAGTGGCGATTGGTGTTAATTACGTAATTATCCTGCTCAGTGCCTGTCACGCAAAAGAAATTGTCGTACGCATGACGCATTTTATTGTCAATTCAATTTTTCCTTGTTTTTTTTTTCATATTTTTTTATGTGAAAAAAAATTATATTTGTATTATGAATTTTGTCTTTTACGATAAATACAATAAAAACCAAAATTGTCTCGCGAGCCGCAGTTAACAACCTCGAGAGCCGCATGCGGCTCTCGAGCCGGGGTTTGGCCACCGTTGGTATATAGCTTGACCGTTCCCAAGTTGTAAAGAACCCAGGCAAGCGCTTTAGTGCAAAGTTGTATCTAAACGTCTTTGGGGAAAATTTGCACAGAATACTGGCAAAGGGAACGTTCATTTGGCACAAAGTTATAGTGAAGTCTGGGAATATGCGAACGCTCCCGATAAAGAGGTCATGGAGATCGTGAATGTAGGTAATACTTACATAATACAGTAAAACAATATCGAATTGGACACAGATACCTCACGGGTTACAAACATGCCTGTAGCCAGCTTCACAACGGCCTACGCACGCATCAAACTTTGGGGCCTATTGCAATCTCTTGGTCGGAGGGTTCTGTACACCGATACAGATAGTGTGATATTCACAGCGAGGGAGGGTGAATACATGCCTCTTATTGGTGAATTCGTCGGGGAGTTGACTGATGAGATCAAGGATGAGTATGGAGACATCGCATATGCCGAATCTTTTGTCTCAACAGACCAAAAACTTATAGGGTACGGGTGAGGGTGGGGGAGGATATGAAATATATCGTGAAGGCTAAGGGTATCACGCTCAACCAGGCGAATCGGCGGGTCGTTAACTTTGATTCGTTGAAGGATCTAGTGTGCTTGGATGATGGTGAGGGCGACCAGCCATCCCAACTAACTGTAGGGACCCACAATTTTCGGGCGCAGAGGCTGGGGAGCGTGAAGGAACTTAGGGGTACGAAGGTGTGCCGTAACACCTATAGGAAACGTTACCAGGTGCCTGGTACCTATGATACCATACCCTTTGGATACCATAATCCTTGAGTCTTATATATATATATATATATGTCTATTGTTAACGATATGTTTATTTTAGTTATTACATGTAGTTCTATATATATATATACACACACACCTTGAATATTTCATTTATTAAATAAATCGTGTTTCAATTAGCGTTTCACGTTCTCCTTTGTGTGTGTGTGTGTGTGTGTGTGTGTGTGTGTGTGTGTGCGCGCGCGCGCGCGCGTATGTACAGGAGAAAGTTCTAAGCTCCGCCATCTGCATGATCGGTCACGTGACTCCTGCTACTACCTACAACCTACTACTTCCCTGCGTCTTCAGTTGACCTGCAAGCCCTGGGTCTCAGACGTGTATTTTCCCGCGTAGACAAAAAATAGTAATGGCTACCTTTAATATTGCGTTTTTGATGTTTATGAAGTGGTATTCGGCAAAGTGTGAAGATATGGTGGATACTGAATGGCTCCTTATTCTACCCTCCTTTGATAATTTTAAGGCTACATTGAATCGTGCGAAGCTGAGGAACAAGAGGTACGAATACTCTACGCGTATTCTGGCGATTTCGTGGTACACGCGATGGATTGAAGTATGTTGTAGGACTAAACTTTATAAAAGGTTACATATACCGTGAAGTGGGAAAAAACATGTGCCGAAGAGAAGCAACTGTTATGGTTAGTGAGTCTTGTTGATGAGTGGTGTGACGAGCGATATTATATCATGTTGCATCATACCGAGTACTCGTACCTTGCGGCTAAGAATGTAAATCTTGTCATCATGGAGAATCTTAAGTATTTTACCACTACATTAATATATATCATGACGAGGTTTGTAGTGAGGTTGTGGCTAAAGGCCTGCGTGAGTTTTTAACAGAATTTAGATACGAGTATCATCTGCTAACCAAAAAGGAAAAATATGGGCATATGTTCCTCTCAAATAGTGCGCTGGAGTGTGAATAAAATGTGTTTAGTTCGTGAAAATGAACGAAAATGTCTGGTGCGCATTCTGGGGAGTGATAAAACATTAAAACCGGTATTGCTTCATGTATCGGAAAATTTCTCAAAAACACCTATCCAGTATAGTGGGTTACAAGTATTCACGTTGGAACAACGCCGTACACGATTCATCAGCTTATGGTGTAACTCACTCCTCCGGTCGAGCCGATCCACTCGCCTGTGGCTCAAAGTCATCTCAGAGCTTGAACCGAGTGGACGTGCACTCTTCGAATACGATGGAACTTCCTTTGAGCAGCATTCTCAATGCCGTGTACAATGTGTCCGTGACGAAGTCATTGCGCGTGTTCAGGCGTAAAACCGGTGCCATTAACTACTGTATGTACTGCAAACGACTTGTAGACAAACAACCTCTTGTAAACGGAATGTTGTTTATTTAAGTGTTGAGGAGATGAATAGAGTCTTCGTGGTAGTTGAGAAGTGGAGTGAGGATCGTTATAAAATTCCTGCTTCTCGTAGGTACGAGAAGAGAGCAGATTAGTGATACCCCCTCATATGCCATTGTTTGTACGTTATGTATAACTAACGATCAACCATGCATTGGTATACGACTGATGTGGAAGAATGCTTCTGATAATAACGTTCTTGTCCCTACGTGAAACCGTTTCATCTTCGACAGAATGTTTGAAATCGTCGGTTTCCGCAAGCTGAAGCCTATATTAGACGCACGTGTTACGGATATGTTTTATTTCGATACGGTTCTTGAATACGCATACACCGCTCTGCTCGATGGGTTTACCAAGTGTAGGACTGAACAAGGCGAGAATGGTCTAGAGCTGGATGCTTATTTAAAAGGTTTAGACTCTTTGAAATATCATGAACTTTGGTACAAAGCACTTGAGCGGTACAGGGCTGAGCTCACCTACACAGTCACCCTGAATAACTATTTCTTTATATAATGAGCAGCTGTCGTTACGACTTAGAAGATTATTTCAACTGCCGCTATGCAATGTGAAGAAGGGCTCACGATTGAAAAGCTCGGGGCGGTAAGAATAAACCTTCGACTGGAAAAGAGTGTTTATAAACTTGAATTTAATAATAATGATGTGGCTAACGACGACCTCTTTGTGCGTGCTTTTGAATGTATTCTAGCCGTGTTCAAAGATAACTTGCTAACCGAATGTAAAGTGGGCACAAAAATAGTATTAAACGATATAAAGGCCATTTACATCGAGCATAGGTATCCCTATAACTTGAGCGGTGAAATAATGTTAAGTCGTATTTACTGCGTAGTGCAAAGCAATAATGATGTGACTGTAGACTCGATTACGTGCGAGTTTAGCGTTTTAGGTAAGCGCAGTAGAACGTAAAGTGCATGTATTTTGATGTATATTTTTTTCAATATATTTAATTATTTAATATATATATATATATATATATATATATATATATATATTTCTCCAGTACTAATATATTGACCTATGGCTGGAACAGACAGACAGACACACACGCGCGCGTGTCCTTTTATTATATATATATATATATATATATACACACTTTATGTTACTTTATGTGAGTTCGAACGACGGTTCAGGATCGACCTGCGGTCGACCCCTCTGGAGCAGCCCATCTCATTTGCGGGATTTGGTGAAGGAGGGAATTGCTGTCTGATCTCCTCCTGCCCTCGTAGCCAGCCACGCATGGCTGGTCAGGGATGCACAGGAATCTGTCCAGCTGGTTCTTAAGGTATTCAGGTCGGTGTGCTGGAGATTCCTCGCTTCTTTTGGAAGGACATTGAAAAGCTTTGGGCCTCGTATTCTGAGGGTATTTTCCATCCTCGTTTTCATGACTCCCTGTCCCACAGCAGCTGGAACAGTACAAAATCTGCCTCTTCTCTCATTCCAGTTTGTTTCTATTTCATTTCTAAGGTTAGGGACAAAGCCCTCAAGTATTTTCCATATGTATATTATTGTGTACCGCTCGCGCCTTCTTTCGAGAGAGTGAGTTTCAGGGATTTTAGTCGAGACCAGTAGTCTTCACCTTCCGTTTCCCCTATCTTAGACGTAAAAGTCCTTTGTATAGCTTCAATGTTCGCAATATCTCGTTTTCTGTATGGGCTTGTGGGTACTGAACAATACTCAATTATTGGTCGGACTAGTCTCTTCGATAATCTGAGCATGATGTTTGCTTTTCTGCTGCGGAAACTCCTCCAGATGATTCCTATTATTTTTCTAGCCGTTGTAATTTTGATGTTATAGTACTCTCTCAATTCTGCATCCGACAACATTATTCTTCGAAGATCCCTGACTTGTGAATTTGGTGTTATCTCTTTGGCTTGCAGAGTTTTATACCCTTTATTCTGTAGCTCCTTGTTATTACTATAGCTTAGAAGTTGGAATTTGTCTACGTTGAACTTCATATTTTTGTTTCAATGTCGTTTTGTAATTCCTCTATGTCACCTTCGTTCAATATTTCCTTGCATATCTTTGTGTCATCTGCGTAACATGATACAATACTGATACAGTATCTGCGTCAATATCTGCAATCATTATTATGAACAGCAAGGGAGCTAGTACTGTCACTTGTGGGACAGAGCTCACGACTTCCGAAACTTCCGATTTGATTCAATTTACCACCACTCTTTGTGTTCTTTGCGTCAAGAAATTAAATATCCATCTTCCTAGCTTTCCAGTAATTCCTGTATTCTTACGTTTGTGTGCTATGATTCCATGGTCATATTTATCGAAGGCTTTGACAAAGTCAGTATATATTACATCTATGGTTTGTCCTCGACACAGTGTTTCCAATATTTTCTCCTGGTGGTCTAATAGCTCTGATAGGAATGATCTTCCAGCCCTGAAGCCATGTTGATTTGGGTTGTATAAGTCTTTTTCTTGGAGGAAGTATAGTTCAAAGCACTTTATAAGGTGTGAGGTAAGAGATACCGGCCGATAATTCTTGGGCATTGCTCTTTTACCACCTTTGAATAAGGGGGCAATGTTCGCGTTCTTTAATGGAAGTGGAATTTGTACTGGGTCGAGTGTTTCCTCCATAGTAAGTATAGCAGTTTGGCAATACTCTCTTTACATTTCTTCAGAAACGTGACACACCATGTGTCTGGCCCTGGTGCCGAATTGTTTCGCATCTGTGATAGAGCCTTAATTACATCTCCTTCCGAGAATTCTAAGTCTATTAATAGGTTTGTGCCAAAATTTGTCCTTGGCTGATTTGTATCAATGTCGAAAAGTTCGTCTGGGTTTTCTACTTTCATCTCGGACTTAGGGGTGCTAAACTCAGAGTTAAATTGTTCCCTGAGCAGTTCGCTCATATATATATATATATATGATGAATAAAACCACGAAGGAAAGGAAACACAAAATGGTGCTCAAGCGCTTTCGTCTAATGACATCCTCAGGAACACTGAAGTACATAAAAGGGTTACAGCCTATATATAGGTTACAGAAAGAAAAAAAGAAAAATAAATAATATACATGTATATATATATATATATATATATATATATACATATATATATATATATATGCAATAAACGGAGAAGTAAAAATAAAAATTAAAAATTAAAGGATTATCAGAGAGGCATACAGATTTGTAAGGAAAAAATATCGATTTTTAGCACAAGATCAAATGAATTATAAAAATACAAATTTATACTGGAAATCTGCCCTGGTTTTAACACTCTGCCTTTTTTGGTTAAGTTTCGATGTATAAAAATAAAATGAAAATTAAAAGTTAATAAAGTAGCATACAAGTTTACCAAAGATTTAGCGTTCTACCCTTCTTATCTAAATCTGTTTTGAAGGAATTCAAAACAACAGGATCGAGTTGAAAAAGACCTTTGCTTATGTTGAAGTTATTTGAAAGTTGGATAATGGCAGACTCAAGAATATTTCTATTAACAATGTTGCTAGAGTGGAATAAAACTGAAGCATTATTCCAATCAATACAGTGGGATAACTCTGACAAATGGACAAAAAGGGCACTGGACAACTGTCCTGTTCTAACGGAATATTGATGCTGTTTTATACGTGTGTGCAAATCCTTTCCCGTCGACCTATGTAAAAGGAATCACATTGTTTACACCCAATTTTATAGATAATGCCTGAATTATTGGTAGGGCTATTTTTCCCGGGCTTTTTAGGCATTGCTAATGTACTTAAACTTTTGGATATTAATGTAGTATTTTCATATAACAATATTGTGAAAAATATCATAGTAAAAAATAGCCCTACCAATAGTTTGGATAATAATTTTACTTGTAGCTTCCTATTTTTGTTCGTGTCACAACCCTACGATCTACCATATCTATGGTTTAGTCGTATCCATTTTCCATTTGTTATAGAAGTTATTATAATTAATTACGATTGTCTTGCATCTCACCCTCGACCCTAGATTATACATACACATTGCATATAAGAGGATTGGAACCCGTAGTTGTGCTTCTTAGTCCTTGATACCCATTCTGTCTTTAATTCGTTTCTTTTAGGTCCTCCAAAAAAAATGACTTACAGTTATACTGTACGTATGACATAATGTGAATAACTATGACGTCATAAAGTAACTTAATTCTCTTCACGTTTTCCATACCTTGAACACTGAATCACGTGTTTAGTATTTGGACATCTTCCGTATTGAATGTATGGTAAATTCTTTAATAATAATAATAAAAAGGAAAACTTCATTCTCTATACATCATTATTTATGTTGTTTCCTACCTATTGTCTACTGATACCTATCAACCTATCAGTCCATATTTTACGCGTGTCTATATTACGCACACAACCTATTCTGTTACTTACATGTAAAATACGTCCACATGTATTTTTTTATTTTAAGTGCGTTCACCCCTCACAAGATATTCATAAATGCTTGGGTAAGTAAGTGGTCGAATTCGCGAATCACAGCAAAATCGAACGCTTCTAAGATAAATATCTCTTCTCGCTCTGATCCAAATTTATAACATAAAATAATATAACATATTATGTTGTATATAAATTATCTTGTCATGTCTCATGTACTTGTGTTGTACTAATAACCATATATAATAACCATATAATATAACCATATAATATAACCATATAATATAACCATATAATATAACCATATATTATAACCATATATTATAACCATATATTATAACCATATATAAATATATAAAAACACTATAAGAATGGTAAACGACGTAATGTACTTCAATGAAACTGTAATTGAATGTAATGACTTTATATATAATGTAAGAATGTACTTTAATAGAACTGTAAGGGACAATCATAAGCGAATGGGAAGTAATCCATAATCGCAATCATAATTGTAATAAACCCAAACGAAAATGTACTCAGTCGTGTACTTCAATTGTACTTATGTACTACTATGAAATGATATCGCCTTCAGAAATGAAGATTCGGCAAAAAAATAAAATTAGTTTTTATTTTTATTTATTTTTTAAAATTTTTATTTGGAATCTTTCAAACATCTGATCGTGTTTAAAAGGGGGGAAACTTAACCTTCCACTGCCGTCCCCCAACATTTAGGCTTATATTCAGTGGTGGGCACCGTTAACCAAAAAGTTAACTTCGTTAACCGCTAATCCGTTAACCAAAAAGTTAACTTCGTTAACCGTTAATTCGTTAAACATGTAACGGAAGTTACCGATAAACCGTTAACGTTAACTTTTATTATTAAAAAAAAAGAAAAACACAATATATATATAATTTAATTTTCCCTCTTCTTCTCGTTCTCCATTTTGTCCATGAGATGCATGTTGCCCTTCATGAAAATTAGCATATCAAAGTTTTCATCAGACAGGGATGATCTCTTGGCCCTCAGGATGTCCTTGCCCATAGAGAACAAACGCTCCACTGCAGCACTGGAGGGGATGGCTGTGTTGAACTTGATGAACAAGTCCACCAACACTTGCTCACCCAAGAAGGCAGCATCTGTCAGCAAGTCCTTGGAGTTGGTCTCCAGCCAGGTCTTGACCAAGTTCTGGGCCTTGCCCTTGAGTGACCTGTGGCTTCTGCTGCTCTCTTTTGTCTGGATGACAGCACTGAAGAAGTCATCCTCCTCCTCCTCCTCGTTGTTGCTGCCTCCACTGTTGCTGCCCACTTCGTTGGACTGCTGCTTCATGGCCTCCTCGACTGTACCCTCCATGCTTTTCCTCACCCTGGCGACCTTGGTGTTGTCATACTTGTCCAACCAGATGAGGCGAAACCTGGGATGGAAGGCAGCAGCCAGCTGGTATTCGTCATCCTCCAGGAGGGGCCCAAACCTTTTGTCGATGCCTGCCAAAAGTGCGTCGACCAAGGCGCTGCAGTAGACGAGGCCCTTGGACTTCAAGTCCTTAAGCCTGAAGATTGTCGCAGCAACTGTTGGCAGCAGAGTCCCAAGGTAGGCTTGTTCCTCCCCCTAAAACGTATCTACTGGCTGGTGTTAAGAAAAATATAACTTTATTGCAATAAATAATATAGTTGGAATAATTGTATTCTTAAACGTTTACGTAAACAACGCTATTATTGTATCAAGGTCCTGCATTTAATTGTAACCAGAAAAAAAATAAATCGTGGAATTTCCACGAGTCCCGCTAGTTTATTATTAATTTATAAATATATTACCTTGACATACTCTTTCATTAAGTCGACATCCTGGTCTTTGAAGCTGTTGACCTTCAGCTGGGTCATGACTCTGTGGAGAGCAGGCCTCTTCGTCTCCAGGATTGTGTTCAGGACCACCACAGAGTCATAGGTGGAGTTCCACCTCGTCGTGTTGGGGACAACCAGCCTCCTCCCCACCTCAGCGTAGATGCTGTCTGCTGCCACAGTGCTGCGATCCTGCAGGTTCCAGAGGGCGCGTGCCTTGGCCATGGCAGCCCTGTAGGGCCCCTTGAACACTGAACTCTGCAGTGCAGCATCTGCATCCTTGCTGGCCACTAGGTTGAAGGTGTGGGCAGCACACCTCATGTGGGCTGGCAGGTTGATGGGATTGCCAACGATAGTGTCGACATCGTCAGGCTCAACCACAGACACAGCCAGGGAGTCTGCCAGGGAGACATACTCCAACTCCTGCTCGTCCACGGATCCAGACAACAGGGCAGCCACAGTAGCATCATCAGGGTCGGCGTCCACATCCTGAGCCACTGGCAGGCCTGGCAGTGTGTCAGCCTCTGCCCCAAACTGGACAAAGGCCTTCACAAAGTTGCTGCCATTGTCTGTGGTAGTCCTGGAATAGAAAGACATTCTAAGTTTTTTTTTTATAAAATTACAATTACGAATTATCAAATATTACTATTGAATTTAATTTATAAATAGAAATAATCTACAATTTATTTGAAAAAAATTTCTGATACAAATTGTTAATAGACTAATAGTCTAATATTAATATAATATCAACTATCTAACCTGGTGACTTTTTTCTCAATGTGGAATTCATAGTGGACGTTGATCATGGCCTGTGCAAGCACATCATAGGTATGATGGCCTGTCAGCCTGATGCACGCGAGCACTGCTTGCTGCCTCTGCCTGGTGGTGGGGTCCAACCAGTGGACAGTCATGCCCAGGTAGCCTTTCTTGTGGGCAGACCAGCAGTCAGCTGTGGTGGCCACCCACTGAACATCGCTGAGAACTCTGAAATTTGAAAAAATATAAGTTTTAAATTTTTATTTTTAAAGTTAAAATTTAAATATTGGGAATATAAATTAACTCAAGTATAAAAAAGATAAAAATTATGTCAATTACCTGATCAAGTACTGCTTCAAGTCAGTATGCGAATTAACGATTCGCCTGCCCAGTGTCCTCCTCGAGATGAAGCTCTTGCTGGGGTTCAGCGTCTTGATCAGTCTCTCGAATGTGTCAGACTCTACAACGTGGAGCGGCAGCATGTTGGCTACGAACAGGTCCACAATCCTTTGATCCACAGCAGCCTGGGGTACGCCACTGCCAGTAGCAGCAATGCAAAAGGACTCGCCAATGGTTTGCTGGCGTGCTTTCTTGGCAGATGGAGGTGAAAACAGACTCGATATCAAAGTGCTGCTGTCGCTGCTGGAACCAGAGGAAAACCTCTGCTTGGCTTTTCCACGAGATGAACCTGCCTTGATCTTCTCATCAAACTGCATGAACTTGGCTGGGTGGTTCCTCTTGATGTGCTGCTTGAGGTTGTTGAGGCTTGTCAGGTGCCCCTTGATTGGCACAGTCTTGGGCAGGCACAGCTTGCAGTTGAAAATCAATTTGTCTCCTTCCCTTGACTTGAACAAGAAGTAGTCGTCCAGGTGGGGCCAGGGGTTCTGAGCTTGTTCTTGTTGAGATGCCATCATGATTTATAAAATTCAAAATCACACAAGTGTCTGTATTGAAAATCAGAAAATAATCAGAGCTGGACAGCGCAATCAAAAATTAAGTTGCGCAAGCGCAATCCACTGTTCACTATCATGCGCAATCTGACTATTTAGCTTGCGCAATGTTGCAAAGCGCAAGCGCAATCTTGTGTAAACACATGAGTTCAAGTTCAAATATTTCCACATAAATTAAAATAGTCATCCATAAAATTGAAAGAAAACCAAAAGAAAACGATGTAGACTTATGCCCCTTTTGTCCTGTTGGTACTTAGAAGTTGACTCAATAAATCCTTTATTATTTCACACTTAAAAATAATAAACAAGAACAACAATTGTTTGAAGCATTCTTGAACATTTCAAGAACAAGATAAAAAATAAAATAACCCTTACCTTTGTTATTTGGAACAGATATGGCACAGAATATTCGGGAAGTAATTGCACTGAAATTTCTTCGGTCTTCACAGCAGAGATACTAAAGAGTAAACAGCCTCTGGCGCCACACGCTCACATTTACTTCTCAACGCCATCTATTATCTCATAAAGAAACTAATTCACATTGGGACTTGAAAGTACCGGCAGGATCAACCGGGTAGAAAAATAATTATGGAGATTTTAAAGATGTGGTACCTAGAAGTACCGCCAGGACATAAAGGGTTAAGGTGAAAACGCTCCCATTGTAAGACATCAATTGACTTAATTTATGTCATCAAAGTGACATGAGAATTGAAATCTTACCTGATCAGTTTTATGGTTCTTGAAATGTATCAAGGAGACTACTAATAAGGTACTCACAGACATATTATAAATATACATGACTTACTTGACAACGATTATTTTTAAATATTCACTAGCACAAACATGTTGCGCAAGAGACAGACTGCAAATGAAACGAATGTAGTTATTTGTTGTAATTGTTACATATATATTATTGAAAGTGCCTTAAAATGCTCGTGATATTTCTTGAAAGAAGTTGAAACATTCAACTCAAATGGCAAATCTTTCTGCCTGATTTTACAGTCGACCATGTTTTGCTCAAACCAATGCCATAAATAACTACCATATTTGGTAAGACACAAATTGTGGCGACGGAAACAAATATATCGCCTGATTTTGCACTGCGGAAATGGAAATTCGTTCATCACTATTAACAGTGGCGGATTAATTGCGCACCTGCTCAGCACTGAAAATAATAGAAACTTTTAAACGTTTATTTATGAATTTTTTGGGTTAACGGACTTGAGTTAACGGAAGTTAAATGTAACGGAAGTTAATTAGTCCGATAATGATTTTCAAAGTTAACTTAAAAGTTAAATCGTTAACGAAAAAGTTAACTTCGTTAATTAACGATTAACGGATTAACGGTTTGTGCCCAGCTTTGCTTATATTATACATGTATTTGTAAAATGAACTTCACTTCATTCGGGACTCTGCTTAGGTCACTGCTACGAGCCTCCCTTGTTAGCAGCTTCGTTGCGGGGAGGGGGGCAGAGGCCCCTTGCCTCCTTAATTTTTAGATTCCGGCCTGAGCCATGGTCGAAAGAGGTCGAACCTCTACCCCTGTAAATTCAGAGCACTACCTGTACATTTTGAGAAGTAAACTAGAGTAAAAGAAGTTTTTATCTTTTCCTTCGAGCCTTGTTCTCTTCAGGAATTTAGTCAGTAAAGTCAATAAGTTATAAAAGAAAAGTCAATAATTTTAGTACCAAGAGAAAGTATCAGAGTATTATAGAAAGAGAAGAATTAACAACTGTCGACCATAAAGCGAGAGAAAAGAATTAGAATGTTATAGAAGAAATATCCGTTGCTGCCTCCTAACCAGAACCCCCCGTCGATTCCGAACCACCCCAGGGCCATAGACGGAGGGGTTAACATATATATATAATATATATATATATATATTATATATATATATATATATATATAATCATGCGGGTTGCTTCTACAGAGCTTCAATTTAATATTTAGGAGAAATCCAATGACAAGGAGAAATGTAAATGCCATGAAAAGTCTTCTTTAATGCGCAACGTTTCGAGCAATACGCTCATCTTCAGGCTGTTTAATAACAATGTGAAATTAAAATCAATATTGAATGAAAAACAAAACAGAAAATTTCTATAACCTATTCGTAAAGACAAATTTTAAAAGACTGAGAAAAGAGGGTTAAATTCTAAGTTATACAGATTTACATATAAAAATTAAGAAGTTATTTTTAAATACATAGTAAATGTGAAATTAATACACTGGAAAAATTAACAATAGTACACAAGAATAATGGAACTAGCTACCTTACACAGCAGTATCCGAGGCTGACTAATTTGAGCAGAGACAGGAACGGGAAACACGAGAGATGGCGAAGACGATTGGGGAAGGAGGGATTATAAGGAATTGGGGAAGGAGGAGGGATCATAGCAAATTGAGAGGGACGGCTGATGAGTCAACATTCAGACTAGGGGACAATGCTTTAATGAACAGCGATTCTAAAATTCTTAGTGAGTTGGGACAAGTATTACAAAATTGTTAAGGAAATTTTTTTATCATACTGATTTCCGCATCATATTTATAAATAAAACGTCTTTAGGTAGCTTTTTCTCAGCGAAGGATCGAACCCCTGACTCGTTGCGTAGCGGTGTTGTATATTTATTTACCTGCCCCAGGTGTCTCCTTGGGAATTACATCGGCAGCACTGTTCGCTCTCTCAGGGCTAGATTTTATTCGCATATGGGAATAAGTGGCCGAACAGGTAAAATTTTAAAAACTAAAGAAGCCTCGAGTATTCGTGAACACAGCATTAAATGTAAAATTGATGTCACTTTAGACAATTTTAAAATTCTTGGTTGTAATACTTGTCCCAACTCACTAAGAATTTTAGAATCGCTTTTCATTAAAGCATTGTCCCCTAGTCTGAATGTTGACTCATCAGCCGTCCCTCTCAATTTGCTATGATCCCTCCTCCTTCCCCAATTCCTTATAATCCCTCCTTCCCCAATCGTCTCGCCATCTCTCGTGTCCCGTTCCTGTCTCTGCTCAAATTAGTCAGCCTCGGATACTGCTGTGTAAGGTAGATAGTTCCATTATTCCTGTGTACTATTGTAATTTTTCCAGTGTATTAATTTCACATTTACTACATGTATTTAAAAATAACTTCTTAATTTTTATATGTAAATCTGTATAACTTAGAATTTAACCCTCTTTTCTCAGTCTTTTAAAATTTGTCTTTACGAATAGGTTATAGAAATTTTCTGTTTTGTTTTTCATTCAATATTGATTTTAATTTCACATTGTTATTAAACAGCCTGAAGATGAGCGTATTGCTCGAAACGTTGCGCATTAAAGAAGACTTTTCATGGCATTTACATTTCTCCTTGTCATTGGATTTCTCCTAAATATTAAATTGAAGCTCTGTAGAAGCAACCCGCATGATTATATATATTCAAGGTATGGACAAGATGGCCTCAGGGCTTATCGCCATGTTTGGAAGACTTCACGAAAGTTTCTCAAGTCAAAACTGGACTGTTATTTTCTTGAAATGTGTCGGACTGCAGGATTTTCCCGAAATTTGTTTACTTCAAACTCTACCGTGATAATCTATATGACTCTGAATTTTATCAATCGTCCCTGGAATATTTATTAAATAATGAAATTAATTATAAAATCAAAATATCAGATTCGCATAACAAGTCTCTTGGGCATTATATAACTACTCTTAAAAATACCTTGTCGTTGTTGGACTATTTATTAATAATTTCTCTTGTACAACGTGAACTAGAAAAATTTCACTCTACCATCTTGGAAACACATGAACGTAAGTTAAAGGCTTTGGGAATGAATTCACCAAATTTTTTCAATTCAGAGAAGGTAATTTCGAATCTTTCTAGTTACACACTCTCCCCTCGGAAAAGTTTTTACTGTCACTTGGTTTGCAATTTAAGCTTCCGTTGTTTCAAATATATAAGCCTTCGTTTTTTCTTTACTTTGAAAAATTTTTCAATGGCTTGAAAAATGTTCCCCATGTGGGGGATTTCAATAATTTCAAATGTCAGTTCTCAAATTTAACTCAAGAATTTTTTCTTAAACTTAGAAATCTTAAATTTCAATCTTTCATATTTAGGAAGAGTGATTTGCAGTGTATTAAGAATTTGGCAAAGAACCAGGAGATTGTTGTGACTAGACCAGACAAGGGTAACGGAGTGGTTATTTTGAATAAATCGGACTACATAAACAAAACTAATGAAATCCTAAGTGATCTTACTAAATTCAAACAAATTCTAGAACCTGTAAATAAAGTCATTGTAAGGTTAGAAGACCAGGTTAATAGATTTCTGTCACGACTAAAGTCCTTAAAGATAATAAAAAATGATACTTACTCTCAGTTGTTCGCATCTGGTGCTAATCTTGCTCAATTATACTGTCTGCCTAAAATCCATAAAGCTGGAACACCTCTCCGTCCTATTTTAGCTTCGTATAACTTACCCACCTTTCAATTGGCAAAATTTGTTGTTCGTCTCCTGTCCCCCTTTGCGAAAAATGCTTACACTATAAATAACTCGTTTGAATTCCAAAAAGACCTCCTTGGTAAAAACTTCGATTCAAAAAAGTTTTTTGTCAGTTTTGATGTAAAGTCACTTTTCACAAATGTACCTGTATCTGAAACTATTGCCATTATTTTAGATAGGGTTTTTAGCTCAGTTGATAATTTTCATGGTTTTTCATTGTCTCATTTAAGGAACTTTTAGAATTGGTCTTCAAACAATGCTATTTCACTTTCAACAATAAGGTTTACCAACAAATTGATGGGGTAGGGATGGGATCACCAGTCGGACCGTTAGCAGCTGACTTTTTTATGACTCATTTAGAAAGTGTAATTTTTAGACAATCTCCCACTCATCTCAAGCCAATTTTCTATCGACGCTTCGTTGATGATTCGATAGCAGTCTTTGATAATGCGGTACAAGCGCAACAATTCTTTAACTTCCTAAATTCTTTGCACCCCAATATAACGTATACAATGGAAACTGAGCAAAATGGCTCCCTCCCCTTCTTAGATCTTTTAATTTCGAAAAACGGTGATTCTATTACTACATCAGTTTACAGGAAACCCACTTTCACTGGTTTGGGCATGAATTTTTTTAGTTTTACTGATTTCAACTATAAGATGTCTTGTATTAAAACTCTCCTGTTCAGAGGATATAATTTGACCTCTAATTTTACCTTACTTAATGATGAATTTAATAATCTAAGATCATACTTTACGAATAATAGTTTTCCTGTTCAATATGTAGACAAACTAATTAGATCCTTCTTAAATAATGTTTATAGCCCTCAACTTCCATGTATTACAGTGCCGAAGGATATAAAATATTTCTTGGTACCTGAAATGGGTCCTTTGAATAAGGAATTTAAGCTTAAATTTACAAAATTGTTAAGGAAATTTTTTTATCATACTGATTTCCGCATCATATTTATAAATAAAACGTCTTTAGGTAGCTTTTTCTCAGCGAAGGATCGAACCCCTGACTCGTTGCGTAGCGGTGTTGTATATTTATTTACCTGCCCCAGGTGTCTCCTTGGGAATTACATCGGCAGCACTGTTCGCTCTCTCAGGGCTAGATTTTATTCGCATATGGGAATAAGTGGCCGAACAGGTAAAATTTTAAAAACTAAAGAAGCCTCGAGTATTCGTGAACACAGCATTAAATGTAAAATTGATGTCACTTTAGACAATTTTAAAATTCTTGGTTGTAATACTTGTCCCAACTCACTAAGAATTTTAGAATCGCTGTTCATTAAAGCATTGTCCCCTAGTCTGAATGTTGACTCATCAGCCGTCCCTCTCAATTTGCTATGATCCCTCCTCCTTCCCCAATTCCTTATAATCCCTCCTTCCCCAATCGTCTTCGCCATCTCTCGTGTTTCCCGTTCCTGTCTCTGCTCAAATTAGTCAGCCTCGGATACTGCTGTGTAAGGTAGCTAGTTCCATTATTCCTGTGTACTATTGTTAATTTTTCCAGTGTATTAATTTCACATTTACTATATGTATTTAAAAATAACTTCTTAATTTTTATATGTAAATCTGTATAACTTAGAATTTAACCCTCTTTTCTCAGTCTTTTAAAATTTGTCTTTACGAATAGGTTATAGAAATTTTCTGTTTTGTTTTTCATTCAATATTGATTTTAATTTCACATTGTTATTAAACAGCCTGAAGATGAGCGTATTGCTCGAAACGTTGCGCATTAAAGAAGACTTTTCATGGCATTTACATTTCTCCTTGTCATTGGATTTCTCCTAAATATATATATATATATATATTAAAATTTATTTTCTTTTTTTTTCTTTCTGTAACCTCAGGGCGTCCCAAAAAAATGTATACACACTTTAACAGCTGATAGCTCAATTGATGTTTCTTTCTTTCCAAGTTAAACCCATTAGAATTAATAACGGCAGTCAGACTAAGCTTTGAACAAAGGAAATTCATTCTAAAATGCTACTGGAAGTGTGAAAACGCAGTTGAAGTGCAAAGACAGTTTAGGAGGGAGTTTCAAACAGATCCACCAACGCGACTTACCATCACTCGAATTAGAGATAAGTTTGAAGCCGATGGAACTGTTCAGAATGTCCACAAGAAGCGTTCCGGAAGACCACGGACATCGACAAGCCCCACAAAGCAAGAAAGAGTACTGGAAACGTATCACCAAAGTCCAAGAAAATCTGTGCGGCAAGCGAGTCGTGAGGTAGGAATTTCAGAATCGTCTGTCCAACGCATTTTGAAGCGCTGTCAATGGAAAAGTTACATTCCAAGATTAGTCCATGCTATTAATGAAGATGATCCGGACCGAAGAGTGGAGTATTGCGAGTGGTACTTGGCACGATGTGGATGTGGATTGGACGAAGGGGTTTCGTAGAATACCCTCCGCGTTCACCAGACCTCACACCACTACTAGACCTTTTTTTATGGGGATACTTAAAAGACAAAGTCTACGCTATAAAACCTGCAACAGTCGCTGAATTGAGAGCAGCCATTGAACGAGAATGCACACAAATACCAAACGAAATGTTTCGTGATGTTTGCGATTCCATTGCTTCGCGTTATCAGCAGTGCCTGGACCAGAACGGACGTCAGTTTGAAAACAGGCGTTGACAAAACAATTAAATAATGCCTGTAGATTCTATTACATTTTGAAAATGAAATGTATTTTAATAAACACTGCCTTTATAATTATTTAAAGTGTGTATACATTTTTTTGGGACGCCCTGTATATAGGCTGTAACCCTTTTATGTACTTCAGTGTTCTGAGGATGTCATTAGACGAAAGCGCTTGAGCACCATTTTGTGTTTCCTTTCCTTCGTGGTTTTATTCATCATAAATATTTTTCACGTGTTACTTTCGTGAAATAATTTTCATATATATATATATATATATATATATATATAAGTTATATATATATATATATATATATGGGCTTGAACTCAGAATGGTCACCTGAGATCTTTTATGTTACACACAGACCGTGCATGGAACAAGGAATCTTCTGGGAAAATTAAATTCACTATAGTTCGAATAAGTAATGGTAAATGACAAATACTATAGTTTTTCTTTTTCATGATGTTTGCCTGACGTGGGCGAAGCAGATAGGATCCAGCTTTGGGATAGCTGGTGAGGGAAGCTATATTTTGGGGGCCTATTTGTGAGTAACCCGTTGCCCACGTCGGGCTCACATCATGAAAAAGAAAGACTACAGTATTTGTCATTTACCATTACTTATTCGAACTATAGTGGATTTAATTTTCCCAGAAGAGTTCCTTGTTCCATGCACAGTCTGTAATATATATACAGTATATATATATATTATATATATATTATATATATATATATATATATATATATATATACTCCTCTATATATATACTCCTCTATACTTACGTCGTTTCTATACGTTAATATACTGCGCGGTCATTGCAGTTAAATGTACATATTCACGATTTGCGAGGGTGCCCTCTCAAGGCATTGGTTTCTGCCCTATGTAGGAGAATTACAACTTCTGACTATCGTGGCTCCGTGGCTCCGTGGTGTAGTGGTTAGCACGTCTGACCGGCAATTGGAAGATCCTGGGTTCGATTCCCGGGCGGGTGCCTTATTTTTCATTTGTTTGTTATTTCTCTTCCTCGTGTGCAGAATACTCCTCTATACTTACGTCGTTTCTATATATATATAAGGAACAAAAACAGACAGCAAATTATAGACAGGAAATTCAGAGAAACACGAAAGCAATAGATTTCGGTGTCATAATGACCAACGATGCGAAATTTGAAAAAGAAAATCAGATAGGGATGAACAAAGCAAAAAGAGTTGCTGGACAGCTACTAAGAACCTTTGAGAGAAGGAACAAGAGAGTAGCGATTTTCGTGGTGAAAACACTGATCGTATCTAAACTTCAATACGGCTCAGTCTTGACGTCCAATTATAAAAAGGAAGACATCAATAAACTAGAAGAAATTCAAAGAAATTTGACAGCCAAAATTCATGGCTGCAAAGAACTCAACTGCTGGGAAAGACTTCGTAAATTAAATCTATATTCACTGGAAAGAAGAAGGGAGAGATACAGCATAACTTACACGTGGAAAATAATTGAAAAACTGGTACCTAACCTCAAACTGAACCCAGCAACCCCAAAACAGTGGAAAATAGGAAAGATAGACTTAGTAGTGTTCCCAGACTAAAGGCCAGACAAGGGATATCCTCAACTCTGAAGGAAAATAGCTTGGTTCTCAGAGGGCCAAGACTATTTAACCAGCTTCCGAAGGACATCAGGAACACCACTGGTGTGAAAATTTAAATCTTCAAAAGAAGACCAGACGTCTGGCTCAGGACGGTACCGGATGAGCCGGATGTGCCTGGCTATGTGGGATGGAGATCGCAAGGGAGCAACTTGTTCCTCCACTAGGCAAGGCCTAGAGGTGGGTCCACTAATTTGACCTTGTGAAGAGAGACCGCCGCACGGAACTATCATACTACCAGGTTACCAGGTGTATATATATATATATATATATATATATATATATAGGTACATCATAACTACATATGGAAAATGATCGAAAAACTGGTACCAAACCTAAAACTAAACCCAATTACCATTCAAACAACACTGGAAAATAGGAAAGGCAGAATGTGTAGTGTTCCCAAATTAAAAGCACGACAAGGGACCTCCTCAACCCTGAAGGAAAATAGCTTGGTTGTCAGGGGGCCAAGACTTTTCAACCAGCTTCCTAAGGACCTCAGAAACGTAACGGGGGTCAAAGTTGAAGTCTTCAAGAAAAGACTGGATGCCTGGCTCAGGACAGTACCAGATGAGCCGGGCGTGCCTGGCTATGTACGGTGGAGAGCGCAAGAAAGTAACTCGCTCCTCCACCAGGCCAGACCTAGAGGCGGGGCCACCAGCTTGACCTCCGTGTGAAGAGAGACCTACACACGAAACAACATAAGGTTCATAAGGTTCATAAGGTATATATGTTACAACTCAGAATGGTCTCCTCAGAAACTTTTGTGTTACACACAGACCGTGCATAGAACAAGGATTTTTTTCTGAAAAAATTAAATCCATTATAGTTTGAATGAATAATAGTAAATGACAAAGACCATAGTCTTTCTTTTTCATGATGGAAGCCCAACGTGTGCAACGGGTCACCAGCAAAGAGGCCCCAAAATATAGCTTCCTTCATCAGCTGTTAGGACCCAGGTTTGGGACAGGGTCAAAGGTTTAAAGCTGTTTATATCGAGGTTCTGAATGTAGTTGTTTAGGCAGCATTAAACCTTAGATCCTGTCCCAAAGCTGGGTCCTATTTGCTGGTGAGGGAAGCTATATTTTGGGGCCTCTTTGCTAATGACCCGTTGCCCACGTTGGGTTTCCATTTCCATTATGAAAAACAAAAACTGTGGTATTTATCATTTACCATTACTTATTCAGACTATAGTGGATTTAATTTTCCCAGAAGAGTTCCTTGTTCCATGCACAGTCTGTAGGAAGGAGGGGGCCAAGGGCGAGCGTCCGCAAAAGTGACCCCTCCGCAGAAGAAGGAGAGAGCCAAAAGCAAGGAAGCCAAGGCTCAATGATGCCATTTTTTTTTTCTTAATATAAATTTCGAAAAAATGTGTAGTGTGTAAGATGTATGCATGTGTAGTGAGGAATAGAAGGAGAAGCGTGTGTTTGAGAGTATGCTGGACTGCTCATGGGGCAGTTGAGACATGGAAAAAGATCAGCTCAGGAGGACAGTGACAGGAGAAATAGAAGTTCCAGCACTTCCTGTCTCCTGCCTATATATACACACACACACACACACACCTCGTTAACCTCGTTGCTGTTCCGTGCATTGGTCTCTCTTCACACGAAGGTCAAACTGGTGGCTTTCTTGCGCTCTCCACCGTACATAGCCAGGTATACCCGGCTCATCTGGTACCGTCCTGAGCCAGGCATCTAGTCTCCTCTTGAAGACTTCAACTTTGACCCCTGTAACGTTTCTGAGGTCCTTTGGAAGCTGGTTAAAAAGTCTTGGCCCCCTGACAACCAAGCTATTTTCCTTCAGTGTTGAGGAGGTCCCTTTTCGGGCCTTTAATTTGAGAACACTATGCATTCTGCCTTTCCTATTTTTCAGTGTTGTTTGAAGGGTAATTGGATTTAAGATAGTTTTAGGTTTGGTGCCAGTTTTTCGATCATTTTTACATATGTAGACAGGGCCGGCGAGAGCTGCCACGGGCTCTGGGGAAGGATTGGTATATGGGCCCCCCTGTTTACTCAGTATTTTATTATGAATGTTTTTTGTGTACATAACAAGCAAACTCATTATATGTCCAAGTCACTATTCAAAACATACAGTATGATAATCTCTATAAAATGTATGTTCATTAATTATATTTCCTCTCTGTTATTTAATTAATTGCTTTATTAATATTTGTAGATTTTATCCCCCTTCTTTCCGGGCCCCCTAGAGTTCTGGGCCCCGGGGATTTAACCCGGCTTTTCGTTTTGTTTATCGCTATCGGATTTTTTGTTTCGAATTTCGCATCATCGGTCATTATTACCCTCAAATCGATCGCTTTCGTGCTTCTCAGAATTTCCTGTCTATCTGGAGCATAATATGCAGTCTGTTTAAGTTCCTCTTTTCTACCATATCTCAAGAGCTGAAATTTCTCCGTGTTAAATGTCATGTTGTTATCTTCTGACCACTTGTATATTTTGTTCATGTCCCTCTGCAAGGCCTCCACTTCATTTACATCGCTGATTTTTCTGCTGATCTTTGTATCGTCTGCAAAGGATGTTACTATACTGTTGCTGTTTACTCCGCTGTCTATGTCTGTTAGCATGATAATGAACAGGCGTGGGACCAGCACTGTCCCTTGTGGTACTGAACTGTGTACTTCTGATTCTGATGATAATATACCTTGAATTTTGACGACCAGTAGACGTTCTCTGAGGAAGTTGTAGATCCATTTTCCCACTTTGCCTGTTATTCTCATATATTTCATTTTATGTGCTATTATACCGTGATCACATTTGTCGAAAGCTTCAGCAAAACCTGTGTATATGATATCGTAGTTGTCATTGCCTTCCAGTGCATCTAGGATATTGTTGTAGTGTTCTATTAGTTGTGATAGACATGATCTACCTGATCGGAATCCATGCTGATTTTCGTTGAATCTTTCCAGTGTCTCCAAGAAATCATAAATTTTCTCTAACTATTCTTTCAAATACTTTGGTGAGGTGGGACGTCAAGGACACTGGTCTATACTTCTTTGTTTGAGATTTGTCCCCTCTTTTATACTGTATATAGGGACAATGTTTGCCCTTTTCAAGATGCTCGGTATTTCCCCAGTGTCTCGGGATCTTCTCCATATCCAGTATAAAGGTGTAGCTATTTCATTTTTACAGTTTTTAAGCAATAATGCATTTCATTTGTCCAGACCTGCAGCTGAATGTAGTTTCATTTGTCCTATAGCTCTCGCTGCATCTTCTGGGATAAAATCAAAGTCTGTTATACACTCTCCTTGCAATTTCTCTTCAAAAAATGCATCTATGTCAGATATGGCTTTGTCACTTTTTGGGGTACTGAATATTGATTCATACTGGACTCTCAGTGTTTCAGATATTTCTTTTGGATCGTCAGTTAGTTCATTATTTCTCTTCCTTAAGGGCCCAATAGCGGCGCGCGTTTTTGTTTTTCTTTTCGCATACCTATAGAAGTATTTTGGATTTTCCTTTATTGCTTCTACCCCCTTTTCATCTTCCCTCTCTGTATGGTCCTTAATCAGGGCTTGTATTTCCCTATCGATACCCTCCAGTTTTTCTTTTATTAATTCCTGGCATTATCTCCGCAGTTGGCTAACTTCGCCTCCACTCTCTTTCTTTTCGGAATATTCTTCTCTTTTGCTTCTCTAGCCAGCTCCTCTTTCCTTTTGGCCGTGAATTCAGAGCATATTTTTCTAAAATTCTCAGCGTTTTTTCTTCCAAGGTTGTTAGCATTTCTTCAGTTGTTTTATCCTCCAAAACTGTTCTCCACTCTATTTGGGCCATGTGTGATCTGATTGCTTCCCAATTTATAGTCTTGGAGTTTAAGTTAAAGGCCCCAAATTTGTTTCTTTCTTCAATGTCTTTTAATGTTGTAGTCATATTTGTTGATATCTCGATTAAGTTGTGGTCTGAGATAATGGTTGGGGTTATTTTTATATCAGCAATCAAGTTCGTGTTATTCGTGAATATCAGATCTCGGCAGTTATTTTTTCTGGTACTTTCTGTTATCTCCTGTGTCAGCATAAACTCATTTGTGAGAGCCATCAACATTTTTGCTTGGTCCTGGTATATTATATATATATATATATATATATATATATATATATATATATATATATATATATATATATATATATAACCCATATTATCGTTGTTAATAGGTAAAAGAGTGTGGTAATTGTGCTGCAGTTTATATACGGAAAGCTCCATAGAATAAAGGAGCATGGTCCCAATGTCCCGACTTTTTTCTCGCCATTTCACAAGATGGGAACTTTCATTTGATTGGAAAGTTCGTCCTTTTTTTGCTCTTAAACACTTAAACGACGGAATACGTCTCGGTCGTCGGTCTGACGTTGGTTGGAGAGGTCGACGGATTCAACCTTAATGCAATATCCGAAAGGTTATTTCCCACCTAGTGGCATTCCCATTCCCAACCCGAAAGTGGGAATGTTCGAAGTGAGAATTCCAAATTTAAGAAAAGACTTTCCTGATTGAAAACAGTCAAATGAGATGATAACGCAATTCCGGGCCCGAAGGGTATTTTCTGTGAAATACTGTATCAAACTTAAACCGCAAGAAACCAACTCTTTACTTCGCCAGACCAACTCAAGAGTAGGAGCAACAATCCTGACCTCCGTGAAATGAGGAATCACCACACAGAACATCTGAAAGGTTGAAAGGTAAAGTGGGGAATCCTGCAGTGGGAATGGGAATGAGTCGATTTGAGAATTACCTCCTTTGAGATTCCCACTTTTGGGTTTATCATCCTTGTACGAAGACTCCGAAATAGGAATGATATCGAGTGGAATAAGACTTATTTGGATTACTTGCGTGCCATTTTTGACGTTCACACGTTTTTATACTTATTTAAACCGTGCTACAATTAAAAAATAAGGTTTCTAACAATAACTTTTCGAGTGGATAATATAATTAGCAAAGTATATAGGCGTATATATATATTATAGGTGTATGTATGTAGGCTACATATGTACAGTGGCGCTCATAAATATTCATATAGAGAAATATTTCAGTTATATTTTTCCTTATCATTTGTACCATTCGTCGGGATAGTTATGAAAAGTTTAACAAATAAAAAAATTAGTTTAACTCCAACATATAGTGTAAAATATTAAAGAATTTGATCAGTCAAATGAAAAAAAAGTTAAAAAGCAAAACTTTTCGTATATTTATTTACAAAATTATTTAATACCTTGTGTGTTCACCTTAAGCTTTAAGAATTTAAAATTGTTATCAGTAGTTGACTGTTTCGTGATAAGAGACTTGGCAATTCTGAATTCTAGAATTTTCTCTGTGAATCTTCATGGAAGACGGATGACCGTACAAGCCATTAGTAAGCAATGGGTCGTCGTGATAAAGAGCTGTCTACGGATCTTAAGAGAACTATTATTGCTGCATACGAGTCTGGAAAGAGTTATAGGAAGATAGGAGAAGAACTTCGGATTCTACGGTTGCTACAGTTGTAAAGAATGGAAAGGCTTTGGAATAATCAAAACTCTACCGAGGTGTGGACGACCTTGCAAGATTTCAGAACGTACAACTAGACGGATTGAAAGAATGGCTACTTCGAATCCACGAGTCGCAGTTGGTCGGCGGAGTGACTGCAGGTGATATTTGCCAAACATTACTACTGTCTAAGATCGATGTCCATCCCTCTACTGTACGTCGTACATTGAGAAAGAATGGTCTGCATGGAAGAGTTGCACGAAGAAAACCTTCGCTACGAAAAGCGCGCAAAGAAGCTCGTTTAAATTAGGCCAAAGATCATCAGAATAATGGATTTAAATTCTGGAAGTTCTTTGGACAGGCGAGACCAAAATTTTATTATTGGGGAACAACGAGCAACGGTATGTTTGGCCAAAATCAAATACTATCATACATTCGAGGAAAAAAACATCTTTTCTGCGGTTAAACATGGTGGTGGTAGTTTGTTTCTTTGGGGATGTTTTAGCAGGCGCGGATACAGGAAGGGGGGGGGGGGCGGGATTTAGGATTTGGTCATGCCGGTGTCATGTAAATATTTCCAGCCCAATAATATTACAATAATATTAAATAATATTAGAAATTATTAATTATTAGAATACGGGATGTCATTCAGGTTAAAGCTAGAGGAGTTAAGTTCCCCACCCCGTTTGTATCCGCGCCTGTTTAGTGCTTCTGGTCCAGAAATGCTCGTCATCAATCGAAACATGAATTCGAAGAAATAGGAATTTTTAAAAGAAAATATATTCCTTTCACTTCGAGAGTTGCGAATGGGGCACAACTGGGTGCTGCAACAAGATAATGATCCAAAACATAAAAGTAAGAGCACCATGAAATGGCTTCAACAAAAGAATTTAAAGTTTCTTGAGTAGCCCAGTTAAAGCCCAGGTCTCAATTTAATCGAGAATTTATGGTCTGATTTGAAAAAAGGTGTCCGCAAGAGAAACTTCTTCGAATCTGAATGAATTGCAATAATTTTCTTCAGAAGAATGGGCTAAAATTTCCACTGAGGGATGTCGAAACTTTGTGAAAAAAAAATACCCTAAAGAATCATTGATGTCATTCAAGCAAAAGGTGAATGCACAAAATATAAAATAATTTTATAAGTAAATGTACTAAAACTTTTGCATTTTAACTTTTTTTATTTTTCCTCAAATTCTTTGATTTTTTACATTAAATATTGGAGTTAAACTAATTTTTTTATTTGTTAAATTTTACCAAACGAACGGTAAAGTTTTCATAACTATCCTATGAATGGTACAAAAGATGAGAAGGAATATAACTGAAATATTTCTCCGTACGAATACTTATGAGCGCCACTGTATGTAAGTGCTGTATATACTGTATGTTTGTTGTTCCACTTCACGTATGTCGTCAACATGTAAAAACAGAATAATAAATTGTATTAATCTTCTTCTTCTTCTTATTATTATTATTATTAGTAGTAGTAGTAGTAGTAGTGGTGGTAGTAGTATCATACTATGTACTATGTTAGGTGTGTTTAGAAATGCATTAACTATGACACTGTCATATATATATATATATATAGGAGATATTCCGCGCAAGACGAGAGAGAGAGAACGGAACAAATGAAAAAATGAGGTAACCACCTGGGAATCGAACCCGGGATCTTCCGATTGCCGGTCAGACGCGATACCATTACACCATGGCCCTCACTCTTCCAAATGCCGTAATTCTTCTACATACTCGCAGAAACCAATGCCCCAAGGGGGCACCTCCCGCATGCCGTAACATTATATACCTTCAACTGCGTGTTCTTTGCAGTTGAAGGTATATAATGTTACGGCATGCGGGAGGTGCCCCCTTGGGGCATTGGTTTCTGCGAGTATGTAGAAGAATTACGGCATTTGGAAGAGTGAGGGCCATGGTGTAATGGTATCGCGTCTGACCGGCAATCGGAAGATCCCGGGTTCGATTCCCAGGTGGTTACCTCATTTTTTCATTTGTTCCGTTCTCTCTCTCTCGTCTTGCGCGGAATATCTCCTATACAAGCGTCGTTTCTTTACGTTATTTATACTGCGTGTTCTTTGCAGTTGAAGGTATTATATATATATATATATATCATTATTGTCTTGTTACACCTAATGAATATCCTTTACAGTACATGTATAGCCTATATAAAACAATAAAACTGAAAACTGAAAATTGAAATATATAACCATGATTAACTCTGGTTTGGCTTCCACCCGAATTGTTAATTCTGACAAAAGTTAAGGGTTTCGCTCCACTTTGGGCCTACAACTTAAAGTGGAATCTGAATCACGACCCGCCAAGGAAGTCTGAAATTATAAGTTCCTAGCCCGGACTCGATCCTACGACCTCCAAATCAGCAGCAGCCCAATGTTCTTCCTACCACTAATCACAAAACGTATTTTGTTAGGTTTCCACTCAATGTGATTCCTATTTTATTCCTTCGCCCAACAGGCAAAAATTCGCGAGTGAAAATCTCAAAAGGGGAAAATTCTCAAATCGATCTATTCCCATTTCATTCCATTCTCATTCTCATCCACGGATTTCACACTTTGGTTTAGGTTAGACTAATGTTAGGTTAGTTTAAGTTAAGTTCATTTAGGTTAGGAAATATTGACCATTTTTATTTGGGACCTTTACCGCGAATGCGAATGAGAGTGACATTATTTTTAAAATCAAAAACTCTTCTTCTTCTCTCTCTCTCTCTCTCTCTAATCTAGATTTCTCACTTCTTACGTTCTCACTTTCGGACCGAGAATGGGAATGGGAAGAGCAATGAATGGGAAGCAGTGACGTAGCTGTTATCCTTTTATAGCTTCTCTCTTTGGCCACTCTTTGTCATATACACATTAAATGTTAGCAGAAAAAGGCATCAAAATTCAAAAGCGAAAACGTTAAACGAAAAAGGGTTTCGTGAAACCATTAAATTTCAGTTATATATAATTACAAATGTCTTTTTTGTGCAGGAAGGAGGGCGAAGGGTGAATGCCCCACCAATAGAAAAAGAACAGAGCCAAAATCAAGATCCAGTAAAAAGTGGTTTTATTTAACCCTTTCCGTCCCAGCGGGTTCGTATGGTTCCATAACGTAAATCTTATCTTCTAATTCGTAAATAAATCGGGGCGGAAAGAATTCGTTATATGAGAAGCATTCAACTATTTATTGTTTCCATTTCAAATAAAATTCACAATATAATTTTATTATTTTTGTTAAACGTCGTAAGATAAAATTGTGAAGGTATCATTTATGGAGAGCGAGTGTTTGGGTTCTTAATTCACGTGTTAACTGTGTGTTCACAACAACTGTATATTGGTTTCTATAAATAAAAAGAAATAAGACTCAGACTTATGAATGGTAACGTACGTACAGTATATACGAGAGTTAGTCTCAAAGTTTCCAGAAAAATTATGGTAGATTTCATGCAAAAAGTGTCTGAAATTTTTCAGATCAACTCTTTATATATATATATATATATATATATATATATATGTGTGTGTGTGTGTGTGTGTGTGTGGTGTGTGTGTGGGATTTACGTACAGGCAGAGTAGGCACCTGCCTAAAGCGACAAATTTTGTTGTATTTCAACATATATAAGTTAAAGAAAACAAAATTAGAAAATAAATAAGTTATAAGTACTAACGAATTAAATGAATTCACAAATAAGTTTTAAAATAAAAAGAACAGCAGCCTCTAATAGCAAACTAACGATATCAAATGGCAGAACTATAAGGCACATTAATTCCTCCTGAGGGGCGGCAAAATGCTGAGTCCGCATCTGTGTGTATATATATATATATTGATGGATTAATTACTTATCTTAATGGGGCAAGAGCGGGATGTTGTATAGATAACATGAGAATTAATAACTTGGTCTATGTCAATGATATGGTGTTGATAAGCCTTTCGGTTAAAGGTGAGGACCATCTTATAAAAAATTACGAATCCTATTCACAGAACGATGACATTAATTTTAATATTAATTAAACTAAGGTTATGTAATTGCATCCTAAAAGCTCAAACCAAACGGCTAATATTATTTTCCAATTGAGAGACGAACTAATAGAGGAGGTACAAGAATTTAAATATCTGGGTCAAACTATTACCAGCAACTTGAGTGACGACTCAGACATGAGGAAACAATATCGAAGTTACTGCGCTAAGGCAAACACGATTATAAGGAACTTCAAATTCTATACGAGCGAAGCTAAAGACGCTCTTTTTCGTACTTTCTGCACTAATATTTATGGGCAACAAATCTGGTTTAATTATAAAAAAGGTTCCCGCAGAACCCTCAATTTGCTTCAAAATAGATCCTATAGACCGCTACGTAAATTACCTCCAAGATGCTCAGCCTCTCAAGTTTTGCGACGTTCCGAGCCTCCCTGAGGTAACGAGACGCGCCCAATACAGTCTCATGCGAAGAATTAAAAACTCGGACAGTCCACTTTTGCAGGCTCTTCATTAGTCCCGCTTTATGTCTTCTAGAATGTGAACCTCTTCGTATAAAAGTGTTTGTCCGTAACTCCAATTAACTCCCACAATAGTTTTCCACCTATTTTTATTTTTATTTTTATTCTTCTTTCCTTTGAGATGCTCTTATTACCAATTTTATTATTTCTCGTTTAATTGCGTCTATTATTCTTATTATTATTTCTTTATTACCCTAGTCCTTCTTTTCTTTTTTAAATTTTATTGTTTAATTAATAATTACTGTAGGTGTATCGTTTATTACCTTGATGGATACTGTACCTTTTCTTTAGAGGGGGGGCTCTGTTTCCTGCCAATAAACAGTATCATTGTCATTATCATTATTACACTATATACAGTGCACACACACACACACACACACACACACACATATATATATATATATATATATATATATATATATTCAATAGGAATATGAAAACAAGAGATACGACTCTCAACATTTATTGGCCAAACGTTTCGGTCCACTCAGGGCCATCTTCAGTGACTAAATAGAAGCATCTAAAAATAATCATAAAACTAAAGTAAATACAAATGTCAAACTGTACGATAATAAAATCTAACACAAAAAAAGTTAAAAAATTGTTAAAAACTATCTGGATATAAAACAAAATAAAGTAAAATTAAAACAAACTGAAATTTCAAAATTAAAAGTTTAAAAATGTTAAGTTTAAAATTTAAAAATTTAAAAAGGACTAACCTGGATGGTAAAAGTTACAAATAACAAGTGGAGAGAAAGGAAAAAACAACTTAAGTTAGTGCGTTGGTTGCGTTTAAAAGGTGTTGGTTGGTTAGGAAGTATGTAATTTTATCGAGGAAAGGCTATCGTTTAGTTCAGGATTTAATTTCTTGATAAAAAGGGATTCTAAAATACACCGAGAGTTCGAGACGTTCAATAATAACAAAGAACTGTTTCGTGCTATTTGTCGTTCAGTGGTTCAAAGATGTAACGTGTGTATTGAACATGATGGAGGACACTTTGGACAATTTCTGTAATAAATAATAAATATTGTTCTTCGCAAGGTGATTTCATTGTTCAAGGTAAAGCGACTTATGCCGCACCCTGTATATATAAATAAAGTGGTGTAGTGCTAAATAAAGAAGTGAGGGAACGCATTTTGAAAGTGTTACTCAGATGCGGGGGGGACAATGGCGAGCGCGGCGAGCCCATACAGCTGGGGGTCCGGGGGCACTGTAAGCCCCCCGGGAAATCTTTTGAAATCTGACCAATTTCAGGGATATTTTGAGGTCATATGCACTGGATATTAGGATATATTCCAAGGTTGAAGATGCAGTATTTCCAGTGTCATTAGATATACGACATCCAGTACGATCAATAAAAATAGCTAACAACTGGAATGATTAACTAAAAAAAGTTAACAACTGGTACGCCGTGGTGACTGTTTCACCAGATCTTTATAGGCTAGCATTGCCTCAGTCGAAGTTAAAAGAAATGAAGCAGTTAATGATTCTTTCTCATATTTCTTCTAGGGGTGGGAATTAAAATTTCATGACGTTAGAGATTTGTAAGTTCGGATTTATTTGAATAGTGAGGGAACGCCGTTCCGTCTACCAAAAAAGTAAGGGAACGCCATTCCCACGCGTTCCCACAGCACTACACCACTGGGTATATATATATATATATATATATATATATATATATATATATATATATATATATATATATATATATATATATATATATTGGAATTTTCACTACATGTATTTTTTATCTTTATTTATTATTGTTTTTGTAGTGTTTGTTAGCTTTGGGTAATTTTCATTACTTTTTTCATTACGTCTTATTTTTATTTCTCTTTTTGGCATCTTTTTTCAGTTTTTTAAAATTTATTATTGTTTGATTTGTCTTATCGTTTGTTACCTTCAAGAATATTTTACTATTTTATGGGATTTATATCCTGACAATAAAGCTTATCATTATCACTATCATGACCATCATATGTGTGTGTGTGTGTGTGTCACGAAGTCAAAGTAAACTTTTTTTGTTTTAATATCAGAATAGTTGAGGTGTGAGGCGTGCAAATTGGTGATTCCTCGTCTTATTCGACCATTTAATCTTGTTTAACATAGAATATATTTCGAAATGAAGCGAAATGCAATTTTACTTAATTTGGCGTCAGATGAAAAGAAGGAAACGAAATGAGCTCAAATGTGAACATGAAAAAAAATAAAATAAAAATGAAATGAAAAAGGCAAAAACTCGAATTATTTTGTCGTTCATTGCAGAAAAAAATAAAATAATTTACTTATTCACTCATTTTTTAGTTAAAGTCAGAAATGTGAAAATAAGTTCAAAAGTGTTTACCTCTTTTTAAAAATTGAACCGCACAAAAATACAAAACAACAAATGCGTCCTTCTTATTTTACCATTTGCGCTTTTTATATTTTTAGCAGATCGCCAATATATATATATATATATATATATATATATGTCTTTATCACTATGTTCCTGTATTATTTTACAGGACATGCTTCAGCTAATTCTCCGAAGCAACCACGTATACCAAAATCTGCGGGTAAGTTCTCTCTCTCTATGTATATAAGCGATACTGCACAAAGTTTTTGAGCTACCCAGTACTTCATCGTACAAATCGGAGTATGAATTTAGTAAAGTAATTTACCGATCATAAAACATTGTTTGTTTAAATAAGATCGAAATCATTGATGTGATCAGAAGAACGGTTTTCTTTTAAATAGGATGTACTGAAAGTGTGCCTCAGTCGAGTTTCAGGAAAGTGTATTCCAACTTTGTATCTGGTTTTATGTTGTTGAATTCATAGTGAGATCGATAATGAGGCAATTTGTCTATAAAATTGTCACTATTCTTTTGTAAATGCATAAACGCAACCCTTTAAATGTTAATGAAAGCCAATAATTTACTCTTTGAAATATTATGTTCAACTTTCTTGCTAATGAACTTTATTAATATATTTTTCTACCTCCAAGTATGAAATATGGCTTCGAAAACGCACTATTTCATATAAAGAAAAGCGTCATATTGTACAAAGAAGCTTCAAGCAATCTAAATTGGTAAAAAAAATGAATGTTTCTAAACGAATGTTGAAAACCTAATCAAGACATACAACGATTTTAAAAATTATGATATGGTATGAGGAGACGCGAAACCCCATCAAAGCTATCACATCCTGATAATGAACCCGTGAAGATTAGACCACTATGTGCATAGGCGTATGGGATGGGACTTTATTGGTAGGGGCGGAAAAAATTTGCCCTGAAAATTTTCAGGGTGCCCTGATTTCCGCATAAGCACTATGTGTAGCATAAAATATACAGGGTGTTTATAAAGTACCTATCTATTTCGGTGAAAACGTAGCAAAAAGGGTAAAATTCAATAACAATATAATAGAAGGCATACATTTAATGAATACTTAAACATATGATTCTACATGAGCACCATCAGTATCTCCACAGAGTTAGAATCTGTCAGCAGCATTGCGAAACACATTTTGGAGTATGACAGGGGTTATTTTTGTAACTGCTGTTACGATACGCGCACGTAAATGTCCCAGCTTCATTCAGATGGCATTTTAAACGCCGTCGTCTTTCAACAAGATGGGGCACCTTGTCATTACGCAAACATTGTTCGGGAGTACATAAATGAACGATTTCCAAATCGGTAGATCGTGGGCGGCTCGATCTCCTGACCTAACGCCCTTGGATTTCTTTGCATGGGGATTTATCAAAGGAAACGTCTATCAAACGAGGGTTACAGATTTGCAAGATTTACGTGCTCGTATCGATCGTAACGGCAGTTACAAAAATAACCCCTGTCATGCTCCAAAATGTATTCCGCAATGCTGCTGACAGATTCTAACTCTGTAGAGATACTGATGGTGCTCATGTAGAATGACATGCTTAAGTATTCATTAAATGTATGCCTTCTATTATATTGTTATTGAATTTTACCCTTTTTGCTACGTTTTCACTGAAATAGATAAGGACTTTATAAACACTCTTTACTATAAAAAACATTACAATTTACAAAAATGAGATAAAATTTTGCTACAACATTTCTAAATGACAATAAAACTAGGGCATTGCAGTTGATATAAAATTCAGTAAGTCTTCAACTTACGTTTTAATTATTAACTACAAATATAGTAGCAAGTAATTAATTCACCTCAAGAAGCAAAAAAAAAAAAAAAAAAAGGAATGTCAGGAAAAATCTGCCCTGAAAATTTCAGTATTTGTTCTGAAAATGCTCAATATTTGCCCTGAAAATGCTCACTTCCCTAGTCATGGGGAGGGTCGCCCCCACCCCCCAGACCCATCGCCTCATACGCCTATGACTATGTGAAAACGTAAATCTAGCAGCTGCCTGGCTGCAGAACCGCAGGAAACTACTGGAATCAAAGTTAACTCAGACATATTTACAACAAGAATGACGAAAACGAGTTCGTTATTGTGGACTTCAGTAAACGTTAAGTTCTTCTCTTCGAATTTTAATGCAGTTTATTCGATTAACCTTTCCTGACGAAGTCAATTTTGACTTCAGTAGTTTCATTTCCGAAGGTAGAAAAACGTATTACCAACATTCATCAGCAAGAAAATTGCATCTAATATTTAGGGGTTAGCGTCCATACTTTTTCCAAAGAAAACTGATCAGTATATAGAACAAACTACCTGACAAGAAAGCTGACTGGGAACAGTTCAAAATACAGACTGAGGAACAATTCACCACATTGAACAGCACACCCATCATAAACATCAATACAACACTCAAAATCATCACATCAGATCATCAATAAAGCAAACAAATACATTCCCGTGGACAACATTAGGAAATACAACCCAAATTACACTAGAGAAATAGCCCACCTCATAAGGCAACGTAACAACCTCAAACATAGCACACAAAAACCACACACAGAAACCATAAAACAGCAGATACAACACCTCAACACAGAAATAAACAACAAACTCAAAGAAAAACAAACAGAAACATTTAAGGAATTCATAACAACACTAAACCACTCCACAGATACATCCAGGCTATACAAGACTATAAACAGCAATACCCACTCTAACAGCGGCATTCACACCTCACACGCGGCTATCTGTCGCAGCCAAAATAATATCCCAACATATACACAACAAGCTAACATTCTAATTAATCACTACGGCAAAGATAAGTCACTTAAACAGAGACAACAACCAGAAACACGCAGACAGACAAATAGCCAGACACAAGAAAACCTACAGACTCGACACGACCATTACACCCTTCAATACAGACCAAACCACCAAGATCATCAAAAACATTAAGAATTCGAAGGCTACTGGACCAGACAACATATCTAACATACACCTTAAACACTTGGGCCCACAGGGAATACTAGCTCTCACAAATATCAGCACATATTCATACCAACAAAGTAACAGAAAGACTAATCTTACAAATCACCAACCCAAACATACCACTATCGCCTACTCAACATGGATTCAGACCTCACCACTCAACCACGACATTACTCACTAACCTCACGCAGCACATCATGGATGGCATCAACTCCAGACGACCAGCTCAACGTACACTATTAGCAACAATAGACATTAGTAAAGCATTTGATGCTGTCCCACGCTTCCCTCTCATAAACAAAATACTCAACACAAACATGCACAATAACACCAAAAGGTGACTGAGCAACTATCTTTCAGGAAGATACTCACATGTCACATTTAATGGCAAGTCATCCAAAAACAAGCTTTTTCCGAACGGGGTCCCTCAAGGCTCTGTCCTCTCACCAACACTGTTCAATTTATACATGCATGACATTCCAACACCCTTAGATAACAAGCTTACCTTATCATCATATGCAGATGACATCACTCTAACATCCACCCACAACAACATCGACACCGCTACAAATAACATACAAACATATATAAACAGTATACAAGACTGGCTCAAACACAATAGACTCAAAGTAGCGCCCACAAAATCAACCATCACCTTGCTTACAAACAACACAAAAGAACACCAGGTAACTCCATAGCTTACACTAAACAACACCAACATTCCACACACTCACAGGACCAAAATACTTGGGGTCACATACAACACATCATTATCTTTTGCAAACCACATTCAGGACATTAAAAACAAATGTACGTCAAGACTTAACACGCTTCGGGTACTAACATGGACAAACTTTGAACACCAGCAGGAAACAACATCACTCATATACAAACAATATATTCGCTCAGTTATGGACTATGCTAGCCCATGCTGGGCACCCATTATCTCAAACACACACATAAACACCTTACAGACAATACAAAACAACGCATTTCGTATCATTACAGTGTAGTAATGCTTAGTTAAGAATATTAAATTTTGTTTAATTAAATAAGATAATGTTTAATGTAAATCATTTACTAATAATTATGAAACAAATTGTTTAAAATGGGTAGGGTTGGTAATACTGAATAGGCTTTGAGAGTGGACTGTACCTATAACGGTTTTTCAGTCTGAGCAGAACGCGTTACGCGTAGTGGGCAAAATGTAACGTAGAATAAATAAGTTGTGTGTGTCCCTCTCGACCTAAATATAGTAGTAATATTCATACTCGCATATCCCCTAATTAACTAAACCACTTTCGAAATTAATAAAACGTAATGAGTGTTAATAAGAGTATTAATTAACCTCCCCCCCCCCTTCGTTTTGTAACGGTCTTTTAGAGTCAGGTCTAGGCGCGCTACCATGATATATATATACACGATACGGCAAAAAGAGTGTAGAGAAACAAAGCGATAAATGAAATAAAGAGCAATAGAGATATAGTAAAGTAGGAAGAAGCGTAAGTAAATAATGAAGATAAATAAAATAATAAAGCGTTCACTACAACAGGATGCACTCAAACAACACCAATAGAACACCTGTACACAGAATCAAAAATACTGAAACTTATGGAACATTTAGACACGAGGGGAATACAATTCATGGCAGCAGCGACAACTAACCCACAACACCCTTGCCACTACATGTACAATCATGCACCGACACCTCGCACCATTAAGGTAACAACAGAGAGACATTATAACCAAATATTCCATTCTATACCACGCCCCACAGACATCACACAGTACAGAAAACATACACACACACACACACACACACACACCTAACCCACAAAGCACTGACACGACTCGGTCCGAATGCGGTCCTAGGTGTGAAGCCGCCACCCATTAACAGGTCAGAGATCAGCCTGAGCAGATCGGATCGAGTTAACTTAGCACGATTCCGATGTGGAGATCACCCCAACTTACGGACATATAAACACAGACTAGACAACTCCACAGACGATACCTGCCACCTGTGTCAGGACACACCACAAACAATTGAACACATTATGACAGACTGTACCGCTCTAGCACAACAACGAACACAACACATCATCATTAGTGAGCTGAACTTCTGGTCCACTCCGGAGAGGGCGATCGGTTACCTGCGTGCCGTCGGCTTGCTCGATCAGGGTAGGCTGATCGGTTAAACAACAACAACTACCTGATTGTGAACATTGTATGCATTGATTGTATGCATTCAACAGCATAAAACTAGATAGAAAGTCCGAGTACACTTTTGAAACTTGACTGAAGTACAATTACAGAACATCCTATTTGCAGTAACAGCCATAATTTCCATAATTTGAGTCTTATTTCAATAAAGAACAGGTGGCCCAGACTTACGCACATTAATATTATATATACACTGTATATATGTAGCATTTTCATAAACTGTTTTTTAATTTGTAATGAGAAAATGTTTTACATTTTCTTCATCATTCTTTTATCATAATTTCAGGCGGATGTCTCAACTACGGACACTCCTGCTTGGGAGGTAAGGATAGTATCTCTCTCTCTCTCTCTCTCTCTCTCTCTCTCATATATATATATATATATATATATGAGGTGTTGCAAAGTTCTTGGTATTTTTTTCCCAGTATTTCAGGATTTTTTTTTACTTTAAACAATGTTCACAGAAGTTTCGAGTTTCGCTTATCCAATGCAAGTTTCAAGTTAATGGGATTATACAAATCATCGATAGCGATTTTAGAATTATTAAGGTGACGTTTGACGTTGTGAACGACATCAGCAAACAAACGCGACGCCACACTGAATGCAGCGCTTGCGATGAAAACTCTCGAGGCAACGATGATAAACGAGTATATGCTGTAATGGTAAAAATATGAATACGACGTTGCTACTAACAAACTGGATTTTCCATTTCTCTTTTTGGATAAACCACTTTATATTTAAGTTTTTTTACAAAAATAAAACTATTTAAAAATGTGGTAAAAAGTCTTGAAGAAAACACTACACTTTTCCAACCCCCTTTGGGTTAAGTCGTGGCTGATGTCATTCCGCTTTCAGCGATCAGCGAAGTTAAGCGGCATTTGGTTTCGGATCCCACGTAAAGCTGTAGGTCCCCCCTGTCATATGACCTTAGATGTTGCGACGGAAGTTAAACAATACAAACAAAAAACAACACACACACAATATACATATATACTTATATAATAAACAGGAACACCAGAGAAAAAATAAACATCCTTCAAGGTTTAATAGTACCAACGTTTCGGAATGCACTAATTCCATCTTCAGGAATAAAACAATAAAATACCAAATCACATACAAAATACAAATTGCTTAATAACAATTTAAAATAAAGTTAAAAATTATAAAAAGTTGCTAAGAAAATGCAAAACATTAAAACTAAAAGGTAAGTAAATGTGAAGTTAAAAAGTTACAATTATAAAGTAGCTAGGAAAGATATAAAAGCATTAAAACTGAAAGGTAAATAAAATAAACTAGTACCTTAACCAAAACATAGCAGATCTACCGATGATTCATCAGAATTTAGGTCTGGTTTTAATTTATAAATAAACAAAGATTCCATAATTTTGAACTTAAGGTCAGAACTTCCGGCAGCAAATATGGCGAAATTAGACTGAGAAATTGGGTGGTTATTGTTGTGCGAGTGGTTACGTATGAGAGAACTAAGTGGTTTGCCAAGAGGTAAATTTGTACGGACCGATTTCCCGAGATGTTCGTAAATACGGGATTTTAAATGTCTTAGTTTTATCTATATATGACCCCATACAGTGGTCACACTTGTATTGGTAAACTATGGATGACTTAAGAAGTGTAGGAATAACATCCTTGTATTTAAATAAATGATAAATCGATTTAGACGGGGTGAATATAATTTTTATAAATAGTTGTGAGTAGAATTCCTTGAGCAATTTTAAAAGTTTGTTTCTAATGTTAAAACTTGAGGTTCCCATATAAGGCAAAGTGAAATACAGGATATCTTTGGGGACTGTAATTAAGTCTCTAGTTGTGGGGTTTATTAGTCTATTTAAGGTTCTGCCTATTGTAGTCTCCACCAGTCTAAAAGGGAAATTATTCTTGGTAAGGAGTTTTCGGATGAAAACTAGTTCATCGTGTAGTTTAAAGTAATCTGAACAGATACTGAAAGCTGTGTTAGTCAGAGTCGAAATTAAATTTCGTTTGAAACCTAAAGGGATAAAGGAGGAAAAGTTCGTAGTAAGATTGCTGAATGTCGGCTTTCGGTAAGCGGAAGTTTCAAAAGAGGAATTAGTTTTTATTATCTTAATGTCCAAAAAGGACAGAGAGCTATTAGATTCAGCTTCTGAAGTAAATTTAATATTAGGGTGTTTAGAATTAAGGTAATTACGAAACAAAGGGATATGGTCTGGTGATTTGAACAGGAGAAAAGTGTCATCAATATATCTTCTATAAAAAACCGGTTTGAAGTTGGAAGGACACTCATTCAGCCATTTGACTTCATGATGACAAAGAAACGCGTTAGCTAAGGTGGGACCAAGAGGCAGACCCATTTGAACACCTTCAGTCTGTTTAAAATATTCACCGTTGAATATAAATATAAGGTCTTCCACGGAAAATTTTAGTAGTTCTTTCATTTGACCTCTATTAAAACCCTGCACAGTATCAGTATTATTAAAAAGATTGTCAATACATATATCAACAGTTTCTGCAACAGGCACATTGGCAAACAAAGATTTTACATCGAAGCTAGCCATTGTGTAAGAATTATTATTCAATGAGGTAATTTCTCTAACAAAAGAAAAAGAATCCCGTGCTGTATACAAATTATAAGTTATAGGTGATAGTACTTTTTTATAGATACTTTTTTATAGAAGATATATTGATGACACTTTTCTCCTGTTCAAATCACCAGACCATATCTCTTTGTTTCGTAATTACCTTAATTATAAGCACCCTAATATTTGAATTTACTTCAGAAGCTGAATCTAATAGCTCTCTGTCCTTTTTGAACATTAAGATAATAAAATCTAATTCCTCTTTTGAAACTTCCGTTTACCGAAAGCCGACATTCACCAATCTTACTACGAACTTTTCTTCCTTTATCCCTTTCGGTTTCAAACGAAATTTAATTTCGACTCTGACTAACAGAGCTTTCAATATCTGTTCAGATTACTTTAAACTACACGATGAACTAGATTTCACCCGAAAATTCCTTACCAAGAATAATTTCCCTTCTAGACTGGTGGAGACTACAATAGGCAGAACCTTAAATAGACTAATAAACCCCACAACTAGAGACTTAATTACAGTCCCCAAAGATATCCTGTATTTCACTTTGCCTTATATGGGAACATCAAGTTTTAACATTAGAAACAACTATGTATAAAAATTATATTCATCCCCGTCTAAATCGATTTATCATTTATATAAATACAAGGATGTTATTCCTACACTTCTTAAGTCATCCATAGTTTACCAATACAAGTGTGACCACTGAATGGGGTCATATATAGGCAAAACTAAAAGGCATTTAAAATCTTGTATTTACGAAGATCTCGGTAAATCGTTCCGTACAAATTTACCTCTTGGCAAACCACCTAATTCTCTCATACGTAACCACTCGCACAACAATAACCACCCAGTTTCTCAGTCTAATTTTGCCATACTTGCTGCCGAAGTTCTGACCTTAAGTTCAAAATTATGGAATCTTTGTTTATTTATAAATTAAAACCAGACCTAAATTCTGATGAATCATCGGTAGATCTGCTATGTTTTGGTTAAGGTACTAGTTTATTTTATTTACCTTTCAGTTTTAATGCTTTTATATCTTTCCTAGCTACTTTATAATTGTAACTTTTTAACTTCACATTTATTTACCTTTTAGTTTTAATGTTTTGCATTTTCTTAGTAACTTTTTATAATTTTTAACTGTCTTTTAAATTGTTATTAAGCAATTTGTATTTTGTATGTGATTTGGCATTTTATTGTTTTAGTCCTGAAGATGGAATTAGTGCATTCCGAAACGTTGGTACTATTAAACCTTGAAGGATGTTTATTTTTTCTCTGGTGTTCCTGTTTATTATTAAACTGCGTTTTCCACGCCATCAATCAATAGCCGATATATATATATGGCTAAGGAAGTAGGCTTACTATAATTTATGAATAATATTGAACTGAATATGTAGGGGTCACCAATTTGGAAATACAGCCCAAACAAACAATATTTAATAAGGAGAGAGAAATTACTTGGTTGTTTTGTGTTTAATTGGAAAAGTAACTGAATTATTTGTTTACAGTGATTGACAATTCTATAACGGTATTTAGGTGCTCTTCCAATACGTGCTCTACCGTAAAATGTACATTCCAATATGTGCTAACTAACGAAAATATCACGACCTAACCTAACCAATCGTTAGGTCAATTGTACGCCCTTGACGATTGGTTAGGTTAGGTCGTGATATTTTCGTTAGTTAGCACATATTGGAAGAGCACCGGTATTTATAGTATATTACAAATGACTGATTATTGGCAATACGAAATGGTTACATAGTATGATCGTTAATTAAGTACAATGATGATAAACACTAATTTAGGTAGGCTAATGAGATATGCAGCAGTGAACGCACAATAAGTAATTAAGCCAATAATAACTGAGATAATGAAAGTACGGTATGGTACAGTAAATGGATTAGGCATTAGGCAAGTAAAATGAGATGCACAGATGAGCAAATAAGCAAGCGGATACAAATACAGTAAGAGAAATGGATACGGTAAAATAATTGTACAGGCCTACGCAGTCGTAGTGAAAGAGTTAGTTTGATGGTTGTTTGCGTACACTTTTGGGTATAGCCTATTCTCTAGGCTGCGGTTACGCTATGCAGGCTACGTGGGAATTGCTTAACACAAAGGCAAGGGTAGGCTTGTGGCTTGTAGCCTACTAGAAGGTTTACGAACCTGTGCTTCGAAGGATTGCTTCTGCAGGCGGACTGGCCTTACTGGCGAGAGGATGAGTGTTGAGGGCCGGTAGAGACTTGTTGAAAAGGGGGCCAACTGAAACTCTTGCAGCAGTGATGTTGCTTCTTGCAAGATGAAATTGTAGAGAGCCTTACTTGATGATAGACTTCGTGTATGCTCGACCGGAGCCTTGAAGGAACAGCGGGCCGCTCTCCGGCAAAGGCCGGAGAGCGGGTGGCGTGACGAGTGGTGTTACTGACGAAGGCGCTCAGAGAGAGACATAACGACAAAAACGAGAAGATGGCAAGTGAGAGTGATTTTAGAAAGAACCTGCATTTTATAGGCATTGGTGACGTCTTCTGGTGGTCATTTCAGGAAATACCACAAAATCTGTGTTTTCTCCGTGGGCTTGTTTCATGCCCACGTGCATAACTTTTGTTTTGAGTCCATGATGTTTGAGAACGGCGAGGAAAGGAATTTCTGGTCGGTCTCTACACACACACTATATATAACAATTAAAATTCCCACTGGTTAGAATAATAAAACACTAAAAACCGCGAAGCTTTTCTAGAAAGTCTTCCCTTTTCGTTCTTACGTTGAGCAGAAACCCTTATGTACGTTGGGTGCATCTGTGCCTGTAAGTTTTATATGCTATACATAACGTTGAAATAAAACAAAACAGAGAATGATGAACTCATCGCATATTTTCCTATTTCCAATATACAATTTTTTGTAATGTAAAAAGACGAGGTTTACTACTTTACTGTTATGTATTTATTAGTATTAATTATACTGTTATTTTAACCACATCATACATTTTTAACCCAAAGTTATTGTAATAACTTGCGGTTTGTGACCCCGCTAAGTTACTAGGTTTCTAAACAACAACAAAGGCACTTACCGGTGTTTTGATTTAGATCTTCTTTAGAGCCTACCATAGATTTTCAGCTTCCCACAAAACGGCCTACCTAACTCTCTAACTTTACTAATTTAGAAGCTATAGACATTACCTCTAACTGATATAATTATTAGACAACTTCCTACTTAATTTTGTCACTTTAGAAACATCACCAAATTAAACTTAGCCCAACGATTTAGTCAGATATAAATAATCATGCTGTTAGTTTAGCCCAAACAAACGAACAGACCGCGTTCCGCTGTTTATCCTTTTTTGTTGCCATTCAGCTTTCTTTTAGTGACTTTTCCCTTTAGTGTCTTTTAGACTATATACATATATACAGGCCCAGATTTAGCTATAGGCGAACTAGGCGATCGCCTAGGGCCTCGCGCCAAAGGGGGCCTCGCTCAAGCCGTTTTGCGCGTTCTGTTCAAGTGATGTTAATGATTTCGAACTCTATGAAGAACTTAAAGTACTTTGCAGGTTTATACCTGAGAAAACAGATCTCGGAAATGCCCTTGTTTATATAGTGCAAAAACAACTAAGTGAGATTTATCCTACTGTTTATGTTGCACTTCGAATAGTATTAACCATCCCAGTTACTGTTGCTTCGGCTGAAAGAAGTTTCTCGCGTCTCAAACTTATTAAAACATATTTGCGTTCCACCATGTCTCAAGCGAGATTGCTATCATTAGCTATGTTATCAATAGAAAATGATATAACAAATTCATTAGATTATTCTCAAGTAATTGAAGAGTTTAGCTCGAAGAAAAGTAGAAAAGCATTGCTGTAATATTCAAGGAGCATCTTAACCAAATATTAAAGCATTAATATTTAGCCTGATAAGTCGATCGCTCACTATTATAAAAAATGAAATGTCAACATCTCTTATACATCACATATGAAAAACGTTTGTATACTATGGAAAGTCATTACCTATAATATTATATAAATCTTAGAAATCATTGTCTTATATTTTCGATACAAATCTTGATTCATATTATAATTTATACTTATTTGTATGGTTTATTTATATTTCTTATACAATTTCCATGCGTGATTATTTTGGTTTGGTTTAATTTTTAAGTGCTGGCATAGTTCTGTCTATGCGGGATTCTAATATTGCTGGTATAGTACCGATAATTAAGTCCATATTTTCATATATATATAGGCCTAGGGCCTCGCAATTTCTAGATCTGCCTAAGGCCTCGCAACTTCTAGATCCGGCCCTGCATATATATATATATATATACACACACACACACACGTCACCTCATTCCTCCCCTATAAGTTTAGTCTGTCAGTGGGGGGGCGAGGGATCCTAGACGACCTGCAGAGCGGGATTGATGTAGTAGGAATAGGTGCAACTTGTATAGGCGGGCGAATTGAACCATTTTCCAGAGGATAGGGTCTCTCTTCCGGAAGACTCTGGTCCTCCTGCAATTCACGTTCCCATATCTGGTCCTGATGGCGTTTAATAGAACGAACATCATCTTGTTGGCACTTGAAGGAAACAGAGCCCGTTCTCTCCTGCACCTTTGCAGGAACCCATTTTGGTCCAGCCCCATAGTTGCAAATCATAACTGGATCATTAGGTTGCGTTTCTATAACTCTCCTTTTTTTAGTGTCGTGGTACAACTTCTGTTTTTCCTGATGGCGTAAAGCTCGTTGTTGTAACGTTTCGTTTGGACGTAACATATCGAAAACTGAACGAATTCCCCGGCCAATCATGAATTTAGAAGGAGACACCCCAGTCATTGTGTGAGGTGTTAGTCGATATTTAAACAAAAATTTATCCAACACCACTTGCATTTCCTCCCCATGAGAATGACGCAAGGCCAACTTGAAAGTACGGACCATGTTTTCTGCGAGACCGTTAGTAGACGGGTGAAAAACACTAGACCGGACATGTCTAATGCCATTTAAGTGGACAAAAGAGCGAAATTCCTCACTGGTAAAACAAGTACCATTATCAGAAACCAGAACTACGGTAAACCCCATCGAGCGAAACACGGAGTAAGCGAATAGTAACACCCGAAGTCGTGGAAGTGGTTGGAAAAATGTCCACCCACTTAGAGAGGCGTCCACAATGACTAGGAAATAGATATTATTTATCGGACCTGCATAGTCAACATGGATCCTATGCCAATGTATAGTAGGCCATTCCCACGGATGAAGTGGACTTTTCTTGGGAGATCATGATCTCTAGGCAGTTTTGACAGGAACGAACCAATGATTTGAGTTCTCCATCTAAACCGGGCCACCAGAAATAAGCTCTCGCCAGCTCTTTCATTTTTGTTGCACCCATGTGTTTAGCGTGAAGTTCCTTCACTAAATTCGACCTGCCTTCATTCGGAATTATCACTCTGTGGCCCTATAAGAGGGCCATTTTAGATCAAGAGTCCAGACTGACGTTGATAAAAAGGCTGTAATTCACTCTCAACCTTAGTAGGCCAACCAACTGAGCAGTAATGGATGACCCTAGACAGAATAGGGCCTGATTTTGTCCACTGCGCTATCTGTACTGCAGTTACTGGAGTGGATTCCAAAAACACCAAGTGAACCCATACTGTAGGTATAGGTACGCATTCATTTAGATTTTCTAAAGGCAACCTACTTAGAGCATCAGCCGTACCTAGACGTTTGCCTGAAAGATGTACTAAGTCAAATTTATAGGCTTGTAGAATCAGTGCCCATCGTTGAATCCTACCTGAGGCCATAACTGCAATATTTTTATTAGACAAAAATAAACCTAAAAGAGGCTTATGGTCAGTAATTAGTTTGAATTCATGACCCCATAGATAGAAATGAAATTTTTTTACTGCAAATACTAAGGCTAAGGCTTCACGTTCAAGTTGTGTATATCGCCTTTCAGTCTCAGTTAGTGTTCTCGAAGCAAAACAGAGAGACCTATCTACACCATCAATGTGTAGGAGACCTAAATAAGCTTGTAGCTGTGTGATGTTTTGTGGAGGTGGTGCATTTTTTATTGCTTCTAGTTTATCCACCGTTGGATGAATGCCTGAGGTATCTATGCGGAACCCTAAATATGAAACCTCATTAGTGACCCACGAACACTTTTCTTTCTTTAGCTTAAGTCCAGCATTCCGGAGTCTTTTTAGAACTGTGGTTAATCTAGTTAGGTGTTCCGTTTTAGATGAACCTGAAATGAGGACATCATCTAGAAAACAAAGTACACCCGGAATGTGACCTAGAACTTGGTCCATTGTCCTCTAAAAAATACCCGTAGCCGATGCTATTCCATAGCATAGCCTATTATATCTATATAGGACTCGGTGCGTATTTATGATAGTTAGCTCTTTAGAATTTTCATCTGAACTTAGTTGAGCATAGGCTTGGGACATATCTAGTTTTGTGAAATATTTACCTCCAGCGAGAGCTAAATAATTCATCAGGCTTGGGTATAGGGTAGCAATCTAGAAGAACTGCTATATTTGCTGTTAAACGGTAATCCCCACATAACCGCACTGACTTGTCAGGTTTTAGTACAGGAACTACCGGGCAGCCCATTTAGCGTGTGTGACTGGTTCGATAGATAATTTTATCTTTGAGCAGCCTTTCAATTTCTAAATCTACCTTCTCCCGCAGTGCATGTGCAATTGAACGAGCCTTACAAAATTTTGGAGTTACATTAGGGTCTACCTCTATACAGACCTGATGGCCTTTTAGTTAGCCTACTTCAGGCCCAAAAAGAGAAGAAAACTCCCTTAACAATGAGTCTATGTCAGACGGATATGTGAGTGTATGCACATCTGCCTGACCCTTTGGCAAAATTTTTTCAATAGGCATTTTCAAAGCATCAATCCAATCACGGCCTAGTAGAGTTAAGGGATGAGACAAAGTTTTCTTGTTGAGTGTAACTGTGATGGATGCTTCTCCACAAATAGGTATTTGCAGGGGCACATTTACAGTGTGGGGCCTTGGGCAAACTATTTCTCGGGATGTATTATTTTAGTGTGTTAATGAATGACAATATTTTGTAATGCACAAAACATATATTTTGTTAACACACACAAAACACACATGCGGAAGCCATTCGGCTTATTAATGTGATATTAAAGACTATAACTTAACTATGTACACATACAGTGTATACAGCTACACTAGTAGGCTACACAGTTGTAATGCACTTAATAAACATCTACACAGTTATTGTAATGCACTTAATAAACAGCTACACAGTTGTAATGCACTTAATAAACAGCTACACAGTTGTAATGCACTAATAAACAGCTAAACTGTACAGCTTACTGTACTGTAGATAGAGTATAGATTTGTAATGAATATTACATAGGACGCTTCCTGGCTTTTTGTTTGGAAACTGCGTGATTGTGTCCTCGAAACTCACCGACCGCAACACCTCATGCTCTACTCAACAGCGCCATGGACGAAAGGCGCTCCTGGCCCATTGTGGAGCGAAGGTAATTTTTGATCAGTTTGAGTTTCGAGAATGAACATTCACCAGAACAGTTCGTGACAAACATACGCAGGTATATTCTCATTGCTATTTCCATATTTGGGAATGTTCCTTTCAGTTCGTTTGTGTTCATATGCCGATAAAATCTGTTGCACATGTTTCCACGTTCCGTCTGGGATTCTGTTTCACCTTCGGTGAGTTTCATTAGGGCAACGAACTACACAACTTCTGTTACCAGCTCTTTCTCCAGATCAGCCGGATAGCATTCTACTAGATGTTCAGCTGACCGTCGAAAACTGTCGATGTCCAGGACTAGAAGGAAATACAAAAATCCAAATCTTTTCTGCAGGCCAGCGTACGCTTCTAGACGAGTGTTCAGAGTGGTACACAGTTTATCAATTATCGGTAGAAATGCAGTGGTCCGAAATGAATCTCTTGGTGTCGGGTCCGTATCTTCGGCAGTTCCGATTTCGTCATGATGGCGCTTTCTCTTCTTTGTGTGTTGAGTCGATTCCTTGTATACTCGATGACCACACTTTCCGATGCCCTGGTCCTCGAATTTGTCAAATCTTGATCTGAGATCTTCAACAAATTGCAGTAGTGATTTCAGCAAGAGGGTGGCTGAGTCTAACGACATTCCTTGTTTTTGCAGAGATGCATTCGTTTTTTGAAATCGTTCGAGAATAGTGTTCCATAAAACCAATAAAATGGCTGTTTCGAGTTGTTGAAGCTGTTTAGACAATCCCCTGGCTTCGATTCTGGCTTCCGCAGTTTGGCTGGTATCTGCTGCTAGCTCATCCAGTACCACGATATTCTCGGCGTAGCCTTCGGTTAAAGATTGGACGGCATCTGATCTGGCTGACCAGCGGGTATCGGAGAGACCTTTGTCGACCTTTAGTTTCTCACTACGGGAACTACTATCGAGAACCTCTACATGTCGACTCCATCGGTATGTCGAGGAGACGAGAAACGTGTAGACATTCTGAATGAGCATAAACAATTCAACGGCTGCTGTGCAACTGTTCACTGCTGATTTACCCACAAGATTTAGTGAGTGGCACATGCATGGCACAAACTCAGCATACGGAGATTTTGACTTGATGTGGCTCTTTACGCCGGTGTATTTCCCTGCCATATTGCTTGCGTTATCATAAGACTGTCCTCTGCAGTCTCCAATTCGAATGCCATGCGTCTCCAGAAAGTTGAGGACCACGTCGGCGATTCCTTTCCCTGTATGTGTGTTCGTAGGTATGAGCTGTAGAAATCGCTCGACGGACCCAGACTCAACCACATATCGGACGGTGAAGCACAGTTGATCGGTGTGGGAAACATCAGGCGTAGAGTCGACGGATAGAGAGTAGTATTTTGACTGCTGGATTTCTCGGATAATCGTCTGAAGTTCTTTATCGGCCATCAACAGTATGAGTTCCTCGCAAATGAAATGAGAGAGATACGGGGTGTGTCCGCTACCTTTGCTTGCAAGCTCGCTTATATGCGCAGCTAGAAAACTGTCATACTTACTTAAAAGTTCCAAAAATCAGTAATAGTTGCCGTTGTTTTGTGAACCGAAAGGGAGTCGTGTCCACGAATTGCTAGTCCTCGTGACGTGTTATACTTAATAACGTCGACACAGCGCCGCAAAACTTCCTACCAGTAGTTGCACTCCTTTTCAAATTGGTTCACCAGTTTCGAATCAACACGGCCCGAGACAGACTTTCTAACCAACAAATATCTCATCGACTCCATATGTTGCTCACATTTTCCGTGTGCTTCGACCGATTGTCTACCATGCTTCCAGTCGTTGAACCCGATTGTGAACTTGTTGTCCGTCCTCGACATTAATTTACAGACAAAACAGTAAGCACAGCATGTGGGCTCAGAATAGCACAGCCATGACACCTCAATCTTCTCATTCGTCAGGCTATGTTTCTTAAATAATGTCTTCGTTCATCGGCGTGTTGTACCACTTTCAGTAGTTGAAGAGTTACTGAAGTCGCTGTCATAATTTCGGCAATCTGATGTTCCCCGCTCTATCCAGAACTCTCTAAAGTCATCGGTCAGCACATGTGGCCACAAACCAATGTCATTAATTGCATGTCCTGAAGCTGGTGGGCCTGCTGAACGCACTGGCGTAGACGGGTCTTCTGAAGACGCAGCTACTGATGTAGCGGAGGCAACTGGTGGGCCTGCTGAAGGGGTTGACGTAGACGAGTCTCCTGAAAATGCAGCTGCTGAAGTAGTGGGGGCAGCTGCTGGGCTTGCTGAACGCACTGACGTAGACGCATCTTCTGAAAACGCTGCTGCTGAAGAAGCGGAGGCAGCTGGTGGGCCTTCTGAAGGGGCTGACTTAGTTGCAGATAATTTAATCCAATTAGTCAGTTTCGGCACCGTCGCAAGAAACTCTTCTCTGCACTTCTTTCCTTACGCTTTTCACTACCGGCTTTATATTTCCTCCTTCGATCCCGGTCACGGCTCGTTTCCATGTTGTACGTATTACAATGCCAACAATACGAACTTAAATCATGAATCTGCAACAGAAACAAGTAAGTAAGTTAGTAACAACATTAGAAATGAGTAACACTAACAAGAACAACAAATTAAACACCATCAAAGCAGATATTAGAATGCCTGATGCCATGCCGCCTGCCGGAAAAAGTAAAACTCGTCGCAAATACGTGACGTTTAATTTTTTTCAACTGAAATTTGCGGGGCCCATCGGGCGCGGTGCCTTGGACATTTGCCCGGTACGCCCATATTATTTTAGTATTGTTTTAGATGCATGTAGTTTAGGTGTATTTTTGAAAGTTTTCTCAAAAACTGTTTTGGACATGACAGTTCGGGCAGCACCTGTATCTAGTTCTAGAGGAACTGTAATTCATTTAGGTCTACCTCTACAATATATGGACCTGTATGGTTTGTAAGCGTTCTTATTTTACTTCTTTTCATCTTTCACCCCTCTCCTATTTTCTCCGACTATTTTTCTGACTTGTCGGCAGTGGCCGGAGGATGATGATGGTGAGACTTTTTTCCTCTTTTTCTGAATGAATGTTAACCCACGAGTGATAGGTGTTGCTCCTTACTTAACCCCTTATTCTCTTCTCTTCTCTTAACCCCCTACTCTTTCCTTTCTCTCGTGCTAACCTTAGAGTGGATCTTAGGGTCTTTGTTAGCCTTAGCTTCTGTAGATCTGTAGATCACCACTTTGCTGTTCATAAAATAGGTACTCCACTTCAATGTTCGAAGTATTTCCATTTTGAGGATTAACACTAGAAATGTTATAATTAGAATTGTCATCCCTTGTTTTCTATGAACCACAAACTTTAGCTATGTGGCCTATTTTACTTCAGTTTCGGCAAACTGCTTCTTTAAAAGGACAGTCCTTCTTCCAATGGTGTTTTCCAATGGCTTGGAAGACTTTTCCTCCTGTTTAGCGTTCGAAATAGTAGGTTTAGTCGTATTTGCCGCATACCTTTTATTTGTTTGTCTAGTAGGCTCATTAGGTCTGCCAGGCCTAGAAGATTTAAAGCTATTTACATGTTGGGCTTTACTACTGTGACTGCCAAAAGCTCTAACATCTTTAGCAGCTGCTTCCCTAGCCGCAGCTATTTCTACAGCCTGACTAAAAGTTAGGTCCTGTATAGCTAATAGGGCTCTCTGGGTAGACTCCTCTTTGAGACCTATTACAAACCTATCTCTTAGCATTTTGTCTAATTTGTCCCCAAATTTACAAGTACGGCTATAGGCTTTTATACCTACCACAAACTCTGCAATGCTTTCATTCGCAGCCTGATGCCTCGAATAAAAGTTGAAACGTTCATAGAGGAGAACTACTCGGGGTTTGTAGTGATTGGTTAGGGCCTGTACCAATTCACTGTAGGTGCAAGTTTCCGGTGTTTTAGGAGCAACTAGGTCCATAACTAACCCAAACGTTTTAGGGCCTATTATAGTTAAGAAGGTAGATACTTTCTTAGCATCAGGAATGGAATTTGCGTCGAAAAACAACTTCACCCTAGTGGCATAATCTTCGAAGTCCTCCCCAGAGTTTTCGTAGGGGCTTATATGGCCAATCACCGACATGTTGGAACAAAACCGATTTAGGCCAAATAACGTGAAGTAGGTTGGATAGGGTTTAAATTTGACCTAGTTACTCCCCAGTTAGGGCTGAATAGTAAATTGTACTAGAGTTGAGGCTGAGTACGAATTAGTATTAGAGTTAGGACTAAGTACGAATTAGTATTAGAGTTAGGGCTAAGTAGGAATTAGTATTAGAGTTAGGGCTGAGTAGGAATCAGTATTAGAGTTAGAGCGGAGTAGGAATTAGTATTAGAGTTAGGGCGGAGTAGGAATTAGTATTAGAGTTAGGGCGGAGTAGGAATTAGTATTAGAGTTAGGGTTGAGTAGGAATTAGTATTAGAGTTAGGCCGGCGGGACCTAAGCTATAGTATGGTAGCTTACCCACACCAACCAAATCGAACGACCCACCTAGGCTAGGCTACATCCAATTTTCCTAACAACCAAAGTGAATTCAATAAGCCAAACTGAATCCCATCCTCGTGGCCAAATGTAATAACTTGGGGTATGTGACCCCGCTAAGTTACTAGGTTTCTAAACAACAACAAAGGCACTTACCAGTGCTTTGATTTAGATCTTCTTTAGGGCCTACCATAGATTTCCAGCGTCCCACAAAACGGCCTACCTAACTCTCTAATTTTACTAATTTAGAAGCTATAGACATTACCCTTAATTGATATAATTATTAGACAACTTCCTACTTAATTTTGTCACTTTAGAAACATCACCAATCTAAACTTAGCACCAACGATTTAGTCAGATATAAATAATTATGCTGTTAGTTCAGCTCAAACAAACGAACAGACCGCGTTCCGCTGTTTATCCTTTTTTGTTGCCATTCAGCTTTCTTTTAGTGACTTTTCCCTTCAGACCCTTTAGACTATATAGATATATACACACACACACACACACACACACACATATATATATATATATATATATATATATATATATATATATATGCACACACACACACACACACACACACACGTCACCTCAGTTATATATATCACTGATTATATATATTCTTATTTCTCTGTCAATTCGTGTAGGGGGTAATTATAAACCTTTTCCAAAAATAATATATTCGTCATAGATCTTATTACAATACAACCATGAAATTTTTTAATATTTGTTTGGAGAAATGACACTTGAGACATTGATTCTTACTCCAAGAATTTGATATTTATCATAGAATTAACACCCGACTCTTAACATAAAATGCATAAGCCAGTCAAAATATGACTGTTAGCCAATTTGTTTGGCATGGCATCAATTACCAGGAAAAAGAAAGACACTTAATCATAAGACAATTGATTAAAATGCATACACACTTTAAATTTGACTGTTAGGCAATTTTAATCTACAACTGGTAGGTATTTAACTGAATACAGCCGTATTGTAATATACCAGATCATTTAAAATGAATAAACGCCTACAAACTACAATTTTTTAATTGACTTAATTTTTTAGAGAACAATTTGTTGTCTACCCGACTTTTTACCATATCGTGTACATAATACAATTTCATAGAATTATTTGAATCCTATCTGATTATTTGTCCATTCCAATTACAATATTTAATGCATACCTTAGTTACATTGTTACCTACTTCCATTTGTCAGTGGTAAATATTCTCTTGAGAATTTATACATTATAATTTTAGAGTGTTCACCGACTCCAACAAAATATATGGAGTCTCCGTTTTCTTCCTCCAGACTTTGGTAGGATAGACTCTTTTGGGAGTCTTTTTAACAGGCGCGAACTTTCGCCTCACTTTAGCTCGGTGAGTATTTTACTCAATTTTAGAAGAATGATTTTGTTCCTAAGTACCACACGCTTTGAAATTTTAACATTACGGCACAATAATATATATTTTTATGTACTTGAGCAAACTTCCATTACGAAGTAGTTTTTGTTCTTATTTAAATTTAACACAGGTTTGTGAGGGTGAACTTTATTATTTCACGTTCTGAGATGCACTGGCGCTAAGCGTCTCCCTTTGTTTAATACCCTCTTTGTTGGCGTATGGTTCGGCATGGCTGCCAGGCGTAAGAGTTATACCAAACTAAGATTCTCTTTTGATTTAACTCATTTGTAAGAATTAATTATTATTAGCCTTTTAGAATGTGTAATTTTACATGTCATTAAATTTGTTAATAATGTAGCAATATAATTTTAGCGGAGTTTACCCATTTTATACATAAATGAACGTTCAATTTTATAATGCATTCTTTCTTTCTTTTGAGTGAATGCGGAAATTCACGTGTCGTCTCCGAAATGAATTTCTTTATTTTTAATGTAGTTTTTTACATTAGTTATTTTCTTAGTTTCTGGGTAACCTTTATAGGGTATTTTTATCCGAATTTATTCAGAATTAAATAGACAATTGAATTCATGTCTTTTTCCGTAAATTACACGAGTATTTAACATGCATATGTTTTAAATTCCATATACTTAAGAATTCCTAAATTGTCGTTTACATCCGAATCTACACAAAAAATGCCCCTCGCCATTTTTTACGAATACAATTCTTCGTTTCCTTGGCTTTCAATTTCGTTTTTATTCACACAATTCATTCTGTTTGCATGATCAATTTGTTTGTGGTTTAATTTATAACCAGTAATTAACCTTTTTATATTATTCCCATACATAACACCTCCCCCCCCCATGAGAGAGTCATTGTACGTAGGACAATGCAAATTCATGCAAACTCCCTTACCACGCGGCGGTTAGGAACTGTCACACGATAAGTATCTTGAATTAAATATCTTAAAATAGCAAGTCAGATAAACTTTATCCCTTCAATCCTCAGTCCTAGACAATGTAGTGGCGATGACATTCAGTTTACAGGGTACATTTAATATAGAGATTTTATAAAGTTAGAGCGTTAGAGACCTCCTTTAGTCTCTGTTTTTTATCATTAATTTGATAAAATGTTATTGGATTATGGTCGTTATAATTTTATTTAATTAACGGTGAGTTTTTTTGACAATTCACTTTTCTGAATTTGTTCAACACGAATAAAATCGCTCATAGCTCCTACACAATTGTCGCGTAGTCTTCTTGATGCTTTTCCAGCTCAGAGGAAGCATGGCAGATAGGATGGAGGTCCTCCTCCTGACTCATCTGCAAGAGTGCGATCCCACTTCCCTTTCGCTCGCGTCCACCTTGATCTGGAACGGCCTGGAAGTCGAATGTTCGGAAGATCGGAGTCCTCCTCAGGAGTCTCTTAGTCCCCTCAATGCCGGTTGGCATTTCTTCCCACTGGAATTTCAGTTTGTCGCTCAGAAAATCGGTCAATGGAAATTTCATCGTTCCGAAGTTTGGGCAAAGTCAGTGCCGCGGTTGGAACGTCCAGACTTCGACCTATGGCGTATCCCAGATTCGACATGAGCTGCTGCCTTGGACTCGTGCGATTTGGAAGTTGTTTGATGGGTCGGCTTCTTCCTCAAGCTGTACATCATACGCTATGAGAGAGGACGTAGTCGGTACGTCACTGAATAGGGAGCAATTGATATAACAATTTTGGTGAGCTGTGAGTTTATGGCTTAGGTTTCAATGTCCTAATTTGACTTTCACCTTTTCGTGTGGCTGTGTTATTTAACCCTTTTGGCTTAACACTTAACTCACAGTTCAATAATTTCCTCTTACGAGTATTCCCTTCACTTGCGACACTTAAATTTGCGACTACATTTATTTTAGTATCACCTTTTCGACCATAAACTTAGAATTATTGTCCATGCGCTCAGTATCTTTTAAAAGATAAAAATGACAATAACCTAATTTTTCCTCCTTCAGTTAGGAGTTTTAATTTAAGAAATTTTGACCACTGATTTTTTGTATGTCCTCATACGGACCAAAAAATCTAGTGTCCAATAAGTCTTTTGGCACTGGGAGGAACGTCAAAACTTTATCTCCACTTTGTAACTCTTTACAAAGGAGCATTTTTATCAAAGGTTTCTTTAATTTCCCCTGAGTTGCCCTTAAGTGGTTTTTGACAATTTGATTTGCCCATTAAAGTTTACCTGTAAATTCTTGACGTATCTAAGTACGGACAGGTTTTGTTTTTGTTCCAGCCATGCTTTACACAAGAACTTAATTGGTTCCTTGACTTCATGACCATAAGTTAACTCAAATGGACTGAGCCGAGGTTTTCTTGTTGCTCTCCTTCGTGAAGAACACAAATATGGAATCCTATTATTCCATCTTTATTATTTTTGAAAAAAAAATAGAAAAACAGTACGCCCTTACCATTATCAAGTTCTTTGTGTCTGAAGAAACCCTTTAATACCCCTTTTGATCGTGGTTGATTTTGTGTGGAAGTTTTTTTCCAGAGGCAAAGTACTCCCTCCTGTTGTTTGTTCCCGAAAATTTTTTATGTTTATGAGAATTCTCAGGTTGTTTTCCTGTAAGATCCCCCTGTTGTGATATGAAGTTTGGTGTGCCTTGAAGGAGTTATTTAAACTTTTCCTATCCAATTCGTTACCCTTTCCTACATCATTTTGACGAGTCCCTTCTCAGATGACTCTTTCTGAGAGCTTTCGCTTCTCAGTAACAAGTTACCCTCTCCAGAGGTCCTTTGGTTATCTTCCTTCGAGTTTTTGTTCGATTGGGTGACGACCCAATCCTTTTATCGAATCCCATTACGGATGACTCTTTTCTGAGAGCTTTTGCTTCTCAGTGGTCCAATTTTGGACCTGGTAACACATAGTTGCCCATTTTTTGGAGGTTTCTTTGTTCCTCCTGTGAGCTTTTTGCTCGATTGGGTGACGACCCAATCCTTTTATCGAGTTCCATTAAGGATGATTCTTTTCTGAGAGCTTTTGTTTCTCAGTGGTTCAATTTTTTGTACCTGGTAACAACATAGTTACCCATTTTGGAGGTTTCTTTGTTCCTCCTGTAAGCTTTTTACTCACCTCGAGAATTTTCGCCTCTCAAAAGTCCTTTTGGACCCGAGTGACAACCTATTCACCTTTCTTTGAGGTCTTTGCGTTGTCCTCACTTGAGCTTTCGCTTCGTTGGGTAAATACCCAAACAATTTGGTCGAGTCCCATTACGGATGACTCGGTTCGAGAGCTTTTGCTTCTCGGTGGTCCACCTTTGGACCGAGGAATAACTCAGTTTCTTTTCTTTGAGGTCTGGTTGCCCTCATTTGAGCTTTCGCTCATTTGGGTAATTACCCAAACAATTTGTCGAGTCCCATTTCGGATGACTCTTGTTGAGAGCTTTCGCCTCTCATTGGTCCGATTTTGGACTGATTGACAACACAATTGGTTACCTTCTCTTGAGGTTCTGAGTTGTCATTTGAGCTTTTGCTCGATTGGGTAATGACCAAATTATTTTCTCCTAGTCCCATTTCAGTTAACTCTGGTTGTTGTTGTTGCGAAGAATAATATTTATTATTCATTACAGAAATTGTCCAAAGTGTCCTCCATCATGTTCAATACACACGTTACATCTTTGAACCACTGAACGACAAATAGCACGACACAGTTCTTTGTTATTATTATATAAATACAAGGATGTTATTCCTACACTTCTTAAGTCATCCACAGTTTACCAATACAAGTGTGACCACTGTATGGGGTCATATATATGCAAAACTAAAAGGCATTTAAAATCTCGTATTTACGAACATTTCGGTAAATCGGTCCGTACAAATTTACCTCTTGGCAAACCACCTAATTCTCTCATACGTAACCACTCGCACAACAATAACCACCCAATTTCTCAGTCTAATTTTGCCATACTTGCTGCCGGAAGTTCTGACCTTAAGTTCAAAATTATGGAATCTTTGTTTATTTATAAATTAAAACCAGACCTAAATTCTGATGAATCATCGGTAGATCTGCTATGTTTTGGTTAAGGTACTAATTTATTTTATTTACCTTTCAGTTTTAATGCTTTTATATCTTTCCTAGCTACTTTATAATTGTAACTTTTTAACTTCACATTTATTTACCTTTTAGTTTTAATGTTTTGCATTTTCTTAGCAACTTTTTATAATTTTTAACTGTATTTTAAATTGTTATTAAGCAATTTGTATTTTGTATGTGATTTGGCATTTTATTGTTTTAGTCCTGAAGATGGAATTAGTGCATTCCGAAACGTTGGTACTATTAAACCTTGAAGGATGTTTATTTTTTCTCTGGTGTTCCTGTTTATTATTAAACTGCGTTTTCCACGCCATCAATCAATAGCCGATATATATATGGCTAAGGAAGTAGGCTTACTATAATTTATGAATAATATTGAAATGAATAAGTAGGGGTCACCAATTTGGAAATACAGCCCAAACAAACAATATTTAATAAGGAGAGGGAAATTACTTGGTTGTTTTGTGTTTAATTGGAAAAGTAACTGAATTATTTGTTTACAGTGATTGACAATTCTATAACGGTATTTAGGTGCTCTTCCAATACGTGCTCTACCGTAAAATGTACATTCCAATATGTGCTAACTAACGAAAATATCACGACCTAACCTAACCAATCGTTAGGTCAATTGTACGCCCTTGACGATTGGTTAGGTTAGGTCGTGATATTTTCGTTAGTTTGCACATATTGGAATGTAAATTTTACGGTAGAGCACGTATTGGAAGAGCACCGGTATTTATAGTATATTGCAAATGACTGATTATTGGCAATACGAAATGGTTACATAGTATAATCGTTAATTAAGTACAATGATGATAAACACTAATTTAGGTAGGCTAATGAGATATGCAGCAGTGAACGCACAATAAGTAATTAAGCCAATAATAACTGAGATAATGAAAGTACGGTATGGTCCAGTAAATGGATTAGGCAAGTAAAATGAAATGCACAGATGAGCAAATAAGCAAGCGGATACAAATACAGTAAGAGAAATGGATACGGTAAAATAATTGTACAGGCCTACGCAGTCGTAGTGAAAGAGTTAGTTTGATGGTTGTTTGCGTACACTTTTGGGTATAGCCTATTCTCTAGGCTGCGGTTACGCTATGCAGGCTACGTGGGAATTGCTTAACACGAAGGCAAGGGTAGGCTTGTGGCTTGTAGCCTACTAGAAGGTTTACGGACCTGTGCTTCGAAGGATTGCTTCTGCAGGCGGACTGGCCTTACCGGCGAGAGGATGAGTGTTGAGGGCCGGTAGAGACTTGTTGAAAATGGGGCCAACTGAAACTTTTGCAGCAGTGATGTTGCTTCTTGCAAGATGAAATTGTAGGGAGCCTTACTTGATGATAGACTTCGTGTATGCTCGACCGGAGCCTTGAAGGAACAGCGGGCCGCTCTCCGGCAAAGGCCGGAGAGCGGGTGGCGTGACGAGTGGTGTTACTGACGAACGCGCTCAGAGAGAGACATAACGACAAAAACGAGAAGATGGCAAGTGAGAGTGATTTTAGAAAGAACCTGCATTTTATAGGCATTGGTGACGTCTTCTGGTGGTCATTTCAGGAAATACCACAAAATCTGTGTTTTCTCCGTGGGCCTGTTTCATGCCCACGTGCATAACTTTTGTTTTGAGTCCATGATGTTTGAGAACGGCGAGGAAAGGAATTTCTGGTCGGTCTCTACACACACACATATATATAACAATTAAAATTCCCGCTGGTTAGAATAATAAAACACTAAAAACCGCGAAGCTTTTCTAGAAAGTCTTCCCTTTTCGTTCTTACGTTGAGCAGAAACGCTTATGTACGTTGGGTGCATCTGTGCCTGTAAGTTTTATATGCTATACATAACGTTGAAATAAAACAAAACAGAGAATGATGAACTCATCGCATATTTTCCTATTTCCAATATACAATTTTTTGTAAAGTAAAAAGACGAGGTTTAGTACTTTACTTTTATGTATTTATTAGTATTAATTATACTGTTATTTTAACCACATCATACATTTTTAACCCAAAGTTATTGTAATAACTTGCGGTTTGTGACTCCGCTAAGTTACAAGGTTTCTAAACAACAACAAAGGCACTTACCGGTGCTTTGATTTAGATCTTCTTTAGAGCCTACCATAGATTTTCAGCGTCCCACAAAACGGCCTACCTAACTCTCTAACTTTACTAATTTAGAAGCAATAGACATTACCTCTAACTGATATAATTATTAGACAACTTCCTACTTAATTTTGACACTTTAGAAACATCACCAAATTAAACTTAGCCCAACGATTTAGTCAGATATAAATAATCATGCTGTTAGTTTAGCCCAAACAAACGAATAGATCGCGTTCCGCTGTTTATCCTTTTTTGTTGCCATTCAGCTTTCTTTTAGTGACTTTTCCCTTTAGTGACTTTTAGACTATATACATATATACAGGCCCGGATTTAGCTATAGGCGAACTAGGCGATCGCCTAGGGCCTCGCGCCAAAGGGGGCCTCGCTCAAGCCGTTTTGCGCGTTCTGTTCAAGTGATATTAATGATTTCGAACTCTATGAAGAACTTAAAGTACTTTGCAGGTTTATACCTGAGAAAACAGATCTCGGAAATGCCCTTGTTTATATAGTGCAAAAACAACTAAGTGAGATTTATCCTACTGTTTATGTTGCACTTCGAATAGTATTAACCATCCCAGTTACTGTTGCTTCGGCTGAAAGAAGTTTCTCGCGTCTCAAACTTATTAAAACATATTTGCGTTCCACCATGTCTCAAGCGAGATTGCTATTGTTGGTTTACGTCGTCGTCGTCGTCGGCCTAGGCAAGCTACGGCTTGGGACCGTAGCGCATCTATCCGGTATAGGTTAACCTGGATGATGTAGCCATAAGCACTGCCGCTAGTTAAGTGCCAACCAGTGATTATCTCACTAGCCGTATTGAGTCCGTTAGGCGAAACTGCGACAGTACCAAAGGTGGAAAATATAACCTTTGGTTTTCTATTATTTATTTGTAAAATGGACATGGTATTAGATTAAAATAAATATTTGAATATAAATAATTAACTGACAATTGTGATATATAATTAATTATGTTTACATACAATAAAATAATATAGTATACATAAAATTAGTATTAATGTGGTTCACAATTGAATTATAATGGGGTAACTAATTTAAAATGAATTTATACTATTCCGAAATTCAAGACGGTAAAATTAACATTTAACTTGAAACTAAAATAAGAGTATTCACTACACACTCCCTCACCAGAGAGGAAGTTCAAAGAGTTCCGAACGACACAGATTTCCGCTGAACCTTTTTGGTAGCTACATGTACCTCACTTAAGGTTGATTCCAAAACGCAGGCTTAAGACGATCGATAGAAACCTTGTCGACCTTGGAACCGCGCTGGATGAGAAATGATTTGCGCGTACGTCGGAGAACTTCATAGGGTCCGTCATATGGACATTGGAGAGGCCGTTTTGGGACAGGTACACGAACGAAAACGTGGGTGCAAGATTGGAGGGCTGGGGAAACAAAGATGTTCTGTTGGCTAGTCAATCGAGGGGGAACAGGCTGAAGGGACTGCATGTGAGAGGAAAGTGTTTGAGCGAATTCCGTAGGATCACATGACTTATCCCCTGCAGTGAAGTAGCCACCTGGTAGCCGCAGTGTTGTTCCATAGACTAGTTCAGCCGCTGTAGTCTTCAGATCACTCTTAAATGCAGAGCGAATACCAAGCAACACGAGTGGAAGCTTATCCATCCAATGGGAGTCTTCGTGACACATAAGGGATGACTTCAGCTGGCGATGGAAGCGTTCGACGAGGCCGTTAGCTTGCGGATGATACGCACAGGTATGCGCATGTACTGTACCCAACAAGCTGGTAAACTTCTTCCAAAGCGAAGACTCAAATTGGCGACCTTGGTCAGTGATGACTTTTGTCGGCAATCCAAATCTTGATACCCATCCATGAAGAAAGGCTCTTGCAACAGTGTCCGCTTGGATATCAGGAAGTGGGATGGCTTCAGGCCATCTGGAAAAGCGGTCGAGACAGGTGAGCAGATAACGTTGGCCTTGAATCACTGGAAGAGGGCCAACAATGTCTACATGAATTACCTCAAATCGCTGGGATGGGGGCGGAAATGCGTCAAAGGGGGACCTGGTGTGCCTTTGGACTTTGGCACGCTGGCAGGCAAGGCACGTTTTGGTCCAATGTTTGACATCCTTCCGCATCGAGGGCCAAACAAAGCGAGAGGTAACCAGGTGTTGCGAAGCACGGATACCAGGATGGGAGGGCTTATGAAGATCCGTGAAGACTGCTTTTCTGTGACATGGAGGGACATAAGGGCGAATAGCAGCTGTTGATACGTCGCAATAGAGGGGCACAGACAATCCTGGCACACTCATTTTCTTGAGGGAAAGTGAGTGAGTGGAGTCTTCTCTGAGCAGGTCTTGTAGTTCCGTATCCTTATCTTGATCCTGTGCAATAGCATTCCACAGTGTAGAGCTGAGGGTAACAGAAGTAATCTCTATTCTTGAAAGTGCATCCGCTGGAGTGTTCAAGACACCTTTGATGTGGCGGATATCTGTGGTAAATTGCGAGATATAATCGAGTTGCCTGATGACTCTGGGAGAGTGGTTACAGCTGTTTTTATTGAAGACAGTGACCAAAGGTTTGTGGTCGGTAAAAACACAAAACTCTCGGCCTTCAAGGAAATGTTGAAAATGCTTCACGTTTAAGTAAATAGCAAGAAGTTCACGTCCGAAAGCACTATAACGCGTTTGGGCTGGCTGCAGCTTTTTCGAGTAAAACGCGATGGGTGCTTGTTGACCGTTAATGGTTTGTTCCAACACTCCACCGATCGCAACATCTGATGCATCGACCGTCAGAGTTAGGGAGGCATCACTGATAGGAAATGACAGAGACAATGCACTATTGATAGCATTTTTGGCATTGTCGAACGCCTGTAAACTATCGCTACACCATAACAATTTCGTTACCTTGCGTTTTGTGTGATCATAGCGTGTAGAGGAGCAAGAACACTGGCACAGTTTTTAATGAACTTGTGGTAATAATTTACCAAACCTAGAAACCGACGTAACTCACGCTGATTATTTGGCATAGGGTAATTTTTTATCACTTCACACTTGTCCTGAAGGGGGGTAATTCCGTGCTGCGAAATCGTGTGACCAAGAAATTCCAAGGTTGGCTGTGCAAACACACACTTAGATGCATTAATAGTAACACCGTATTGTTCTAAGCGTTGAAAGAGGAGTGAAAGATGTTCCTTATGTTCCTCTTCCGTTGAGCTGGCCACAAGCAAATCATCGATGTAGGCATAAACAAAGTCTAAGCCTCTGGTGACCTCATCTATAAACCTCTGAAAGGTTTGCGCAGCATTCCGTAGCCCGAACGGCATCTTCAAAAATTCGAATAACCCAAATGGTGTACAAACTGCAGTCTTGGGAATATCCGAAGGCTCTACGGGAATGTGGTGGAAAGCCTTAACGAGATCTATTTTACTGAAGATAGATTTGCCGTGGAGAAGAGAAGTAAAGTCTTGGACATTTGGTACCGGATATCGGTCCGGGATGGTTGTCGAATTCAAAAACCGGTAATCCCCACATGGTCTCCAGTCTCCTGACTTCTTCTGGACCAGGTGTAGGGGAGAGGACCAACTGCTTTTGGAAGGTCTTATTATCCCAAGATCTATCATAAGCTGGAATTCCGATTTGGCAGCTTTCAGTTTGTCCGGGGCAAGACGTCTGGGTTTTGCAAACACAGGGGGACCTTTTGTTGTAATGTGATGGGTAATGGTGTGCTTAATGGTATCACCCATCTGCATCGGTTGAAGAATTCCTGGATATCGCTGGAAAAGGCACTGGTACATGGAATTAGGGGGAACGAGGGAAAGTGCAGAGTTCGAGGCGTCCGGAATGGCAACCTGTTTGGCAAGAACAGAAAGCAGTGTGGCCTGGTCGCATAAGCGTCGCTTGTCAAGATCCACCAGGAGTTTGAAATGCTGGAGGAAGTCAGCGCCGATTATGGGATGCCGCACTTGAGCACAGATGAAAATCCACTTGAAGGATCGGTGAAGGCCCAAGTTTAGTTCACGCGACTGAGTACCGTACGTGGGTATGCGTGAACCGTTAGCAGCGTATAGAGGCGGAGATTCCGAGTGCGTATGACCAGATTTTTGAGGGAATACACTGACTGACGCTCCGGTATCGACCAAGAAATTGACACCAGAGTTCCTGTCCTTTATGAATAACAGGTTGGCAGTGCGAGTACTAGACGCCATTAGGACTCGCTGCTGGGGTTTTCCGATGAAAAATTGCAAAGGGAGATGCACTTCCTAGCCTTCTTTCCAAATTTCGAGTGGTAGAAGCAGATCTTCCCGGAACTCGAACGATGCCTCTTCGTAAATCTTGACCGAGAATGGCTTCTTTGCCGTTGATTTTGTAGCAGAGAACAAACGTGGTTGAGTCGTTGACTTAACTCTTTCACTTTCAACTCCAGTTCCGATTGTGTGTTCACGTTGTTGACCGGAGCTGTGTCAATCTCCACTACTTTGTCGGCAGTTTCTGCTAGTTTATCAACTGGAGTAGCAGGATCCATAGTGGCCAAGACACGCTGAGCTGATGGAGGAAGTTTCTGCAAGAACAACTGTCTAAAGATGTCCTTATCGAAGGTTTGTGCGCGTTCGCCTAGAGCGCACTGCATAGCCCTCAGCATTTGAGTGGGCTTACGGTCTCCAAGTTCTTCTTTCGAGATTAACTGATGTAGTTTCTCACGCTCGGAGACAGTGGTGCGGCACAGGATGGCAGACTTCAGATCGTTGTACGGGTCCTCACTCCGTGGAAGTAGATACGATGACGTCACGGACTTCAGAGATGATGCTCGCTGGTAGAGAGGACAAAACATGATCGTATTTCGTCCTGCTAGTGGTGATCCTTCCCAAGTTGAATTGTGATTCCACTTGGTGGAACCAAATAAATGGATCACCCGGCCAGAAGACGGGGAGCTTTACGCTCAAGTGGGAGATGGCACCAGCGTCGTCAGGCATCTTCTCCTATGCTTGCTGACGTACAAGCAAGACGACAAGTTACCAACGAAGGAGTGGAGGTTGAGACGAGCGCAGGCACAGAGCGCACGGGCAGGGGTGAGGGGCAGAGGGCACGAGCGACATTACAGTCTGGTCCTAGTCGCTCGGGTGAAGGGGGTGGTGGGCACGAACGACGTTACAGTCTAGTCCTAGTCGTTCGGGTGAAGGGGGTGATGGGCACGAACGACATTACAGTCTAGTCCTAGTCATTCGGGTAAAAGGGGTAATCCAGCTCCGGGGTCACCAATTGTTGGTTTACGTCGTCGTCGTCGTCGGCCTAGGCAAGCTACGGCTTGGGACCGTAGCGCATCTATCCGGTATAGGTTAACCTGGATGATGTAGCCATAAGCACTGCCGCTAGTTAAGTGCCAACCAGTGATTATCTCACTAGCCGTATTGAGTCCGTTAGGCGAAACTGCGACAGTACCAAAGGTGGAAAATATAACCTTTGGTTTTCTATTATTTATTTGTAAAATGGACATGGTATTAGATTAAAATAAATATTTGAATATAAATAATTAACTGACAATTGTGATATATAATTAATTATGTTTACATACAATAAAATAATATAGTATACATAAAATTAGTATTAATGTGGTTCACAATTGAATTATAATGGGGTAACTAATTTAAAATGAATTTATACTATTCCGAAATTCAAGACGGTAAAATTAACATTTAACTTGAAACTAAAATAAGAGTATTCACTACACTATCATTAGCTATGTTATCAATAGAAAATGATATAACAAATTCATTAGATTATTCTCAAGTAATTGAAGAGTTTAGATCGAAGAAAAGTAGAAAAGCATTGCTGTAATATTCAAGGAGCATCTGAACCAAATATTAAAGCATTAATATTTAGCCTGATAAGTCGATCGCTCACTATTATAAAAAATGAAATGTCAACATCTCTTATACATCACATATGAAAAACGTTTGTATACTATGGAAAGTCATTACCTATAATATTATATAAATCTTAGAAATCGTTGTCTTATATTTTCGATACAAATCTTGATTCATATTATAATTTATACTTATTTGTATGGTTTACTTATATTTCTTATACAATTTCCATGCGTGATTATTTTGGTTTGGTTTAATTTTTAAGTGCTGGCATAGTTCTGTCTATGCGGGATTCTAATATTGCTGGTATAGTACCGATAATTAAGTCCATATTTTCATATATATATAGGCCTAGGGCCTCGCAATTTCTAGATCTGCCTAAGGCCTCGCAACTTCTAGATCCGGCCCTGCATATATATATACACACACACACACACACGTCACCTCATTCCTCCCCTATAAGTTTAGTCTGTCAGGGGGGGGCGAGGGATCCTAGACGACCTGCAGAGCGGGATTGATGTAGTAGGAATAGGTGCAACTTGTATAGGCGGGCGAATTGAACCATTTTCCAGAGGATAGGGTCTCTCTTCCGGAAGACTCTGGTCCTCCTGCAATTCACGTTCCCATATCTGGTCCTGATGGCGTTTAATAGAACGAACATCTTCTTGTTGGCACTTGAAGGAAACAGAGCCCGTTCTCTCCTGCACCTTTGGAGGAACCCATTTTGGTCCAGCCCAATAGTTGCAAATCATAACTGGATCATTAGGTTGCGCTTCTATAACTCTCCTTTTTTTAGTGTCGTGGTACAACTTCTGTTTTTCCTGATGGCGTAAAGCTCGTTGTTGTAACGTTTCGTTTGGACGTAACATATCGAAAACTGAACGAATTCCCCGGCCAATCATGAATTTAGAAGGAGACACCCCAGTCATTGTGTGAGGTGTTAGTCGATATTTAAACAAAAATTTATCCAACACCACTTGCATTTCCTCCCCATGAGAATGACGCAAGGCCAACTTGAAAGTACGGACCATGTTTTCTGCGAGACCGTTAGTAGACGGGTGAAAAACACTAGACCGGACATGTCTAATGCCATTTAAGTGGACAAAAGAGCGAAATTCCTCACTGGTAAAACAAGTACCATTATCAGAAACCAGAACTACGGTAAACCCCATCGAGCGAAACACGGAGTAAGCGAATAGTAACACCCGAAGTCGTGGAAGTGGTTGGAAAAATGTCCACCCACTTAGAGTAGGCGTCCACAATGACTAGGAAATAGATATTATTTATCGGACCTGCATAGTCAACATGGATCCTATGCCAATGTATAGTAGGCCATTCCCACGGATGAAGTGGACTTTTCCTTGGGAGATCACTGATCTCTAGGCAGTTTTGACAGGAACGAACCAATGATTTGAGTTCTCCATCTAAACCGGGCCACCAGAAATAAGCTCTCGCCAGCTCTTTCATTTTTGTTGCACCCATGTGTTTAGCGTGAAGTTCCTTCACTAAATTCGACCTGCCTTCATTCGGAATTATCACTCTGTGGCCCTATAAGAGGGCCATTTTAGATCAAGAGTCCAGACTGACGTTGATAAAAAGGCTGTAATTCACTCTCAACCTTAGTAGGCCAACCAACTGAGCAGTAATGGATGACCCTAGACAGAATAGGGCCTGATTTTGTCCACTGCGCTATCTGTACTGCAGTTACTGGAGTGGATTCCAAAAACACCAAGTGAACCCATACTGTAGGTATAGGTACGCATTCATTTAGATTTTCTAAAGGCAACCTACTTAGAGAGCATCAGCCGTACCTAGACGTTTGCCTGAAAGATGTACTAAGTCAAATTTATAGGCTTGTAGAATCAGTGCCCATCGTTGAATCCTACCTGAGGCTACTGCAATATTTTTATTAGACAAAATAAACCTAAAAGAGGCTTATGGTCAGTAATTAGTTTGAATTCATGACCCCATAGATAGAAATGAAATTTTTTTACTGCAAATACTAAGGCTAAGGCTTCACGTTCAAGTTGTGTATATCGCCTTTCAGTCTCAGTTAGTGTTCTCGAAGCAAAACAGAGAGACCTATCTACACCATCAATGTGTAGGAGACCTAAATAAGCTTGTAGCTGTGTGATGTTTTGTGGAGGTGGTGCATTTTTTATTGCTTCTAGTTTATCCACCGTTGGATGAATGCCTGAGGTATCTATGCGGAACCCTAAATATGAAACCTCATTAGTGACCCACGAACACTTTTCTTTCTTTAGCTTAAGTCCAGCATTCCGGAGTCTTTTTAGAACTGTGGTTAATCTAGTTAGGTGTTCCGTTTTAGATGAACCTGAAATGAGGACATCATCTAGAAAACAAAGTACACCCGGAATGTGACCTAGAACTTGGTCCATTGTCCTCTAAAAAATACCCGTAGCCGATGCTATTCCATAGCATAGCCTATTATATCTATATAGGACTCGGTGCGTATTTATGATAGTTAGCTCTTTAGAATTTTCATCTGAACTTAGTTGAGCATAGGCTTGGGACATATCTAGTTTTGTGAAATATTTACCTCCAGCAAGAGAGCTAAATAATTCATCAGGCTTGGGTATAGGGTAGCAATCTAGAAGAACTGCTATATTTGCTGTTAAACGGTAATCCCCACATAACGCACTGACTTGTCAGGTTTTAGTACAGGAACTACCGGGCAGCCCATTTAGCGTGTGTGACTGGTTCGATAGATAATTTTATCTTTGAGCAGCCTTTCAATTTCTAAATCTACCTTCTCCCCAGTGCATGTGCAATTGAACGAGCTTACAAAATTTTGGAGTTACATTAGGGTCTACCTCTATACAGACCTGATGGCCTTTTAGTTAGCCTACTTCAGGCCAAAAAGAGAAGAAAACTCCCTTAACAATGAGTCTATGTCAGACGGATATGTGAGTGTATGCACATCTGCCTGACCCTTTGGCAAAATTTTTTCAATAGGCATTTTCAAAGCATCAATCCAATCACGGCCTAGTAGAGTTAAGGGATGAGACAAAGTTTTCTTGTTGAGTGTAACTGTGATGGATGCTTCTCCACAAATAGGTATTTGCAGGGGCACATTTACAGTGTGTGGGCCTTGGGCAAACTATTTCTCGGGATGTATTATTTTAGTGTGTTAATGAATGACAATATTTTGTAATGCACAAAACATATATTTTTTAACACACACAAAACACACATGCGGAAGCCATTCGGCTTATTAATGTGATATTAAAGACTATAACTTAACTATGTACACATACAGTGTATACAGCTACACTAGTAGGCTACACAGTTGTAATGCACTTAATAAACATCTACACAGTTATTGTAATGCACTTAATAAACAGCTACACAGTTGTAATGCACTTAATAACAGCTACACAGTTGTAATGCACTTAATAAACAGCTAAACTGTACAGCTTACTGTACTGTAGATAGAGTATAGATTTGTAATGAATATTACATAGGACGCTTCCTGGCTTTTTGTTTGGAAAACTACGTGATTGTGTCCTCGAAACTCACCGACCGCAACACCTCATGCTCTACTCAACAGCGCCATGGACGAAAGGCGCTCCTGGCCCATTGTGGAGCGAAGGTAATTTTTGATCAGTTTGAGTTTCGAGAATGAACATTCACCAGAACAGTTCGTGACAAACATACGCAGGTATATTCTCATTGCTATTTCCATATTTGGGAATGTTCCTTTCAGTTCGTTTGTGTTCATATGCCGATAAAATCTGTTGCACATGTTTCACGTTCCGTCTGGGATTCTGTTTCACCTTCGGTGAGTTTCATTAGGGCAGCGAACTACACAACTTCTGTACCAGCTCTTTCTCCAGATCAGCCGGATAGCATTCTACTAGATGTTCAGCTGACCGTCGAAAACTGTCGATGTCCAGGACTAGAAGGAAATACAAAAATCCAAATCTTTTCTGCAGGCCAGCGTACGCTTCTAGACGAGTGTTCAGAGTGGTACACAGTTTATCAATTATCGGTAGAAATGCAGTGGTCCGAAATGAATCTCTTGGTGTCGGGTCCGTATCTTCGGCAGTTCCGATTTCGTCATGATGGCGCTTTCTCTTCTTTGTGTGTTGAGTCGATTCCTTGTATACTCGATGACCACACTTTCTGATGCCCTGGTCCTCGAATTTGTCAAATCTTGATCTGAGATCTTTAACAAATTGCCGTAGTGATTTCAGCAAGAGGGTGGCTGAGTCTAACGACATTCCTTGTTTTTGCAGAGATGCATTCGTTTTTTGAAATCGTTCGAGAATAGTGTTCCATAAAACCAATAAAATGGCTGTTTCGAGTTGTTGAAGCTGTTTAGAGAATCCCCTGGCTTCGATTCTGGCTTCCGCAGTTTGGCTGGTATCTGCTGCTAGCTCATCCAGTACCACGATATTCTCGGCGTAGCCTTCGGTTAAAGATTGGACGGCATCTGATCTGGCTGACCAGCGGGTATCGGAGAGACCTTTGTCGACCTTTAGTTTCTCACTACGGGAACTACTATCGAGAACCTCTACATGTCGACGCCATCGGTATGTCGAGGAGACGAGAAACGTGTAGACATTCTGAATGAGCATAAACAATTCAACGGCTGCTGTGCAACTGTCCATTGCTGATTTACCCACAAGATTTAGTGAGTGGCACATGCATGGCACAAACTCAGCATACGGAGATTTTGACTTGATGTGGCTCTTTACGCCGTTATTTCCCTGCCATATTGCTTGCGTTATCATAAGACTGTCCTCTGCAGTCTCCAATTCGAATGCCATGCGTCTCCAGAAAGTTGAGGACCACGTCGGCGATTCCTTTCCCTGTATGTGTGTTCGTAGGTATGAACTGTAGAAATCGCTCGACGGACCCAGACTCAACCACGTATCGGACGGTGAAGCACAGTTGATCGGTGTGGGAAACATCAGGCGTAGAGTCGACGGATAGAGAGTAGTATTTTGACTGCTGGATTTCTCGGATAATCGTCTGAAGTACTTTATCGGCCATCAACAGTATGAGTTCCTCGCAAATGAAATGAGAGAGATACGGGGTGTGTCCGCTACCTTTGCTGGCAAGCTCGCTTATATGCGCAGCTAGAAAACTGTCATACTTACTTAAAAGTTCCAAAATTCCGTAATAGTTGCCGTTGTTTGGTGAACCGAAACGGGAGTGTGTCCACGAATTGCTAGTCCTCGTGACGTGATATACTTAATAACGTCGACACAGCGCCGCAAAACTTCCTGCCAGTAGTTGCACTCCTTTTCAAATTGGTTCACCAGTTTCGAATCAACACGGCCCGAGACAGACTTTCTAACCAACAAATATCTCATCGACTCCATATGTTGCTCACATTTTCCGTGTGCTTCGACCGATTGTCTACCATGCTTCCAGTCGTTGAACCCGATTGTGAACTTGTTGTCCGCCCTCGACATTAATTTACAGACAAAACAGTAAACACAGCATGTGGGCTCAGAATAGCACAGCCATGACACCTCAATCTTCTCATTCGTCAGGCTATGTTTCTTAAATAATGTCTTCGTACATCGGCGTGTTGTACCACTTTCAGTAGTTGAAGAGTTACTGAAGTCGCTGTCATAATTTCGGCAATCTGATGTTCCCCGCTCTATCCAGAACTCTCTAAAGTCATCGGTCAGCACATGTGGCCACAAACCAATGTCATTAATTGCATGTCCTGAAGCTGGTGGGCCTGCTGAACGCACTGGCGTAGACGGGTCTTCTGAAGACGCAGCTACTGATGTATCGGAGGCAACTGGTGGGCCTGCTGAAGGGGTTGACGTAGACGAGTCTCCTGAAAATGCAGCTGCTGAAGTAGTGGGGGCAGCTGCTGGGCTTGCTGAACGCACTGACGTAGACGCATCTTCTGAAAACGCAGCTGCTGAAGTAGCGGAGGCAGCTGGTGGGCCTTCTGAAGGGGCTGACTTAGTTGCTGATAATTTAATCCAATTAGTCAGTTTCGGCACCGTCGCAAGAAACTCTTCTCTGCACTTCTTTCCTTACGCTTTTCACTACCGGTTTATATTTCCTCCTTCGATCCCGGTCACGGCTCGTTTCCATGTTGTACGTATTACAATGCCAACAATAAGAACTTAAATCATGACTCTGCAACAGAAACAAGTAAGTAAGTTAGTAACAACATTAGAAATGAGTAACACTAACAAGAACAACAAATTAAACACCATCAAAGCAGATATTAGAATACCTGATGCCATGCCGCCTACCGGAAAAAGTAAAACTCGTCGCAAATACGTGACGTTTAATTTTTTTCAACTGAAATTTGGGGGACCCATCGGGCGCGGTGCCTTGGACATTTGCCCGGTACGCCACCCCCTAAATGCGGCCCTGGGTATTTGTATGTCCCCATATTATTTTAGTATTGTTTTAGATGCATGTAGTTTAGGTGTATTTTTGAAAGTTTTCTCAAAAACTGTTTTGGACATGACAGTTCGGGCAGCACCTGTATCTAGTTCTAGAGGAACTGTAATTCCATTTAGGTCTACCTCTACAATATATGGACCTGTATGGTTTGTAAGCGTTCTTATTTTACTTCTTTTCATCTTTCACCCCTCTCCTATTTTCTCCGACTATTTTTCTGACTTGTCGGCAGTGGCCGGAGGATGATGATGGTGAGACTTTTTTCCTCTTTTTCTGAATGAATGTTAACCCACGAGTGATAGGTGTTGCTCCTTACTTAACCCCTTATTCTCTTCTCTTCTCTTAACCCCCTACTCTTTCCTTTCTCTCGGGCTAACCTTAGAGTGGATCTTAGGGTCTTTGTTAGCCTTAGCTTCTGTAGATCTGTAGATCACCACTTTGCTGTTCATAAAATAGGTACTCCACTTCAATGTTCGAAGTATTTCCATTTTGAGGATTAACACTAGAAATGTTATAATTAGAATTGTCATCCCTTGTTTTCTATGAACCACAAACTTTAGCTATGTGGCCTATTTTACTTCAGTTTCGGCAAACTGCTTCTTTAAAAGGACAGTCCTTCTTCCAATGGTGTTTTCCAATGGCTTGGAAGACTTTTCCTCCTGTTTAGCGTTCGAAATAGTAGGTTTAGTCGTATTTGCCGCATACCTTTTATTTGTTTGTCTAGTAGGCTCATTAGGTCTGCCAGGCCTAGAAGATTTAAAGCTATTTACATGTTGGGCTTTACTACTGTGACTGCCAAAAGCTCTAACATCTTTAGCACCTGCTTCCCTAGCCGCAGCTATTTCTACAGCCTGACTAAAAGTTAGGTCCTGTATAGCTAATAGGGCTCTCTGGGTAGACTCCTCTTTGAGACCTATTACAAACCTATCTCTTAGCATTTCGTCTAATTTGTCCCCAAATTTACAAGTACGGCTATAGGCTTTTATACCTACCACAAACTCTGCAATGCTTTCATTCGCAGCCTGATGCCTCGAATAAAATTTGAAACGTTCATAGAGGAGAACTACTCGGGGTTTGTAGTGATTGGTTAGGGCCTGTACCAATTCACTGTAGGTGCAAGTTTCCGGTGTTTTAGGAGCAACTAGGTCCATAACTAACCCAAACGTTTTAGGGCCTATTATAGTTAAGAAGGTAGATACTTTCTTAGCATCAGGAATGGAATTTGCCTCGAAAAACAACTTCACCCTAGTGGCATAATCTTCGAAGTCCTCCCCAGAGTTTTCGTAGGGGCTTATATGGCCAATCACCGACATGTTGGAACAAAACCGATTTAGGCCAAATAACGTGAAGTAGGATGGATAGGGTTTAAATTTGACCTAGTTACTCCCCAGTTAGGGCTGAATAGTAAATTGTATTAGAGTTGAGGCTGAGTACGAATTAGTATTTGAGTTAGGAGTAAGTACGAATTAGTATTAGAGTTAGGGCTAAGTAGGAATTAGTATTAGAGTTAGGGCTGAGTAGGAATCAGTATTAGAGTTAGAGCGGAGTAGGAATTAGTATTAGAGTTAGGGCGGAGTAGGAATTAGTATTAGAGTTAGGGTTCAGTAGGAATTAGTATTAGAGTTAGGCCGGCGGGACCTAAGCTATAGTATGGTAGCTTACCCACACCAACCAAATCGAACGACCCACCTAGGCTAGGCTACATCCAATTTTCCTAACAACCAAAGTGAATTCAATAAGCCAAACTGAATCCCATCCTCGTCGCCAAATGTAATAACTTGGGGTTTGTGACCCCGCTAAGTTACTAGGTTTCTAAACAACAACAAAGGCACTTACCAGTGTTTTGATTTAGATCTTCTTTAGGGCCTACCATAGATTTCCAGCTTCCCACAAAACGGCCTACCTAACTCTCTAATTTTACTAATTTAGAAGCTATAGACATTACCCTTAATTGATATAATTATTAGACAACTTCCTACTTAATTTTGTCACTTTAGAAACATCACCAAACTAAACTTAGCACCAACGATTTAGTCAGATA
>JAJOZX010000062.1:50000-272500 GCA_023014485.1 Bathynomus jamesi | reverse complement strand
GCTATCTGATTTTGTGTTTCGAATTTCGCATCATCTGTCATTATTATCCCGAGATCAATCGCTTTCGTGCTTCTCTGAATTTCCTGTCTATCTGGAGCATAATATGCAGTCTGTTTAAGTTCTTCTTTTCTACCATATCTCAAGAGCTGAAATTTCTCGGCGTTGAATGACATGTTTTTGCCTTCTGACCATTTGTATATTTTGTTCGTGTCCCCCTGCAAGGCCTCCACGTCATGTACATCGCTGATTTTTCTGCTGATCTTTGTATCGTCTGCAAAGGATGTTACTATACTGTTGCTGTTTACTCCGCTGTCTATGTCTGTTAACATGATTATGAACAGGAGTGGGGTCAGTACTGTCCCTTGTGGTACTGAGCTGCGTACTTCCGATTCTGATGATGATATACCTTGAATTTTGACGACCTGCAGACGATCTCTAAGGAAGTTGTAGATCCATTTTCCCACTTTGCCTGTTATTCCCATGTCTTTAATTTTATGTGCTATTATACTATGGTCACATTTATCGAAAGCTTTAGCAAAATCTGTGTATATAACATCGTAGTTGTCATTGCCTTCTAATGCATCTAGGATATTGTTGTAGTGTTCTATTAGTTGTGATAGGCATGATCTACCTGATCGGAATCCTTACTGATTTTCGTTGAATCTTTCCCGTGTCTAAAGGAAATCATAAATTTTCTCTCGAACTATTCTTTCAAATACTTTGGTGAGGTGGGACGTCAATGACACTGGTCTATAGTTCTTTGCTTGAATCTGTCCCCCTCTTTTATATATAGGGACAATGTTTGCTCTTTTCAAGATGCTCGGTATTTCCCCAGTGTCTAGGGATCTTCTCCATATCCAGTATAAAGGTGTAGCTATTTCATTTTTACAGTTTTTAATCAATAATGCGTTCCAATTGTCCTGACCTGCAGCTGAATGTGGTTTCATTTGTCGTATAGCTTTCGCTACATCTTCTGGTGTAAAATCAAAGTCTGTTATATACTCTCCTTGCAATTCCTCTTCAAAGAATGCATTTATGTCAAGTATCGCTTTGTATAAAATATAACATATATATATATATATATGTGTGTGTGTGTGTGTGTGTGTGTGTGTGTGTGGAGAAGAAGGAAATTGAATCACATAAGACTCATGAGGAATTTAAACGACGGGCCATATGCGAATATTATAAAACAGGTTCGTGCAAATATGGTTCAAACCATAAACAAGCCACAAATATATGCACCACAACATTACGCACATCACCCTTCAGTTCAACACCCAAATGCAGCGGCCCAACCAAAGAGGAACCGATATCGACCAGGAAACGACCATCATTTAGGAAAATCGAAGACGAAGATTAGCAACCCTGTAAATGTATTATACACAAATATACAGGGCCTCTATACGGACCATGCATACTGCAAATTACAATACTTGCAAAATTTAGCTACGGAAACCAGCATAGATATCATATGCCTAACGGAAACACACTTACATAAGTGCGAGAAAGGCTGTGAAAACTGCATCGAAACTACTGAAATAGCATTGCTGGACTACAACATACACAGAGCAGATAGAATGGCTAGATGAGGGGGAGGGTATTGTATCTACGTGTAAAACACATACACATAAGAGGCGAAGGTAAACAAATCAAACAGCACAGTCGAAATTATTATATTAGAAGTAAAAGAACTGAACCTAACTATTATGGACGTCTACAGACCACCAAACACCACAAAAAGTTAATTCCAATTTGCCACTAATGAAATACAAAACATGTTAAAATTACTTGAAACTTCAGCAACAAATATTTTAATTTGCGGAGATTTTAATTTCCCATTCATAACATGGAAGAAAAATGACGAAGTCATATATGTTGAGAAGTTTTATGGCAACATTACAAAGGATGATAGAACCCAAGCAATAATGCTATTAGATATGATGGAACATTACGCCCTTACTCAGGAAATCTGTGAAGCCACTAGGAAAGAGAACGTTTTGGATTTAATTCTGACAAATAACAATGAGATAATAATAAATAAAAAGGTAACGCACACAAATTTCTCAGACCATAACCTAATCGATATACAATTGAAGTTAGCACCCAGAGGTCCGAAAACGCATCCCAGAGAGGCAGAAGTAATACTTGAAGGCTTAAACATAAATTCAAAGAAAGTAGATTGGGAAAGTGTAAATAAAGATTTAAAGGGAGTAAATTGGGGATTACTACTTCACGAGAAGACTCCAGAAGAAATACTAGGTATAATGGAGTCTAAAACCAAACCTATATTACTGAAGCATGTTCCAGAGAGACAAAAGAGAAAACGTAGCAAGCTCGAGAGAAAAATTAGGACACTATTTAGACAACGGAAGCAAACCGTAAAACATCTCCACAGATGCAAAACTGATGCAAGGAGCCCAAAACTAGAGAGGAAACTCGGCGAAATAGAAATGGACCTAAAGCAAACATCATACACAAGACAAACGAGAAAGAAAACAAGGTAGCAGAAAACAAAAAATAACCCAAAATACTTCTACACTTTTGCGAAAAGGAAAATGCAGTGCAAAGAGAGTATTGGTCCGTTGATAAACGGGGAAGCCAAACACACAAATGACCCCCAAAAAAATAAGCGAACTGTTTAAGGAACAATTAGCAATTTAACAATTTAATTTAGGGTGTGTTTAGCACCCCGAAGTTCGAGATGAAAATAGAAAACGCAGACGAATTTTTCGACATTGATACAAATCAGCCAAGGACAAATTCTGGCACAAACCTATTAATGGTCTTAGAATTCTCGGAAGGAGATGTAATTAAGGCTCTATCACAGATGCGAGACAATTCGGCACCAGGGCCAGACACATGGAGTGCCACATTTCTAAAGAAATGTAAAGAGAGTATTGCCAAACCGCTATACTTACTATGGAGGAAATCACTCGACACAGGACAAATTCCACTGCCATTAAAGAACGCGAACATTGCCCCTTTATTCAAAGGTGGTAGCAGAGCAATGCCCAAGAATTACACTGTGTAACACTGATTCTCTTTATATAGAATTTTTTATGTTTTTATATGCATTTGTGGGCGCTGAGTCCAAATCTGGCCTTGGTTTCTGTGTATCATCAGTGGTTTCAGAGATAATCCATTTTTCATGTTTTACCAGTATAATGTTATTATGGGCGCAGCAATATTAGAATAATCAGGAATTGTTGAGAACAATCCGGATGTTCGTTGACAGTTTCTTGCTCTAGAAATTGCCCGAAACTTCCACTGTGCTATATAAAGAAGAGCGCAGAGTCTAAGAAGTCAGTAAGTGTGAGCACACAAAGAAAGCTGGTTGTTTGTCTGATGGTTACCAGCACTGAGGTACTGTGTTTCTGTGCTTCTCTGTGCTGACGATTTGAGTGTTATCGATCCTTTTATTTGCGAACATTATTTCAGTGTTGTGAATACATCTTTTTTCTGGAATATGTAATCTGTTGCAGATTTAATAACTCTTCTCTCTATATCTGCAGGTTATGATTAATGTAGTACAGTTTGGTAAAGAGAATGGCAACTAGAGCTTGTAAACACTCGCCGGATATATTCTGCTACGTTTGTGGGCATTACATAGGCCCCAAGCAAGTATTGCACAAGACTGTGAAAGGCACCAAGTTCTGGATCGCGTATCGGCTCTATTTTGATATGCCTATGGGTGACCAAGATAAACCCTGGGCACCCCATGTGATCTGTGGAAGCTGCCGCTCCACACTTGAAGGGTGGCTGCGCGGAGTACGCAAGGCAATGCCCTTTGCGGTACCCAGAATATGGTGAGAACCAAAGAGCCACCACGATGATTGATACTACTACATGGTAGATGTTTCTAAGTACAGGATAGTTAAAGGAAGGCAGACTCTTCAGTATCCAAGCATAGCGTTGTCCATAGCTCCTGTACCACATGGCGAAGGTCTTCCAATACCACGTCCACCAGAACAGGTATCTATCCATTACTTTACCTTCTGTATTTACGGACTGTGGGTTATTATGTGTCGATTTTTCTTAGTGCTGATGCTCTTCTACATATATAGCTATGCCTATATTTTGTTTCTTTGCTTTGCAGGTTGAAAATGAGGATGCAGCTAGCTCATCTGAGATGTCGGCTGGTGAGGACAGTCAGGATAAAGAATATACAGTAACTTTCAGTACAAACCCTCACTTTCCAAATCAGGGAATTGGACGACTTAATTAGAGATTTGGGTCTGACGAAATCAGGGTCTGAGCTTCTGACCTCCAGACTCAAAGAGTGGAATTTGTTTGGAGAAGACTGCAAGAGCACTGTATACCGAAAGCTGCATGAAGAGTTTGCAAGGTTCTACGATGTCAGTGGCTCTCTCTGTTATTGCAGCGAGGTTAATGGTCTATTCACAGCTATTGGGTTAACAAATATACCCTCAGAGTGGCGCCTGTTTATTGACAGTTCAACTCGGAGTTTAAAAGCTGTTCTACTCTACAATGAGAACAAATATCCATCTATACCAGTTGCACATTCTGTTCAAATGAAAGAGGACTATGAAAATGTCAAACAACTGCTCACTCAAATCAGGTATGAACAATATAACTGGGACGTGTGTGGTGATTTCAAAATGATTGGTTTCCTGTTAGGTTTACAAACAGTTCAGTGGCCTCCACGTGAAGGACTGCAACCAGGAAAGTACAATGTACTCAGGGAACCTCTTGTGAAGCCTGACATAGTTCTGCTACCACCTCTCCATATTAAGAAAATAAAACCCCACTCTAATAGACAGAGTTTATTTCCACGACAGTTTCGACGCCCACTGGCATCCTCCTCGGGTGGATACAGAAAAACGAATGAACCAAAACAAGAGGGAAAAAACAGTGCAGGGACCGACCGTTAAGAAATTCGCACCTAGGTTAGATCCCATTCTCTCGACACCGGAAGGGCATTTTCATTAAGTATATTCGCACAAATTTAAAACTATCTTCCTCTTCTAAACATACAGATTCTATTATTTTTTTTTTTATTTTTTTTTTACATAATTATTACATTTATTATTAAATTTATTACATTTAATATTGCATAATTATTTATTACAGAAATTATAAATTTATTATTACATTGGTTATTACAGTGTTGTTTATTATACAGAACTTATAAACCGAAAAACGAATGAAAAAAGCCGATTAGGAAACAATCCAGAGACCATTGATAAATTCGCACCTAGGTTAGATACCGTTAGTAGTATAGCCGCAAAAGGTAAGAGTGCAGGAATGTTGCAATTTATTACGTAATGTTCAATGTTGCAAAGGGGAGTGGGGGTTGTTGCAAAGGGGGGGTGTTGCAAAAAATCCCTGCAAAGGGGGGTGGGGGATGCTGCAGGTGCAACAAGGAAACTTGGAGGCAGCGTTATCCCCCAAGAGAAAGAAGGGGGAGTATCAAATTAAAGGTTATAGACTTTTTGTTAAAAACAGAATAGGTAGGCGAGGAGGCGGTGTTATGTTGTATATCAAAGATAATATTGCGAACGTTATAGAAGTAAAGCACTCAATTCCAGAACCGATAGATTCGACTATAGCAGAACTTAAATTGAACGATTTCAAACGTCTTGTTGCGGTTATATATAGGCCCCCTAATCAAACAGCTGATACGGACGAAGCGTTATATCGTGAACTAAAGAGAATAATCGGTAGTGAGCAGGCTTTAGTTATGGGTGACTTTAATTGCGCCAACGTGAATTACGATACAATGCAGGGAGACGCGGAAGGTAATCGTTTAGTTAATTTTCTCGAGGATAGCTTTCTTATTCAAAAGGTTGGGGAACCTACGAGGTTGGACAGTATTTTAGATTTAGTAATAACTACGGATGATAGGCTAATTACTGATCTTCAAGTAATAGAACCGTTAAGCAATAGAACCGTTAAGCAATAGCGATCACAATATGGTAGAGTTTGTCCTCTCAGTAAGTCACTCGAAACCAACTAACTCGACTAAAATTCCTAACTTCCAGCACGCAGACTTTAGTAAATTTCGAAATAAATTGTCACACGTCAATTGGGAAAACGTGATGGGGAACTCCAACGCAAAACTAATGTGGGAATCGTTCGAAACAGTATTTAGGACTATAAATGAGGAATGTGTACCGTACAAAATTAAGCGTGCGAAAGTAAACAACAAGCCCTTGTTGTTTACTTCTAGAGTACGAAACATTATAAAGAGTAGAGATAGGGCTTATAGGCAACATAAGTGCGATAAAGGATAAAGACAATTTGTTGTTACGAAACAACTGCATATCTCTGAGGCGTGAAGCGAAAAGTGTAATAAAAAAGTCCAAGCGCGAATTTGAAATCTCCATAGCTCGTGACGGTAAAGAAAACCCCAAGCGATTCTTTCAATACGTCAATAATAGAAATCCAGTAAAAAGTGTCTTGGGTCCATTGAAAAATGTAAATGGAGATCTAGTCTCTGAAAACAAGGAAATGGCTACCTTGCTAAACGAATTTTTTACGTCAGTTTTTACTATAGAAGATGTAACGAATATCCCTACGGTCATAGACATAATACCTTTTGATAATGGTAATATTTTGGATAATATTGTCGTTAGTGAAGGGGAAGTAATGCGCTCTATTGATAAAATGAAAACGCGTAAATCACCGGGTCCGGATTCCATATATCCCATACAACTGAAAGAATTAAAAGATAGCATTGTGCCGCTAACAAAGATTTTTAATGCGTCTATTTCTGAGGGGTGCGTACCAGATAATTTCAAGTTAGCAAACGTAACACCTATCTTTAAGAAAGGCGATAAAGGTGCGGCGGGAAATTATAGGCCAATCAGTTTAACGTCTGTTGTAGGTAAGCTACTTGAATCAATAATTAGGGATCGTATAGTCGAACACTTAGAAGTGCATAATCTGGTTAGAAACACGCAGCACGGTTTTAGGCGAAACAAATCATGCTTAACTAATCTTTTAGAATTTTTCCAAAGCTTAGTTGACGTTTACGATAGACATCGGCGGTCGATGTAGTGTACTTAGATTTTCAAAAAGCGTTTGACACCGTGCCGCACAAAAGACTCATTGAAAAAACCTAGGCTCATGGAATCAGGGGTGTAGTAATAAATTGGCTAGAAGAGTGGTTGCGAGGCAGCAAACAGAGGGTGGTCGTTGATGGAGCGGAGTCGTGTTGGGCTAATGTAGCGAGTGGCGTTCCTCAGGGTTCTGTATTGGGCCCCTTGCTTTTTCTTATATATATTAACGATTTAGATGTCGGCCTAGTCAGTACAGTTTCAAAGTTTTCGGACGACACGAAGCTGGGTGGTTAGGGCGATTAATGACGAAGATAGAGGTAAATTCAGGAAGATCTGAATAAAATCGTTGATTGGTCAGTCACATGGCAAATGAGATTTAACGTGGATAAGTGCAAAATTTTGCATATAGGTTCGCGTAACGGTAATTTTGCGTATAGTATGTCAGGGAAAGATTTAACAAGCATAGAGCAGGAAAAGATTTAGGAGTTATAGTCACTGGTGATTTAAAAGTAGCGAAACAAAGTACAGCAGCGGTCAATAAGGCGAACAAAGTGTTAGGTTTTATAGCTCGAAATTTTGAGTACAAATCGCGCGATATTATAGTTCCTCTTTATAAATCATTAGTTAGACCCCATTTGGAGTACGCGGTCCAATTTTGGAATCCGCATATGCGCAAAGATATAGACAAAATCGAAAGAGTTCAAAGACGAGCAACTAAGATGATTCCGTCTCTTAGGTCAAAGTCGTACGAGGATAGGCTTAAGGTGTAAAATTGACTACACTCGAGACTAGGAGGTTAAGGGGTGATCTAATCCAGGTTTTCAAAATTATGAACGGGTTTGATAACGTAGATAGAGAGAGCTTTTTCGAAATATCTCAATATAATAGGACTAGAAATAACGGGTGTAAATTGACAAGTAGAAGGTTCGAGACAGCAGTTGCGAAAAACTTTTTTACGCATAGAATAGTAAATAGCTGGAATAGTTTGCCGGTAGAAGTAATTAATAGCACCTCTATAAACATGTTTAAAAATCGATTAGACGCGCATGTTGATAGAAAGGGTATAGTTTAAGGTAGTAAAATTAAGCCTTTGTGGGGATAGATCCCACAGCTCAACACAAGTGTTGTAGGATATAGGGAGGCAGCGTCTTGAGTTAGGGGATACTCTCTGTCCTTACACACCCCATTTAAAGAGATTCCTCTGCCGAGCGGTGCCCCCCATAGTACTGTGAAGTATTGAAAAACTCATGATCTTCACTTGCCCCACAAACACCTTTAAATGGGAGACCCATAATGGGTGCACACACATTTCTACATTACTGTACAGTCTTTACAGCCACACCTACACTTTTCCTCGTAAGTGTATATATTGTAATGTATATAGTTGTAAATTTTGACTTGGTCCACAATCGATATGGACCGTGACTTATTTTTCGTGACAAGGTACTAGTACTGATGGATACCGTAATGGATCTGATATATTTGCATGTCGGTTATAAATAGATATAGAGTGTAACATATTTGTGGATAGTAGTCTATTATGACGTGATCCTCTGGATCCAGAGATTCTATCTTTAGTTTTAAATCGATAATTAATTAGTTTTGCTAAATTGGTTGTTGCCAATGTACACAGTGTACAGGAAGTTGTTACATAAATTTCTTATGTTCTTGTGGTTCGGAACCCACGTAAAATTGTAGGTCCCCTCCGCCACCACGGAGGACATACACAATTACGAACACAGTTAAGTAGACCAGCCATGAGTGGATCCTAGGGTCTTTGTTGGTCTGAAACATTATAACATTATAACATTATTGTAACATTAAGACTTCAGCCGAGTAGGCGTTGTCTTATAGGCTCCTAATCAGCCAGTTGGCTTAGAAGGAGCCAAGGGGGGAGGGGTACACCTGAAGGGAGAGAGAGAGAGAGAGAGAGAGAGAGAGAGTATCGGCCTTTGTTGCCGATTGCAAGGGCTTGGAGGCGGAGTTCTCCCCCAAGCTATTTTCGTATAACTAACCTAAGAGGCCTCTAAGCGGTTCTCCCAACGGGCCAGAAAGAGAAAGGACCAGAGGTCCTTGCTCGGCTGGGAGCTGAGCTTGAATGACTCCGTCGTCAGCTTCTCACTCTTTTATAGATCTCTAATCCGGCTGAGTTGCCAGATAGCAATATTTAAAACCATATATTAATCAAAATACCACAATATATTTATATGATGGTAGTTAATCAATACAGAATTTCTTTTAATTGTTGGAATTAAGAAGATTCATCTGTTTATTAAATAAATAATTTAAACACACGCTCTTTACACAATAAATCACTTAATTCCTATTTTATTATAAATACCAAATAACAGTGGGAAAAACGAAAGGAAAAGAAACCTTGCGAAGATTGGTGGAAATAAACCAAAACACACGCTCGTCCATTCCCCCCAATCTCCTCACCCCATCTGTGTTTGTATATATATATATATATATATATATAGAGAGAAAGAATCATAATAACCGTGTATATATATATATCATAATAACCGTGTCTATTTATTTTGTCATTCCTTATATATATATATATGGATTTTCACCTTAAAGTGAATTAAAACATTAACTTTATTACTTAATTCCTATTTTTATTATAAATATCGAATAACAGTGGAAAAACCTTGCGAAGATTGGTGAAAATTAACCAAAACATACGGTGGACCATTCCCCCCAATCTCCTCACCCCATCTGTGTTTGTATATATAAACGAATGAACAACTCGTGCACACACCACACACACACACCACACACACACGCCTCTGTACATATCATGTGAATGAAAATCAGAAAAAAAATGCCAAACGTATATTAATTTAAACCAAATGAAGCTAAATAATAAGAAATTAATCATTAAGCGTTGTTTTTCCTTTCACGAGGAAAGGATTTCCGAGAATCTGGTCAACTCGAAACACACGGTCGTATTCTCAAATCTATACACACACACACACACACACACACACACACACACGCACACGAGGAATCGTTTCCCCGACTCGAATCACACCTGTTTGCCCAGAGGCCTTTTTGAAATGACCCTAATCTGACCTTTTTTCCAGTCTACTCGAGCAAAACCTCACCTCACTCCGATTCTTAGATATACACACAATTATATTAAATAATAATCAGCGAAAGAAACAAGGTGGGCAAACCTGAAAGCATAATAATATATATATATATATATATATATATATATATATATATATAGAAAGAAAGAGAGAGAGTTTTGTTCATTCTTTTAAAATAAATAAAGGAATGGATATATATATATATATATATATATATGGGTGGTACAAATTACAGTAGTAATAATAACACTGGGGAACAAATTTTAACTTTTTTTGTTTCTTGGACGTGAACAGGTCGGTCTTATAGGATTTTTCCGCTGATTCCGAATATAGCCGTAGAATTTCTCTATCACCCAAGGTTACTGAGAAATTTGTATTTTAATATTTATTCAAAAAGTGTATAGAAGTTAGTAAAAATACTTCATAAAAATTATATTAGTGGCAGATTGGCATTTAAAATATTCTTCTTAAAACTTCTTTGTCACTGATTTTCTCTTGTAGTTTTCATTAGGAGCTTCTCGCACCAATGTCCAGCAGTAATCAGCTAACATTGCCGGATCCCACCTCCCTTGGTAGCGTTTCTCCATAGTAGCTATATCTTGGTGGAACCTTTCTCCATGCTGATCGCTTACGTCGCCGAGGTTTTCAGGGAAGAAATCTAAATGGGAGTGCAAGAAATGGATTTTTAGTGACATATTACATCCCAATAACCTATATGCTTCAATCATGTCCTGCACTATTTTTTCATAGTTAGAGGCTTTGATGTTCCCTAGAAAATTTGTGACAACATTCTTCATGGCCTCCCATGCCACTTTTTTTTTCCTCTCAAGGCATCATCAAACTTTTGATCTTTCATGAGCTCTCTGATTTGGGGGCCAACAAAGATCCCTTCTTTTATCTTTGCATCGCTAAGTCGTGAAAACTTTTTCTTCAAATATTTGAATGCCTCATCTTCCTTGTTCATTGCTTTGACAAAATTTTTCATGATGCCAAGTTTGATGTGAAGTGGCGGTAAGTATATTTTCTTGGGGTCAACTAAGGGTTCATGAGACACATTCTTCAGTCCTGGGATACATTTTTGACGAAGTGGCCAATCCTTTACAAAATAATGCGAATCTCTGGCTCTGCTGTCCCATTCACAAAGGAAGCAGCAGAACTTCGTATAACCGAGCTGCATTCCCAGAAGAAGCGCGACGACTTTTAAATCCCCACATATATACCAACGAAACTGGTCATAATTAATCTGCTGAAGGATGAGTTTCATATTTTCGTAAGATTCCTTCATGTGGACAGCGTGCCCTACAGGAATGGAAGGGTATTTATTTCCATTGTGAAGTAGTACAACCTTGAGGCTTAGCTTCGAAGAGTCAATAAATAAACGCCAATCTTCAGATTTGTGCTCATGACCGAGAGCTAACAGCAGTCCATTTACATTATTACAGTAGCATAAACCACCTGACGAGGAGAAATACTGCATCAGATCTTTTTGGCGAGTGCGGAACGCCGATATGCTTGTATCTTTTGCCAGCAAATTCCATTCACGTAACCTGGAGCCCAATAATTCCGCTTTCTTTTTCGGAAGGTCCAAATCTCTCACGAGATCATTCAGCATAACCTGCGTTATCATACGTTGTTTATTTGATTCAGGTTGCTGAAAGTCTGTATCTTTAGTGTCATCAATTTCCATTGGTTCAACTTCAGACTCTTCATCCAGTGTCCATGACTTTGGGGAGTTGGAATTGGGTTATCATCGTCATGTAGTACTGGTCTCATGGCAGATGCAAGATTTGGGTATTGAATTTTATGTTTATTTTTGGCAGAGAATCCTGAAACGTTAGTCATACAAAAATAGCAATCCGTTAGGTGATCCTTGGGCTCTCTCCAAATCATTGGTATGGCAAATGGCATAGATTTGCGGGTACCTTTAATCCAACCCCTAAGAGTGACGGCACAGGAAATGCATGAGATATGAGGTGCCCAGGATTTGTCTTGGTCGCCTACCTTACATCCAAAATAAAGTTCGTAAGCCTTCTTCACGAGTGGGGTCATCGTCTTCCTCTGTGCCATTATGGTCAGTTCTCCACATACGTAGCAAAATGTATCTCTGGGATTAATACAGTTTCGATTCATGCTGGCGGAAAATTATTGAAATCACGGAAAACTTTTTGGAATGAAAAACCAATTTTTTCTACTATGAAAAATTTTAAAATTTGAGCAAAACTTGAAAAAAATTTTTTTTTTATTAAAAATCTGTTTGTTTAAATAGCTATATTTTTTAATGCAAAAAATACTATTAAATATAGTTAACCTGGAAAAAAAGAAAGTAAAATTAAATTAGTACACTTAATTTTAACTAATATTTTGGGAAAACTCTGAGTAAATGGAAATATTATTTTCTCGAAAACTATGGGTGATAGAAAAATTCTGAAACCATATTTGGAATCAGCATCATCAAGAAATACATCTCGTCAGGGAGTCGTTGCTCACTCTTCCACATCATAATTTCAACATAACAGGAACATTTGATTATTAGCCAGTTGGCTTAGAAGGTGTAAATGGCTTGTTCAGGTCGAGTTGCCAGATACCACTTTTTAACATTATTATGGAGAGGCGCCAGATACCATTGTATACATTATTATGGAGAGTTGCCAGATACCATTGCTCAGGTACACAGTTGCCAGAGTGTACCATTTATTTTCTTAAAAGTTGGTTTAGAATTCCGCTAGTAGGTTTAGAAGGCGTAACATGATATAATTAACCAAAAGAATTAAGTAAAACAACATTGCATCATTCTGTTTATTATAAATATATAGAAAATAAATATACATTTGAATGATCAATAATAATAGAAATGAGGAATATGCATATAATCCGTCAATATAACAGTACAGGAGAAATACACACACACACACACACACACACACACATTATGGAGATATAGAAAATAAATATACATTTGAATGATCAATAATAATAGAAATATGAACGAGGAATATGCATATAATCAAAAAAATATACACACACACACACACCACACAACAATTATGGAGATATATAGAAATAAATATACATTTGAATGATCAATAATAATAGAAATATGAACGAGGAATATGCATATAATCCTTCAATATAACAGTACAGGAGAAATATCACACAAATATGTTAAACACATTTCACTTTTTTTTCAAAATACTAAACTCGCACTTAATCGAGTTTACAATTACATCATTATTGCTCTGCATTACGCAGTATATGCGGTTTAATAATATTTCACCGCTTTAAGTATAGGGAAACCTGTATTCGATATGAAGGGCTTTCATATCGTTCAGTACTATTTTTGTTCCCACTTTAAAACGGGTTGGTAAGTCATCTATAAACACGTCTAGAATACAAACAAAAGCACGCTACATTATTAAACACAAGTTTATAAACACGCTTTTCCAATCGAGGGTTTATTTCTACCGACCCGAGCTTTTCAATCGTGAACTCGTCTTCACTCAACATAGCGGCAATTGAAATAATCTTCTAAATCGTTACGACAACTGCGCGTTATATAAAGAAATAGTTCTTCAGGGTGAACGGTGTAGGTGAGCTCAGCCTTGTACCGATCAATTGCTTTGTACCAAAGTTCATGGTATTTCAAAGAGTCTAAACTTTTTAAATAAACGTCCAGCTCTAGACCATTCTCACCTTGTTCAGCCCTACACTCGGTAAACCCATCGAGCAGAGCGGTGTATGCGTATTCAAGTACTGTATCAAAATAAAGCATATCCGTAACACGCGCGTCTAATATAGGTTTCAGCTTGCGGAATCCGACGATTTCAAACATTCTGTCGAGGATGAAACGGTGTCGCGTAGGAACAAGAGCGTTATTATCAGAAGCATTCTTCCACATCAGCCGTATATCAATGCACGGCCGATCGTTATTTATACACAACGTACATACAACGGCGTATGAGGGTGCGTCACTAATCTGCTCTCTTCTTGTACCTACATTAGCAGGTATTTTATAACGATCTTCACTCCACTTCTCAACTATCACGAAGATTCTATTCATCTCCTCGACACTTAAATAAACCCGTTTGTTTGTTTGTCAACATGCCGTTTCCAGTACATAGCTAACGGTACCGGATTTACGCCTGAACACGCGCAACGATTTCGTCACGGACACATCGTACGAGGCGTTGAGAATGCTGCTCAAAGGAAGTTCCATCGTATTCGAGGAGCGCACGTCCACTCGGTTCAAGCTGTGAGATAACTATGAGCCGTGTGAGGCACGCAGGTAGGCAGGAACGGTTTGATGGGCGGCTGACTCGATGATACGTGAATGGGCTTGTTCGAACTCGTATGATCCGCGAGTCGCACCATAATCAAATTGTTGTACATATTGGGTAGGTGTTTTTCCGCTAAAAGAATTAATTTCGGTTTTATCACTACCAGACTACGCACCAGACAGTTTCCCTCAGGATAATTTTCACGAACTAGGCACATTTTATAATGTTTTACTAAACATCTTCACACTCCGGCGCACTATTTGAGAGGAACATATGCTCATATTTTTCCTTTCTGCCCATCAAACGATACTCGTCTCTAAAGTCTGTTAAAAACTCACGCAGGGCACTAGCCACAACCCACTACGAACTTCATCATGATATACATTAATTACTAATTAGTGATAAAAATACTTAAGATTGTCCATGATCACGAGATTCACATTTTCAGTCGTAGGGTATGAATAATCGACATGATGTAACATGACGTAATACCGCTTGTCACTCCACCCATCCACAAGACTCATTATCCATACCTGCTGCTTCTCTTCTGCACGAGTTGTTTCTTTTACTTCACGGTATATGTGAGACTCTATAAAGTTTAGCTCTACAGCATACTTCAGCACATCGTCTGTGCAACGAAAGCCTTCAACGGTTTCACCAGAACATCCGTAGAGTATTTGTACATCTTGCAACTTCGCACAATCCAATGTGGTTTAAAAAGAGGCATAGGAGGGGGGAATAGGAAGTTTTTCGGTATCCACCACATCCTGGCACTTTGCTGAATACCATTTCATAAACGTTGTACAAGCAATATTAAAGGTAGCCATTTGAATACACGTCTGATCTCCTTTTTTTCTTCTACGCTGGCGAATACACGTCTGATCTCAAGGGCTTACTGCAGTCGACTGACCACGCAGGGAATCACAGATAGTAGCATGACTCACGTTGCTGGTCTTACAGTGGGCGGAGCTTAGAACTTTCACCTGTGTGCACACACACACACACAACAGTGGGCGGAGCTTAGAACTTTCACCTGTGCACACACAAAGGAGAAAGTGAAACGCTAATTGAAACATGATTTATTTAATAAACGAGATATTCAAGTTATATACAGGGTGGGCGGAAAGTAGCTCCCTAATTTAAATTACATATAAATTATGTATAAATTGTGATTGTATTGTTATATTGTTATGGTGTGTTCTCTAAAGTAGTACAATTGTAACGGTAATCTTTTTTTCTCTAAAGTGTTCTCTTTGTGTTCTCTAAAGTGGTACAATTGTAACGTTCATTTTTTTTTTTCATTTCAGATTGAAGGGTAACATGGCTGAGCGTTTAACACTGCAGGAGCGTGCCCAGTTGGCGGCACGGTACGAAGTTTGGCAATCTGTCGTTCGAGTTCAAAGATGGTGGCGGGCCATTCACGGACCACGTGCCCAAGTGGACCCGAAAACAATCAAGAACTGCCACTCGAAGCTCATGACTATGGGGTCTGTGGCAGATGTTCGAAGATGTGGTCGCCCTTCGACATCCAGGGCCCAGAGACGGTGCAGGCAGTTCAGGAAATGTTCGCACGGAGTCCACGAAAGTCAACTCGCCAGGCAGCTCGGGAAAGTGGACTCTCCCGCTACTCAGTGCGAACTGTGCTGAAGAAGGAGCTGAACTGGCGTGCGTGGAAGCCGCATTACTGCCAATCTCTCTCGGACGAGGACTGCGACATTCGCATGGAGTTTCGGGGAAATCATGCTGGCTTGGGTGGGTAAAGGAAGAAGTCTACCGCACCAAACCGAGGACATTGGAAGAACTGGAGGACCGAATTCGGGAAGTCATGTCCTCCATCCCGCCGGAGTTCCTGCTAAAGTCAGTGGACGCCATTCCTGGGCGGCTCCAGAAGCTGGTGGAAAGAGTTGGAGCCCACATTGAATTTTAGAGAAAACCTACCATGTATGCCTACCTTTTCATATTATTTCTTCTGAAAAAAATGGATAATATACGTATTTTTTTACCAATCCAAAATAGGGAGCTACTTTCCGCCCACCCTGTATATTTACAAATACGATTTAATAAACGAGATATTCAAGTTATATATATATTTACAAATACGTGTAATAAATAAGTTAACAATAGACACATCAATGATTATATTCAAGACATATATATTTAAAAACATATATATGTTTTTAAATAAGTTAACAATTGAAATTATGTTGACACAAGAAATAACAGAAAACACAAGAAAAAACAAATGCATAGATTTGGTGATCACAAACAACAGTAACCTAATACTTTAAAGAAAGCATTCTATTAAATACTTTTAGCCTATGTTCACGAATTAATACCGGTTTTAAAATAGATTCGAGACGAAGACCGTCTGGACTGATTTTATAGAAATTGAAGGATTCCAAGTTGATCACGAGAGAAGTTATGTAGTCGTCTTCTATGCTGCAAAATCTCGTCGTTTGCCTGTCTGCTCAGAACACCGACAAGAGGTAAGATCGAATCCACATCAACACAAAATTTTAGTCGCTAAAATAACAGCCTGAGCATTGTTCATGTTCTAAATTATCTTTGATTCGTTTTGGTAAAATTGAGTAAACTGCAGCCTTTGTTTCCTGATCAGAAACTCTCCGTCTTTTTCTGGTATGGTGCAAGGTTTCGTTGCAACCATATTCACTGCTCGAGTCTACTTCACAGTCGTTGTCTTCTAATCTAGATTTACACTCTTCACTAATGCATTCAATGGGTGAATAACACTAGGCAACAAAGATTTTGTTACAGAAGACCAAATAGGTGCTCCTAGCTAATTTCGGTATGCTGATTTCAAATCTATAATTAGATTTTTTCTATCACGTCTAGATTTTGTGTAAAATGCAAATCACTTAGTAAAATTTTCTACCACGTCCAGATTTTGGTTTCAATCGGCTTAATGCCAGTAATATGAAACTTGCTTTTCAAGGTTAAAGCAATTTTTTTTGCCAACTATATACAAATTCGAACAATTTTGATAAATAAAATTTATCCCGAGTTGGCAACACTGAGTCAAGAGCATAGTAACGGGCAACGGCCCAACGGTCAGTCGCTACGTGACAGTCAAGCAGAACGGTTGTTGAAGCTCTCTGCTGATGAGCAAGTGACAGGTTGTGGTGACTTGTGTGTTTTTATAGCATTTGTTTTGTACTACGGTGTGTATTTCTTTTATTTTGCACATCGTAATAATTACTTTCTACGTTTTTTCAGATATTGTATGGTAATTCAAAATGGCATCAAATAGACGTGCTTGTGTAAATCACCCAGACAACTTCTGCTTTGTCTGTGGACAATATACACCTAAGCCACAACGTAGAAACATAACAACAAAGATTAAACTTGCCTACAAGTGTTATTTTGACTAAGTTAGGAGACCAACAGAGGGACTGGGCACCACATATTTGCTGTGCACAGTGCAATGCAATGTTAATAGCTTGGATGAATGGTAAAAGAAAAGCTATGCCGTTCTCAGTCCCCATGGTTTGGCGTGAGCCGAAAAATCACTTCAATGATTGTTATTTTTGTTTGACAAAGATTGCTGATTTCACAAAGAAAAACAAATCAAAGATCACGTACCCAAACTGCGAATCAGCAATGAAACCAGTACCACATGATGAAACAAATCCACCACCAGTTCCACCAGCAACGATAACAGACAGCAGTTCATCTGAAGATTCTGCTAGTGATATAGAAACAGGGAAAGATGGCATATATGTTCCAGATGCAAATATTTCCCCACATTTGTTAAGTCAAGCGGAGTTAAATGACTTAGTGCGCGATTTGGAATTACCAAAAGAAAAGGCAGAGTTGCTTGGTTCAAGACTTCAAGAATTTAATCTTCTCCAACCAAACACCAAAGTTTCCCATTTCCGCCATCGCCATTTGCAGTTTTCATCATTTTACTTACAGGAAGAAAACGTTTGTTTCTGCCACGATATCAGTGGTCTGATGCAAGGGATTGGCTGTCGCTATGATCCAAAGGAATGGAGACTGTTCATTGACTCTAGTAAAGCTAGCCTTAAAGCTGTATTACTGCACAACGGCAATGAAAAACCTTCAATACCTGTAGCACATGCCACTGGCCTTAATGAGACTTATGAATCGATGAAACTGCTGCTAAGACTCATCAAATATAAGGACCACACATGGAATATTTGTGGCGACCTTAAAGTTGTATCATTACTTCTTGGGTTACAGTTGGGCTACACAAAGCATATGTGCTTTTTGTGTCTATGGAACAGCAGAGATGACAAGAACCACTACAAAAAACATGATTGGCCATCTAGAACTGAACATGTTGTTGGTAAATACAATGTGAAACACCCAGCACTTATTGACCCTCAGAAAGTACATCTTCCACCACTTCACATTAAACTTGGCCTTATGAAAAATTTCGTGAAGGGTATGGATCATCAAGGTAGTGGTTTCCAATATTTAAAGGATAAATTCAAAGGAATATTGACAGATGCTAAGCTAGAAGCTGGAGTTTTCACTGGACCACAGATCCGCAGTCTCATCCACGACTCATCGTTTCCATCTAACCTAAATGAGAATGAACTAGGAGCATGGACAACTTTCGTTGAAGTTGTCAAAAATTTTCTTGGAAACCACAAAGCTGAAAACCACCGTAAACTCGTAGAAAACATGTTTAAATCTTATGAAATAATGGGATGCAGAATGTCTTTGAAAATTCATTTTTTACATTCTCATCTTGACTTCTTCCCGGCCAACCTTGGGGCTGTAAGTGACGAGCATGGTGAGCGCTTCCACCAACAGATCTCAGTTATGGAAAACAGATACCAAGGTAATTTCAACCCAAATATGATGGGAGATTATTGTTCGTTCCTGCAGAAGGAGAGCTCGTCATCCTACAAGCGACAAAGGAAGAGCACACACCAAAGTTTCACTTAAGAACAGGAATTTGCCTTTCAGTAGTAACAACAAAATACTAATGCGCTTTGGGTGGATGGTTGGGCGCAGGGGTGGTAACTCCGCCAGCGGAATTCCGCTGTCTGTCTTAAGCCAGAATAAAGGAGGAAAGACATCCCTGTTCACTAATTATTTAAGTATGCTTAACATAAAACGTGGCACGGAAAAGTAGCTTAGACGGCTTTCGTAATAGAAGCGGGTGAGAAAAAAAATGAAAAATAGGGGTTTTTGGTTACACAAAATCTGGACGTGATAGAGAAATTTTGATATCAGATCTGAAATCAGCATCAGCGCTTTAGTAGGAATCAGTAGTTCACGTGTCTGTAACAAAAAAAAAGTTGAAATTTGTTGCCTAGTGTAATCATCTTGGTTGATATTATTGACACCACAATCGAGAGGGCTCACTGGGGTAACGGACACTTCAGGTAATGGTGCGGGCGCTTGAGGTGGGTCGGGGACAATCTCCTCAGGTTGCCCTTGTGGCGTGGAAAATATTGTGTGGAGGTAATTATGTGCTGCTTCTAAGTAAACAAAACGGGCTTTATGTAACACAGTGGCAACTAATAATGATTTATGCAAAGATGCACCAGCTCTTCTGGAACGTCTGGATGCAATTTTACCGAGCGATATATTTATCAACTTGTGTGCTTCAAACCCGTTTGGAACGTCAGATATCATGTTCACCACCTAGGAATTGGTCAAGGCACAGAGAGCTAACTAACACGACTCTATCCTCTATTTCCAATCTTGTAATGAGTTAAAGTGAAAGTTTCGCCTGCCTTTATACAATGTCGTTCTGACATCGTTATCAAGCTCCACGCAGGGAATTTCCAGGTAGTAGCATGAATCACGTTGCTGTTCTTTCACCTGTGCACACACACACACACACACACACACACACACACACGCACACACACACACACACAAAGGAGAAAGTGAAACGTTAATTGAACATGATTTATTTAATAAAAGAAATATTCAAGCTATATATATTTACAAACACGTGTAATAAATAAGTTAACAATAGGCACATCAAAGATTATATTCAAGGTGTATATATATATTTACAAACACGTGTGATAAATAAGTTAACAATTGAATTTCTGTGTTAACATAATTTTGTTAACTTATTTATTACACATGTTTTTAAATATATATGTCTTGAATATAATCATTGATGTGTCTATTGTTAACTTATTTATTACACGTGTTTGTAAATATATATAGCTTGAATATTTCTTTTATTAAATAAATCATGTTCAATTACGTTTCACTTTCTCCTTTGTGTGTGTGTGTGTGTGCGTGTGTGTGTGTGTGTGCACAGGTGAAAGAACAGCAACGTGATTCATGCTACTACCTGGAAATTCCCTGCGTGGAGCTTGATAACGATGTCAGAACGACATTGTATAAAGGCAGGCGAAACTTTCACTTTAACTCATTACAAGATTGGAAATAGAGGATAGAGTCGTGTTAGTTAGCTCTCTGTGCCTTGACCAATTCCTAGGTGGTGAACATGATATCTGACGTTCCAAACGGGTTTGAAGCACACAAGTTGATAAATATATCGCTCGGTAAAATTGCATCCAGACGTTCCAGAAGAGCTGGTGCATCTTTGCATAAATCATTATTAGTTGCCACTGTGTTACATAAAGCCCGTTTTGTTTACTTAGAAGCAGCACATAATTACCTCCACACAATATTTTCCCGCCACAAGGGCAACCTGAGGAGATTGTCCCCGACCCACCTCAAGCGCCCGCACCATTACCTGAAGTGTCCGTTACCCCAGTGAGCCCTCTCGATTGTGGTGTCAATAATATCAACCAAGATGATTATTCACCCATTAATGCATTAGTGAAGAGTGTAAATCTAGATTAGAAGACAACGACTGTGAAGTAGACTCGAGCAGTGAATATGGTTGCAACGAAACCTTGCACCATACCAGAAAAAGACGGAGAGTTTCTGATCAGGAAACAAAGGCTGCAGTTTACTCAATTTTACCAAAACGAATCAAAGATAATTTAGAACATGAACAATGCTCAGGCTGTTATTTTAGCGACTAAAATTTTGTGTTGATGTGGATTCGATCTTACCTCTTGTCGGTGTTCTGAGCAGACAGGCAAACGACGAGATTTTGCAGCATGGAAGATGACTACATAACTTCTCTCGTGATCAACTTGGAATCCTTGAATTTCTATAAAATCAGTCCAGACGGTCTTCGTCTCGAATCTATTTTAAAACCGGTATTAATTCGTGAACATAGGCTAAAAGTATTTAATAGAATGCTTTCTTTAAAGTATTAGGTTACTGTTGTTTGTGATCACCAAATCTATGCATTTGTTTTTTCTTGTGTTTTCTGTTATTTCTTGTGTTAACATAATTTCAATTGTTAACTTATTTATCACGTGTTTTTAAATATATATATCTTGAATATAATCATTGATGTGTCTATTGTTAACTTATTTATTACACGTATTTGTAAATATATATATAACTTGAATATCTCGTTTATTAAATCGTATTTGTAAATATATATAACTTGAATATCTCGTTTATTAAATAAATCATGTTTCAATTAGCGTTTCACTTTCTCCTTTGTGTGTGCACAGGTGAAAGTTCTAAGCTCCGCCCACTGTTGTGTGTGTGTGTGTGCACAGGTGAAAGTTCTAAGCTCCGCCCACTGTAAGACCAGCAACGTGAGTCATGCTACTATCTGTGATTCCCTGCGTGGTCAGTCGACTGCAGTAAGCCCTTGAGATCAGACGTGTATTCGCCAGCGTAGAAGAAAAAAAGGAGATCAGACGTGTATTCAAATGGCTACCTTTAATATTGCTTGTACAACGTTTATGAAATGGTATTCAGCAAAGTGCCAGGATGTGGTGGATACCGAAAAACTTCCTATTCCCCCCCCTATGCCTCTTTTAAAACCACATTGGATTGTGCGAAGTTGCAAGATGTACAAATACTCTACGGATGTTCTGGTGAGACCGTTGAAGGCTTTCGTTGCACAGACGATGTGCTGAAGTATGCTGTAGAGCTAAACTTTATAAAGTCTCACATATACCGTGAAGTAAAAGAAACAACGCGTGCAGAAGAGAAGCAGCAGGTATGGATAATGAGTCTTGTGGATGGGTGGTGTGACAAGCGGTATTACGTCATGTTACACCATGTCGATTACTCATACCCTACGACTGAAAATGTGAATCTCGTGATCATGGACAATCTTAAGTATTTTTATCACTATATTAATGTATATCATGATGAGGTTCGTAGTGAGGTTGTGGCTAGTGCCCTGCGTGAGTTTTTAACAGACTTTAGAGACGAGTATCGTTTGATGGGCAGAAAGGAAAAATATGAGCATATGTTCCTCTCAAATAGTGCGCCGGAGTGTGAAGATGTTTAGTAAAACATTATAAAATGTGCCTAGTTCGTGAAAATTATCCTGAGGGAAACTGTCTGGTGCGTAGTCTGGTAGTGATAAAACCGAAATTAATTCTTGTAGCGGAAAAACACCTACCCAATATGTACAACAATTCGATTATGGTGCGACTCGCGGATCATACGAGTTCGAACAAGCCCATTCACGTATCATCGAGTCAGCCGCCCATCGAACCGTTCCTGCCTACCTGCGTGCCTCACACGGCTCATAGTTATCTCAGAGCTTGAACCGAGTGGACGTGCGCTCCTCGAATACGATGGAACTTCCTTTGAGCAGCATTCTCAACGCCTCGTACGATGTGTCCGTGACGAAATCGTTGCGCGTGTTCAGGCGTAAATCCGGTACCGTTAGCTATGTACTGGAAACGGAATGTAGACAAACAAACAAACGGGTTTATTTAAGTGTCGAGGAGATGAATAGAATCTTCGTGATAGTTGAGAAGTGGAGTGAAGATCGTTATAAAATACCTGCTAACGTAGGTACAAGAAGAGAGCAGATTAGTGACGCACCCTCATACGCCGTTGTATGTACGTTGTGTATAAATAACGATCGGCCGTGCATTGATATACGGCTGATGTGGAAGAATGCTTCTGATAATAACGCTCTTGTTCCTACGCGACACCGTTTCATCCTCGACAGAATGTTTGAAATCGTCGGATTCCGCAAGCTGAAACCTATATTAGACGCGCGTGTTACGGATATGCTTTATTTTGATACAGTACTTGAATACGCATACACCGCTCTGCTCGATGGGTTTACCGAGTGTAGGGCTGAACAAGGTGAGAATGGTCTAGAGCTGGACGTTTATTTAAAAAGTTTAGACTCTTTGAAATACCATGAACTTTGGTACAAAGCAATTGATCGGTACAAGGCTGAGCTCACCTACACCGTTCACCCTGAAGAACTATTTCTTTATATAACGCGCAGTTGTCGTAACGATTTAGAAGATTATTTCAATTGCCGCTATGTTGAGTGAAGACGAGTTCACGATTGAAAAGCTCGGGTCGGTAGAAATAAACCCTCGATTGGAAAAGCGTGTTTATAAACTTGTGTTTAATAATGTAGCTAACGATGAACTCTTTGTGCGTGCTTTTGATTGTATTCTAGACGTATTTAAAGATGACTTACCAACCGGTTGTAAAGTGGGAACAAAAATAGTACTGAACGATATGAAAGCCCTTCATATCGAGTACAGGTTTCCCTATACTTAAAGCGGTGAAATATTATTAAACCGCATATACTGCATAATGCAGAGCAATAATGATGTAATTGTAAACTCGATTAAGTGCGAGTTCAGTATTTTGAAAAAAAAAGTAAAATGTATTTAACATATTTGTGTGATATTTCTCCTGTACTGTTATATTGAAGGATTATATGCATATTACTCGTTCATATTTCTATTATTATTGATCATTCAAATGTATATTTATTTCTATATATCTCCATAATTGTGTGTGTGTGTGTGTGTGTGTGTGTATTTTTTTTGATTATCTGCATATTCCTCGTTCATATTTCTATTATTATTGATCATTCAAATGTATATTTATTTTCTATATATCTCCATAATTGTGTGTGTGTGTGTGTGTGTGTGTGTGTGTGTGTGTGTGTATATATTTCTAGTGTACTGTTATATTGACGGATTATATGCATATTCCTAATTTCTATTATTATTGATCATTCAAATGTATATTTATTTTCTATATATTTATAATAAACAGAATGATGCAATGTTGTTTTACTTAATTCTTTTGGTTAATTATATCATGTTAAGCCTTCTAAACCTACTAGCGGAATTCTAAACCAACTTTTAAGAAAATAAATGGTACACTCTGGCAACTGTGTACCTGAGCAATGGTATCTGGCAACTCTCCATAATAATGTATACAATGGTATCTGGCGCCTCTCCATAATAATGTTAAAAAGTGGTATCTGGCAACTCGACCTGAACAAGCCATTTACACCTTCTAAGCCAACTGGCTAATAATCAAATGTTCCGGTTATGTTGAAATTATGATGTGGAAGAGTGAGCAACGACTCCCTGACGAGATATATTTCTTGATGATGCTGATTCCAAATATGGTTTCAGAATTTTTCTATCACCCATAGTTTTCGAGAAAATAATATTTCCATTTACTCAGAGTTTTCCCAAAATATTAGTTAAAATTAAGTGTACTAATTTAATTTTACTTTCTTTTTTTCCAGGTTAACTATATTTAATAGTATTTTTTGCATTAAAAAATATAGCTATTTAAACAAACAGATTTTTAATAAAAAGAAAGAAATTTTTTTCAAGTTTTGCTCAAATTTTAAAATTTTTCATAGTAGAAAAAATTGGTTTTTCATTCCAAAAAGTTTTCCGTGATTTCAATAATTTTCCGCCAGCATGAATCGAAACTGTATTAATCCCAGAGATACATTTTGCTACGTATGTGGAGAACTGACCATAATGGCACAGAGGAAGACGATGACCCCACTCGTGAAGAAGGCTTACGAACTTTATTTTGGATGTAAGGTAGGCGACCAAGACAAATCCTGGGCACCTCATATCTCATGCATTTCCTGTGCCGTCACTCTTAGGGGTTGGATTAAAGGTACCCGCAAATCTATGCCATTTGCCATACCAATGATTTGGAGAGAGCCCAAGGATCACCTAACGGATTGCTATTTTTGTATGACTAACGTTTCAGGATTCTCTGCCAAAAATAAACATAAAATTCAATACCCAAATCTTGCATCTGCCATGAGACCAGTACTACATGACGATGATAACCCAATTCCAACTCCCCCAAAGTCATGGACACTGGATGAAGAGTCTGAAGTTGAACCAATGGAAATTGATGACACTAAAGATACAGACTTTCAGCAACCTGAATCAAATAAACAACGTATGATAACGCAGGTTATGCTGAATGATCTCGTGAGAGATTTGGACCTTCCGAAAAAGAAAGCGGAATTATTGGGCTCCAGGTTACGTGAATGGAATTTGCTGGCAAAAGATACAAGCATATCGGCGTTCCGCACTCGCCAAAAAGATCTGATGCAGTATTTCTCCTCGTCAGGTGGTTTATGCTACTGTAATAATGTAAATGGACTGCTGTTAGCTCTCGGTCATGAGCACAAATCTGAAGATTGGCGTTTATTTATTGACTCTTCGAAGCTAAGCCTCAAGGTTGTACTACTTCACAATGGAAATAAATACCCTTCCATTCCTGTAGGGCACGCTGTCCACATGAAGGAATCTTACGAAAATATGAAACTCATCCTTCAGCAGATTAATTATGACCAGTTTCGTTGGTATATATGTGGGGATTTAAAAGTCGTCGCGCTTCTTCTGGGAATGCAGCTCGGTTATACGAAGTTCTGCTGCTTCCTTTGTGAATGGGACAGCAGAGCCAGAGATTCGCATTATTTTGTAAAGGATTGGCCACTTCGTCAAAAATGTATCCCAGGACTGAAGAATGTGTCTCATGAACCCTTAGTTGACCCCAAGAAAATATACTTACCGCCACTTCACATCAAACTTGGCATCATGAAAAATTTTGTCAAAGCAATGAACAAGGAAGATGAGGCATTCAAATATTTGAAGAAAAAGTTTTCACGACTTAGCGATGCAAAGATAAAAGAAGGGATCTTTGTTGGCCCCCAAATCAGAGAGCTCATGAAAGATCAAAAGTTTGATGATGCCTTGAGAGGAAAAGAAAAAGTGGCATGGGAGGCCATGAAGAATGTTGTCACAAATTTTCTAGGGAACATCAAAGCCTCTAACTATGAAAAAATAGTGCAGGACATGATTGAAGCATATAGGTTATTGGGATGTAATATGTCACTAAAAATCCATTTCTTGCACTCCCATTTAGATTTCTTCCCTGAAAACCTCGGCGACGTAAGCGATCAGCATGGAGAAAGGTTCCACCAAGATATAGCTACTATGGAGAAACGCTACCAAGGGAGGTGGGATCCGGCAATGTTAGCTGATTACTGCTGGACATTGGTGCGAGAAGCTCCTAATGAAAACTACAAGAGAAAATCAGTGACAAAGAAGTTTTAAGAAGAATATTTTAAATGCCAATCTGCCACTAATATAATTTTTATGAAGTATTTTTACTAACTTCTATACACTTTTTGAATAAATATTAAAATACAAATTTCTCAGTAACCTTGGGTGATAGAGAAATTCTACGGCTATATTCGGAATCAGCGGAAACAATCCTATAAGACCGACCTGTTCACGTCCAAGAAACAAAAAAAAGTTAAAATTTGTTCCCCAGTGTTATTATTACTACTGTAATTTGTACCACCCTATATATATATATATATATATATATATATATATATATATATATATATATATATATATATATATATCCATTCCTTTATTTATTTTAAAAGAATGAACAAAACTCTCTCTCTCTTCTTTCTATATATATATATATATATATATATATATATATATATATATATATATATATATTATTAGTACTTTCAGGTTTGCCCACCTTGTTTTTTTCGCTGATTATTATTTAATATAATTGTGTGTATATCTAAGAATCGGAGTGAAGAGAGATTTTGCTCGACTAGACTGGAAAAAGGTCAATTATGGTCATTTCAAAAAGGCCTCTGGGCAAACAGGTGTGATTCGAGTCGGGGAAACGATTCCTCGTGTGCGTGTGTGTGTGTGTGTGTGTGTGTGTGTTTGTGTGTGTGTGTGTGTATAGATTTGAGAATACGACCGTGTGTTTCGAGTTGACCAGATTCTCGGAAATCCTTTCCTCGTGAAAGGAAAAACAACGCTTAATGATTAATTTCTTATATTGAATAATTAATTTCTTATAATAATAATTGATTCTCCTAAAAGGAGAAAATTCATTTGTTTTACATTATTTAGCTTCATTTGGTTTAAATTAATATACGTTTGGCATTTTTTTTCTGATTTTCATTCACATGATATGTACAGAGGCGTGTGTGTGTGCGTGTGTGTGTGTGTGTGTGCACGAGTTGTTCATTCGTTTATATATACAAACACAGATGGGGTGAGGAGATTGGGGGGAATGGTCCACCGTATGTTTTGGTTAATTTTCACCAATCTTCGCAAGGTTTCTTTCCCACTGTTATTCGATATTTATAATAAAAATAGGAATTAAGTAATAAAGTTAATGTTTTAATTCACTTTAAGGTGAAAATCCATTTATATATATATACAGTATATAAGGAATGACAAAATTAAATAGACACGGTTATTATGATTCTTTCTATATATATATGTATACAAACACAGATGGGGTGAGGAGATTGGGGGGAATGGACGAGCGTGTGTTTTGGTTTATTTCCACCAAGCTTCGCAAGGTTTCTTTTCCTTTCGTTTTTCCCACTGTTATTCGGTATTTATAATAAAATAGGAATTAAGTGATTTATTTTGTAAAGAGCGTGTGTTTAAATTATTTATTTAATAAACAGATGAATCTTCTTAATTCCAACAATTAAAAGAAATTCTGTATTGATTAACTACCATCATATAAATATATTGTGGTATTTTGATTAATATATGGTTTTAAATATTGCTATCTGGCAACTCAGCCTGAATACATGGCGCTATCTGGCAACTCAGCCGGATTAGAGATCTATAAAAGAGTGAGAAGCTGATGACGGAGTCATTCAAGCTCGACTCCCAGCCGAGCAAGGACCTCTGGTCCTTTCTCTTTCTGGCCCTTTGGGAAAACCCCTTAGAGGCCTCTTAGGTTAGGTATACGAAAATAGCTTGGGGGAGAACTCCGCCTCCAAGCCCTTGCAATCGGCAACAAAGGCCGATACTCTCTCTCTCTCTCTCTCTCTCTTCAGGTGTACCCCTCCCCCCTTGGCTCCTTCTAAGCCAACTGGCTGATTAGGAGCCTATAAGACAACGCCTACTCGGCTGAAGTCTTAATATGCACTTGGCTCCTGCCAGGTGAACACCTCTCCTCCTTTCTCTCCTCCTTCTTTCTCTTGGGGGATAACGCCGCCTCCAAGTTTCCTTGTTGCATCTGCAGCATCCCCCACCCCCCTTTTCAGGGATTTTTTGCAACCCCCCCTTTGCAACATGTTACATAACACCCCCACCCCCTTTGCAGCAACCCCCACCCCCTTTTGCAACATTGAACATTACGTAATAAATTGCAACATTCCTGCACTCTTACCTTTTGCGGCTATACTACTAACGGTATCTAACCTAGGTGCGAATTTCTCAATGGTCTCTGGATTGTTTCCTAATCGGCTTTTTTCATTCGTTTTTCGGTTTATAAGTTCTGTATAATAAACAACAATGTAATAACCAATGTAATAATAAATTTATAATTTCTGTAATAAATAATTATGCAATATTAAATGTAATAAATTTAATAATAAATGTAATAATTATGTAAAAAAATGTAAAAAAAATAAAAAATAATAGAATCTGTATGTTTAGAACAGGAAGATAGTTTTAAATTTGTGCGAATGTACTTAATGAAAATGCCCTTCCGGTGTCGGGAGAATGGGATCTAACCTAGGTGCGAATTTCTTAACGGTCGGTCCCTGGACTGTTTTTTCCCTCTTGTTTTGGTTCATTCGTGTTTCTGTATCCACCCGAGGAGGATGCCAGTGGGCGTCGAAACTGTCGTGGAAATAAACTCTATCTATTAGAGTGGGTTTTTATTTTCATATTTTGATCTTCACGTAGAAAAAGGGAAGTTTTTTGCATTCTCCATATTAAGTTGGGTCTAATTAAGCAGTTTGTAACTGTGTTAGATTTTGGAGGGGAAGTTTTCCAACAGATTCGGGTCATGTTCCCTAAACTCTCTGAGGCCAAAGTCGAGGCTGGCATCTTTGTAGGACCACAAGTCAAGGCGCTGTTGAATTCAAAGAACCTTGAAGCCAAGATGACTCCGATCGAAAAAGAGGCTTGGTGTGCTTTCCGTGATGTGGTTCGTGGGTTTTTAGGCAACCATAAAGCACCAAACTATAAGGAGTTAGTGTCAAACTTGATTAAGTGCTATGGCAAAATGGGGTGCCGTATGTCTTTAAAATTACACTATCTGCATTCACATCTAGACTTTTTTCGTGATAACCTGGGCGATGTGAGTGAAGAACATGGCGAAAGATTCCATCAAGATATTCAAACGATGAAGAAAAGGTACCAGGGCCATTGGGATGCTTCCATAATGGGAGACTATATATGGTCGCTGATCAGAAAGGATAAGAATGTTCATACGCGGAAGTCGCGTTCTTCAGTGCATTTTTAAGGAACGCACACTGCATAACGAGGCTTGTTATTCTCTTATCGGTTCTCCTCATGATATATACAGTATTATATCCTTAGCACCATTTTGGGTTTGTCAAACAATTTTGGCTCAATAAACATTAATTTCCAATAGTGTTTTTATTTTCAGAAAATATTTATGTTAGCCTTCTTTATATACTCTTCCATATGAAAAGTGTGATAACCTATATTTTTGAAACGGTTGATGATAGAGCAAAACCAATATCATTTTTGGAATCAGCACCCCGAAATCATTAAGAAACGACAGAAGATCATGCCTATCACAGCTATTAGACCAACATGAAAAAATATTAGAAACACTGTGTCGAGGACAAAACATAGATGTAATCTACTGACTTTGCTAAAGCCTTCAATAAATGTGACCATGGAATTATAGCACATAAATTTGAGAATACAGGAATTTCTGGAAAGCTGGGAAGATGGATATTTAATTTCTTGACGCAAAGAACACAAAGAGTGGTGGTAAATGGAATCAAATCGGAAGTCTCGGAAGTAGAGAGTCTGTCCCACAAGGGACAGTATTAACTCCCTTGCTGTTCATAATAATGATTGCAGATATTGATGCAGATATCAATGACAATATTGTATCATGTTTCGCAGATGACACAAAGATATGCAAGGAAATATTGAACGAAGGTGACATAGAAAGATTACAAAACGAAATTGAAACACCATTGCAGTGGGCAGAAGACAACAATATGAAGCTCAACGAAGAAAAATTCCAACTCCTAAGATATGGTAATAACAAGGAGCTAGAGAAAAACGGTACAAAACTCTGCAAGCCAAACAGATAACACTAAATCCACAAGTCAGAGGTCTTGGAGTAATAATGTCGTCGGATGCATCAAAATTACAACGACTAGAAAAATAATGGGAATCATCTGGAGAAGCTTCCGCAGCAGAAAAGCAAACATCATGCTCAAATTATGGATGAGTCTAGTCCTACTAATAATTGAGTATTGCTCATTAGTCACAAGCCCATACAGAAAACGAGACACTGCGAACATTGAAGCTATACAAAGGACTTTTACGTCTAAGATAGAGGAAACGGAAGGTGAAGCCTACTGGTCTCGACTACAATGCCGGGACCTCTACTCTCTCGAAAGAAGGCGAGAGCGGTACACAGTAATATACTTATGGAAAATACTTGAGGGCTTTGTCCCTAACTTTAGAAATGGAATAGAAACAAACTGGAATGAGAGGGGAATCAGATTTTGTACTGTCCCAGCTGCGGTGGGAAGAGAAGAGGGTCCATGAAAAAGAGGATGGAAAATACCCTCAGAATACGAGGCCCCAAAGCTTTTCAATGCCCTATAAAAAGAAGTGAGGAATCTTCAGCACACCGACCTGAATAACTTCAAGAACCAGCTGGACAGATTCCTGTGCAAAGTCCCTGACGAGCCATGCGTGGCTGGCTACGAGGGCAGGATGAGATCAGAGAGCAATTCCCTCCATCATCAAATCCTGGAAATGAGGCGGGATGCTGCAGTGGGGTCGACTGTAGGTCGATCCTGACCGTCGTTCGAACTTACCTAAAGTATGCACCTAAAATAAGTATGCATATATATATATATATATATATATATATATGTATATATATTATAAATATATATATGTATGTGTGTGTATATATAATATATATTAAATATATTATATATATATAATATATATTTTATATATATTATATATATTATATATATATTATATATATATATATATTATATAAATTATATATATATATATATATATATATACATATATATATATACCTTACCTTACAACCTTACAAAGGTTCCACGTGATGATTTCTCATTTCGCGAAGGTCAAGCGTGTCGCCCCTCCTCTCGAGTTGGCCTGGTGAAGTAGTGAGTTGGATTCTTGCGCTCTCCACCTCATATAGCCAGGTACGCCCAGCTCATCGGGGATTGTTCTGAGCCAGGCGTCAAGTCTTCTTTTGAAGATTTCCACTGCAACTCCCTTCGTGTTTCTTAGGTCTTTGGGCAACTGATTAAATAGTTTTGGTCCTCTCACTACAAAACTATTTTCTTTCAGGGTTAAGGATGTTCCCTGTCTCGCCTTCAATTTGGGAATACGACACAGTCTACCGCTTCTACTTTCCACCGTTGTTTGGGGAGTTATGGGATTCAGAGTAAGATTAGGGACTAGTTTCTCCATTATTTTCCAAGTGTAAATAATGGTGTATCTCTCTCTTTCCTTTCCAGTGAATATAGGTCTAGTTCTCGTAACCTTTCCCAGTAATTTAGTTCTTTGCACCCATTGATCTTGGCTGTGAAACTTCTTTGAATCCCCTCCAGCTGTCTAATGTCTTCTTTTTTATATGGGGATGTTAGGACCGAGCAGTATTCCAGTTTGGGTATTATCAGGGTTTTCAGTAGAGGGATCATTACATTCCTATCCCTTCGTTTAAAAGTTCTCAATATCTGACCCGTTATTCTCTTTGCTCTGTTTACTGCTATCATATTTTGTGTTTCAAATTTCGCATCATCTGTCATTACAACCCCTAAATCTTTTGCTCTGGAATTTCTCTGGACTTCCTGTCCATTTGGGGTATAATATTCCATGGACTTTAGGTCTTCTCTTTTTCCGTACCGTAATAGCTGAAATTTCTCGGTGTTAAACTTCATATTGTTGTCTTCCGTCCACTTGTAAATTTTGTTTATGTCGGTTTGTAGAGATCCTATGTCTTCTGGTTTTCGTATTTTTCTACTGATCTTTGTGTCATCTGCAAAGGATGTTACTGTGCTGTCTCTGGTAACGTCCTCATCTATGTCAGTTAGCATGATTATGAAGAGTAGTGGAGCTAATACCGTTCCTTGTGGCACTGAGCTGAGGACCTTTGATTCTGATGAAGATACTCCTTGTACTGTAACGACTTGCCTCCGCTCACTAAGGAAATTATATATCCATTTCCCTACTTTTCCTGTTATTCCCATATATTTCAGTTTATGTATTATGATTCCATGGTCACACTTGTCGAACGCTTTAGCAAAGTCTGTGTATAGTACATCATAGTTTTCATTACTTTCAAGTGAATCAATAATGTTGTTGTAGTGTTCCATTAGTTGTGACAGGCATGATCTGCCTGACCGAAACCCGTGTTGGTTATCATTGAATTTTTTCTGAGTTTCCAAAAAGTCATAGATTTTCTGTCTAACAATTCTTTCAAATATTTTGGTGAGATGAGATGTAAGCGACACTGGCCTATAGTTTTTGGCCTCGCATCGATCTCCTCCTTTATATATTGGGACTATGTTCGCGCTCTTCAGGATGCATATATATATATATATTATATATATATATATATATATATGTGTGTATATATATATGTATATACACATATTAAATATATTATAAATCGGCCACTTGCAATATCGCGAAAAGCAAAAAAGTGGGCAAGCTTCTGTTTATAAAAATTTTAAAATTCGAAAATATAGTCTATGAGGCAACCGCATTATAATGTTATAATGTTTCAGACCAACAAAGGCCCTAGGATCCACTCATGGCTGGTCTACCTAACTGTGTTCTTAATTTTGTATTGTGCCTGTCCTCCGTGGTGGCCGAGGGGACCTACAATTTTACGTGGGTTCCAAACCAAAAAGAACATAAGAACATAAGAAATTTTTATAGTGGGCACACTAGGGGCCACTTCGGCCCATCGAGGTGGCTCCACTATGTAAAAACTGCTTGTACATTGGCAACAACCAATTTTTACAAAACTAAATAATTATCAATTTAAAACTAATTAATTATCAATTTAAAACTAAAGATAGAATCTCTGGATCCAGAGAATCAAGTCATAATAGACTACTATCCACAAATATGTTACACTCTATATCTATTTATAACTGACATGCAAATATATCAGATCCAAAGAATCCAGTCAATTTTATTACGGTATCCATCAGTACCAGTACCTTGTCAACCAAAAATAAGTCACGGTCCATATCAATTGTGGACCAAGTCACAATTTACAACCATATACATTACAATATATATACTTAGGAGGAAAAGTGTAGGTGTGGCTGTAAAGACTGTACAGTAATGTAGAAATGTGTGTGCACCCATTTTGGGTCTCTCATTTAAAGGTGTTTGTGGGGCAAGTGAAGATCATGAGTTTTTCAATACCTCACAGTACTATGGGGGGCACCGCTCGGCAGAGGAATCTCTTTAAATGGGGTGTGTAATGACAGAGAGTATCCCCTAACCCAAGATGCTGCCTCCCTATATCCCACAACACTTGTGGGATCTAAATGTACATAATATATATGAAATAAACTAGTACCATTCATGCAATAAAAATGGGCTTAAACATTATCACCAGATGTCCCTTGCAGACATCAAACTATCCAACCTTCTTTTGAAAGAATCAATTGTATCTGAAATTACCACTTCTTCTGTCAGACTGTTCCAAAACTTAATTACTCTGTTTGTAAAACTATGTTTTCTTAAATTTGTTCTACATCTTGGCTTAAATAATTTCATACTATGACCTCTAGTCTGGTTATTGTGATCTTTAATGAAAAGAGAATCAAAATCTATCTTATCCAACCCTTAATTTTATTACCTTAAACTATACCCAATCTATCAACATATGCAGAGCTGGGCAGTATTTAAATACATTTGTATTTAAATACGTATTTAAATACACTTGTGTATTTAGAACTGTATTTATAAATACATTGTTTCTCATGTATTTAAATATAGTATTTAAATACTTTAATGAGTATTTAAATACAATGTATTTAAATACTCAAAATATAAAAATGTAAATACTTTTACTGGTTTAATACACGTTCTGTACTAGCACAGTACGACGCGTCGACAGTGTAGTACAGCATGGTTCATGTTTCAACGTGTCAGTTCAATCAGTTGTGTGCCACTCTTAGTCGAAAGCGGTTGATTTCTTTATCGTGTGCGTGTCATGGCTTCAACAAGCAAATTTGTATGTATTTACAAATGTATTTAAATACAATTGATGTATTTTGTATTTAGTATCTAAATACATTCGTAAAATGTATTTAGTATTTAGTATTTAAATACATTTCTCCCATGTATTTAGTATTTAGTATTTAAATACATTCAATGTATTTATTGCCCAGCTCTGAACATATGCGTCTAATCGATTTTTAAACATATTTATAGACGTGCTACTAATTACTTCTACCGGCAAACTATTCCAGCTATTTACTATTCTATGCGTAAAAACGTTTTTGGCAACTGCTGTCTCGAACCTTCTACTACTTGTCAACTTACACCCGTTATTTCTAGTCCTATTATATTGAGATATTTCGAAAAAGCTATCTCTATCTACGTTATCGAACCCATTCATAATTTTGAAAACCTGGATTAGATCCCCCCTTAGCCTCCTAGTCTCGAGTGTAGTCAATTTTAACTCTTTAAGCCTATCCTCGTACGACTTTGACCTAAGCGACGGAATCATCTTAGTTGCTCGTCTTCGAACTCTTTCGATTTTGTCTATATCTTTGCGCATATGCTGCTGTACTTTGTTTCGCTACTTTTAAATCACCAGTGACTATAACTCCTAAATCTATTTCCTGCTCTACGCTTATCAACTCTTTCCCTGGCATACTATACGCAAAATTACCGTTACGCGAACCTATATGTAAAATTTTGCACGTATCGACGTTAAATTTCATTTGCCATGTGACTGACCAATCAACGATTTTATTCAGATCATTCTAAATTTTACCTCTATCTTCGTCATTAATCGCCCTACCACCCAGCTTCGTGTCACCCGCAAACTTTGAAACTGTATTGACTAGGCCGACATCTAAATCGTTAATATATATATAAGAAAAAGCAAGGGGCCCAATACAGAACCCTGAGGAACGCCACTCGCTACATTAGCCCAACACGACTCCGCTCCATCAACGACCACCCTCTGTTTCCTCCCTCGCAACCACTCTTCTATCCAATTTATTACTACCCCTGATTCCATGAGCCTTAATTTTCTCAATGAGACTTTTGTGCGGTACGGTGTCAAACGCTTTTTGAAAATCTAAATACACTACATCAACCGTCCGATGACTATCGTAAACGTCAACCACGCTTTGAAAAAATTCTAAAAGATTAGTTAAGCAAGATTTGTTTCGCCTAAAACCGTGCTGCGTATTTCTAACTAAGTTATGCAATTCTAAGTGTTCGACTATACGATCCCTAATTATTGATTCCAGTAGCTTACCTACAACAGACGTTAAACTGATTGGCCTATAATTTCCCGCCGCACCTTTATCGCCTTTCTTAAAGATGGTGTTACGTTTGCTAACTTGAAATTATCTGGTACGCACCCCTCAGAAATAGACGCATTAAAAATCTTTGTTAGCGGCACAACAATGCTATCTTTTAATTCTTTTAGTTATATGGGATATATGGAATCCGGCCCCGGTGATTTACACGTTTTCATTTTATCAATATAGCGCATTACCTCCCCTTCACTAACTACAATATTATCCAAAATATTACCATTATCAAAAGGTATCATGTATATGACCGTAGGGATATTCGTTACATCTTCTATAGTAAAAACTGACGTAAAAAATTCGTTTAGCAAGGTAGCCAGTTCCTTGTTTTCAGAAACTAGATCTCCGTTAACACTTTTCAACGGCCCCAAGACACTTTTTACTGGATTTCTATTGTTGACGTATTGAAAGAATCGCTTGGGGTTTTCTTTACCGTCACGAGCTATGGAGATTTCAAATTCGCGCTTGGACTTTTTTATTACACTTTTCGCTTCACGCCTTAGAGATATGTAGTTGTTTCGTAACCACAAATTGTCTTTATCGCACTTATGTAGCCTATAAGCCCTATCTCTACTCTTTATAATGTCTCCTACTCTAGAAGTGAACCACATGGGGTTGTTATTTATTTTCGCACGCTTAATTTTGTACGGTACACATTCCTCATTTATAGTCCTAAATACTGTTTCAAACGATTCCCACATTAGTTTTGCGTTAGAGTTCCCCATTACGTTTTCCCAATTGACGTGTGACAATTTATTTCGAAATTTACAAAAGTCTGCGTGCTGGAAGTTAGGAATTTTAGTCGAGCTAGCTGGTTTCGAGTGAGTTACTGAGAGGACAAACTCTACCATATTGTGATCGCTATTGGTTAACGGTTCTCTTACTTGAAGATCAGTAATTAGCCTATCATCCGTAGTTATTACTAAATCTAAAATACTGTCCAACCTCGTAGGTTCCCCAACCTTTTGAATAAGAAAGCTATCCTCGAGAAAATTAACTAAACGATTACCTTCCACGTCTCCCTGCATTGTATCGTAATTCACGTTGGCGCAATTAAAGTCATCCATAACTAAAGCCTGCTTACTACCTATTATTCTCTTTAGTTCACGATATAACGCTTCGTCCGTATCAGCTGTTTTATTAGGGGGCCTATATATAACCGCAACAACAACTTTGAAATCGTTCAATTTAAATTCTGCTATAGTCGAATCTATTGGTTCTGGAATTGTGTGCTTTACTTCTATAACGTTCGCAATATTATCTTTGATATACATCATAACACCGCCTCTTCGCCTACCTATTCTGTTTTTAACAAAAAGTCTATAACCTCTAATTTGATACTCCCCTACAAAGTCACGTGTTTCAGTGCTAAACCACGATTCATTTATCGCAATTGAATCATAGTCTTTACAAGCAATTAAATAAAAAAATTCGTTTATTTTATTTCGTAGGCTAGGAGCATTTAAGGATAGAACCTTCAAATTGTTTGTAATTGTGATACCTTCGCGAGCGCAGGGGAAATTTGTGGAATTTACCCTGGGACCGTTCGAATTACGGCAGCCTGAAAAGAAGAGACAAAACAACGTCAGCTGCGAACACATTAGCTGTAACGAATTTTCGACTTCTTTTAAGAATTCGACAGTCTGACATTCAGTTTCTCTTAGACTACTAGTGCCACTTTTTTTCCACTATTGGGGTTAGGCATTTACGTTTAATAACAGATAGAAATCTAATTCTTTTGGGTTTCAGAATTGGACATTTACAATGGATTTGAGTGCCGTGAACGTCGGAAGAGTCGTCACCCTAATTGAAGATGGTTGGAGCCAGCGTTACGTCGCCGATGCGCTAGGAATTCCAAGAACAACGGTTCGACGTGTCTACCAACGTTATCTGGAGACAGGAAGAGTACACCCGAAGACCAGGATCTGAAAGATCGCGCTGCACATCTGCCAGTGACGGTCGTTTCTTCGTCTTGAATGTTTTGCGAGATCGTCGCTTGACTGCCACAAACGTCCGCAATGAGCTCGAAGGGTCTCGAGACGTCAGTGTATCGGAGCGAACCGTTAGAAGGAGACTTATGGAAAGTGGCTTACATGCTAGACGTCCAGCAATGGGCCCGGAATTTCTCCCACACCACCGCAATACTCGTCTTGCTTTCGCTCGTGAGTATGTCAATTGGACTCTTCCAAAAGCAACCCTCTCCGTAAAAGTGTACGTGGCGAATCTTTCTCTTGCTTCTCTACACTCTTTCCCGTCCATCGGATGTTCGAAGATTAAATCTTGATTCGTCTGTGAACAATAGTCGTCCCTATTGGCATAGTCCTTTTTGCTTCCATAATCTTTATATCATCATCAATCCAAGGTCTAACGCGCTGTTCAACAAAGTTATTATCTATGGTTTCCTTAAAAATTAGGAGAGTGTGGGGAAGGTTTACAAGTCTACCGAAGTTAATGTATGCTGGGGGAGCGGTTTGAGACATGTTGGCTTGTGCTTGATCTGAAGTTTACGTGTTTGGAAATATGTTTGAAGGGCGCGGGGTAGGTGGAAAAATGGGTGTAGGAGAATTTTCACTGTCAGAAAGCATACCGTCTGAATCGCTCATATGTAAAGGTACTGTTAATGTATTCTAATTTGGTCTGCTTGACCGATCTTAATCTATGGAATGATCACTTGAGTGGTTTTCCTAACTACTCTACCTAAGAAATACACAAATAAATGCACAACAATCTGCCAAACTAGGGAAAAAATTTGAATTTTTTTTAAACAAAATAATAAAAAAAATGTAAACAAAATTTCACTCGAATGTACATGAATGTACGGTACTAGTGTGATTGGCACATTAAATAAAATTATTCTGTTAACTATAATAGTAGAAATAACTCGGTTTCAATAAAAAGAAATGTATCATTTGGTGTATGGAGTGTTCACTGTGCTTTGTGTTGGTTCTGGCTTGATACTAATTATTAACTGTTAATAATACTGACTTCTCAAATGTTTAGTAATTAATTTGAAAAAAAGATCTGTACTTAACAAGATTCTTACGGCGAAATCCTTGAAGACGTGTCCTGAAGACGTGTCTTTCTGGCCACTTGTTCCTGAACGAAGGATGGGCGTGGAGAACTTGGAGTCGTGACACACCGGTCGAATGATGGATGTGAAGAACTGGAAGTCGTGACACACCGGTCAACTGAATGTTGGTTCTAGTTCCAGGGTCTAGAAGACTGGAAGAATCCTGGTTGCAGAGGTCGCCAGTTGTTAACCCCTCCGTCTATGGGCTTGGTCGGTTCGAAATTGGCGGGGGTTCTGGTTAGGTGGTAGCAACAGATTTGTTACTCTGGAGTAGCTGGTACCGTATAGGGAATCGCATAAGTTTCTCTTATACTACTGTCCGATTTCTTCTTGTAGTGGATCGGAGGATTCTGTGGAGCTTACTAAATTCTCTGAAGGTTCCCGATTCTTCTTGTAACATATCGGGAAATTATTGTTCTTTATTTAAGACTAAGTTCTCTGAAGAGAGCAAGGCTCGAAGGAGAAGACAAAGATATTCTCTTACTGTAGTTTACTGCTAAAATGTTAGATCAGACAATCAGAATGAAAATTTGAAAAATTATGAGTTTACAGTATATACAGAAATTTGGGTGACATCATTATTATTTAATGTTGACTTGTTTTGCTTTTTATTCTCAATAGGCTGCATCATTTTGCAAAATATTTGAAGATAAGGTAAATATTTTAGCTGTAACAATGTCTAGACATATAAGCAAGATATTTGAAGATGAAGCCATCTTCTTATTTTAAACTGCATATTGACAGATCTGATGTTATCATGATTTGCCGAGTTAACTAAAAATGGAAATTGAACTATGCATTTTATTATGAATTACAATTAAACATGCATATGAGCAAAAATTAAATGCTTAAGATTTAAAATTAAACGTTAAGCAAGACACGACTTCATCTTTTACAACGAAGAGAGAATGTATGCAGAAAACGAACATTGCAGAATTTAGCAAGATTACATTATTAAACTAAATCTAAAAAAATTATTAAGTAATTTAAAAAGAAATAATTCACTAATTATTCAGCAGAAATAAAATAGAAAGCAAATCAAAAATTTTAGCCAACTTCGTCAGCGTTATGCGACTTTGGACTCTATATGTCAAAATGAATATTTGAATATAAATATAGGTGCTTTCCTGTTAACGGGAATACCCAACCGCCTGCCACCAAACTGTTTGTTATGTATTTTTGCTCTCGTCATTTTCGTTTAAACTAACGAAAATATCACAACTTAACCTAACCAATCATCAAGGGCGTACAGTTGACCTAACCTGGCATTCAATTGACCTAACCGGGCATTGAATTAACCTAACAGGTTAATATAACGGAAAATGCCCGGTTGGGTCAACTGAATGCCCATTTAGGTTAATTGAATGCCGGGTTAGGTCAACTGTACGCCTTTGATAATTAATTGGTTAGGTTAAGTTGTGATATTTTCGTTAGTTCAAACGAAAATGACGTGAGCAAAAATACATCATAAACAATTTGGTAGTCCCGATAATACGTAAGTACCGAATTTATTAATAATTTAAATGAAATTAGTTAATATGTAAGCAATAATCAGTTAGTAGGGGCCAAAGTGTCTTTATGTCATCTAAAATCGCAGAAAAAACGTCGCTGCTTTCGGTACGTTGTCGCCACATGAATTCCGCAAGATACGAGTCCAGATGATGGCGGGCGGTTGGGTATTCCCGTTAACAGGAAAGCACCTAAATATACATAAGAATATAAGGATCATATAAATATATGAATTATACGAATGAATATAAGAATTATACGAATTATAATATAAGAATTATATAAGAATTATATAAATGAATATAAGAATTATTCATTGTTCATTTATATATATATATACAGTATATATATATGAAAAATTATTTCACGAAAGTGACACGTGAAAAGTATTTATGATGAATAAAACCACGAAGGAAAAAAGAAACACAAATGGGTGCTCAAGCGCTTTCGTCTAATGACATCCTCAGGATATATATGTGTATGTACCTTACCTTACCTTACAACCTCACAAAGGTTCTGCGGGATGATTTCTCATTTCGCGAATGTCAAGCTTGTATGTGTATATATATATATGTGTGTGTGTGTGTGTGTGTGTGTTTGTATATATGGGTGTATATGTATATATATTTGGTTATGCGGGTATACATGTGTACGTGTATTATTTGTAATTTTTTCAATTTATATTTATTTTTATTTCTTTATTCTTTTGCGACCTACCGTTTTTTCAGACAATAATTTTAAAAACAAATTTGGTAATTTTTTTCCCTTATGCATATATATATATATATATTCTGTATATATTGCGTTTATATTTCGTATATATACCGTATATATGTTGTATATATTTTTTATTGTTCTTTATATATCATCTAGGCATCATTTTGTTTTCCAATTTATATTTACTTGTACTTTTTTATTCGTTTGTGACTATAATATGCATATGTGGTAATTTTTCCCTTATAAATTGGTGTGCCTCTCTTAAAATTTATCTTTCAATTTATTATTATTATTTTTTATTATTTTTTTAATAATTAATTTGTGTTTTTTTTTGGTTTATTTCTTTATTTTTTGGTGACATATATATCAATTTGGCTTCATCTATTAAATTGATTGTAAAACTTCCCTTTTGAGCTTGAATTGGTAGACTCCACTTACAATATTTATATTTATTTTTATTTCTTTATTCTTTTGTGACCTGTTCCATAAACAAGCCATTTGAATTTATATTGAAGGTCGGCCAAAGTGCTTAAAGTGTCTTTTTATATATATATATATATATATATATATATATATATATATGTATGTATGTATATTTGTGGTTTTTTTATTTGCCTGTTTATTTCTTTATGATTATTTAGGCTGTGACATATATATCACTAAGGCACTATTTTGTAATTAATTTTTTCTCAATTTATATTATATTTATTTTTATTTCTTTATTCTTTTGTGACCATATAAATGTTGGCTCCTCCCACAATTTTTTCTATGCTTACTATATATATGTATATATGTATATATATGTATATATATATATGTATATATATATGAATATGTATGTATGTATGTTTATTTTTGTAACCTATATATTGCCTTGATCTGTCCTTTCACTCCAGTGTTCCTGAGGATGTCATTAGACGAAAGCGCTTGAGCACCCATTTGTGTTTCTTTTTTCCTTCGTGGTTTTATTCATCATATATATATATATATATATATATATATATATATATGCACTAGAATCACAAAATAACACGTGACCTTATTAATAAGCAAACAACCACAAGGAAAAGGAAACACAAAGTCCGAGCGCTTTCGTGATATATATATATATATATATGAAAATTATTTCACGAAAGTAACACGTGTAAAGTATTTATGATGAATAAAACCACGAAGGAAAGGAAACACAGATGGTGCTCAAGCGCTTTCGTCTAATGACATCCTCTGGAACACTGAAGTACATAAAGAGTTACAACCTATATATAGGTTACAGAAAAAAAAAAAATATATATATATATACAATAAACGGTAAAACAAAATTAAATGATTGTGGAAGGGGGCACACAAATTTATAAGGAAAAACTATCGATTTTTAGCACAAGATTAAAAGAATTGTTTCCAACCAATGTTATAGATAAAAAAAAAATATATATATACAAAATCGATAGTTTTTCCTTATAAATTTGTGTGCCCCCTTCCACAATCCTTTAATTTTGTTTTTCCGTTTATTGTATATATATATATATATATATATATTTTTTTTTTTTTTTTTCTTTTCTGTAACCTATATATAGGTTGTAACTCTTTGTGTACTTCAGTGTTCCAGAGGATGTCATTAGACGAAAGCGCTTGAGGACCATCTGTGTTTCCTTTCCTTCGTGGTTTTATTCATCATATATATATATATATATATATATATATATATATATATATAATATATATATATATATATATATATATATATATATATATATACGTTAGTTATGAGATATAAGGAAACTGTTTAAAGGTTGTAATATAAATGAATATACTACGCCTACAATAAATAGATTAGATAAAATTTAGTAAATTATAGCTAAACCCTGTTAAACATGATGGTTCTGCTTCTAGCCTCACTAGTATGTATAGTTATTAATACATTAGATACAAATTTACAACCTTACACACTGAAATACTATAAAGAACCTTAAAATAACTTGAGCAAAATATCTGGCCGCAGAGGTCAGTACCCCATCCAGTTGTTGCTCAGCGTAACTTTAGACCTGCCTGTATGAATGCGAATACAGAAAACGGTGCTAGACGGAAAATGGAGGTGTTACTGCGTGAAATCGAGCGGTGATAAATAATTAGATATGACAACAATGTCTCTCGTTACAGATAAAACGTTAGGAAAACTTACATATACTTTAACCTCCTCGCTGTAATGTTAATGAATTTATTGTTAAGAACTCCAAGATCTATAAATGGCTTCCCGTATACTATTTGTAGTCAACAAGCAGCCCTTGTGTACTTGTGTAATTGAACACAAATACAGAAAACGGTTCTTGGCGAAAAATGAAGGGCTTACTCTGTGAAATCAACAATTAGATATGGTAACAATAGGGATCCTCACTCAATACATTATAAAGACTTAGTCCTTTATTCCTAAATGTATGAGGGAGACTATTTTTTTAATACATGTTCGAGAAGTTGCGGACTCGTACTGTTGTTCTTTACTTCGTCTATAGGATCACCATGATCCGTTTCGCACCCATGTTTGACATAAAATTGGTATCCTTCTTTGTTGAGACCTTTGGCGAAATTTTTCATTAATCCACACTTTATGTGGAGTGGAGGTATCTTGTTACGATTTAGTTGTGGAATAGTAATGATGTTTGCTTGTTCTGGAGTGATCTGCTTTCTCTGGTAAAAATATTTGTTTGGACAGTTAATATTATGTTCTTACATTCATGTTGCAACCTACTAAAGAAATTAAAGAAATGTATTTATATATTTATCCTGTATTTATTTCTATATATATATATATATATATATATATATATATATATGTATAATAGGGTGGATCGATTTTACATTTTTTTTCGATTTCCACATTCTAATAGAGACAAAAACTTGCGCATGCATGAGAAAATAGCCTCTGCAAAATCTTAGCTTAATAGGTAATCATCTTCTGCCCCCGGCAGAGCGATGAAAATCATATTTTAGTAGTCAAAAACGTATTTTTCTTATAATTTTTAAAATATTTCAATATGCATCAAAATTATTCCTAATAACTATAAAGTCGATGAAAAAGACCTCATATGATCATTTTTCCAAGCGCGTTGTCCTACGTTAATATCTTTTGCCCCCGGCAACAACGTCAAATGTTGAAAAAATAGGTAATTTATATACATATTTTCAGATCGGCTCTTTGTCTTAAATAATGCATTTATATATTTCCCATAGCATTTATATCGTTGCTTAGGCATGAAATAACACACACGCAAAATTTTATGACTCTAGAGTAATATCTTCTGTCCCCGAGAAAAGTCTAAATGTGGATTATAATTACGTTAATGCGATGTTATAAGTACGATAAGTACTAAGTACAGCTCCTCGCTTGCTAATTTTATAAAATTAGCAACCCAGAACTCACCACGAGGAGGTGGCTGTACGTCGAGTTCCACCCTATCCAGCCCCAACCACCCTTCCTTTGGCTGCATGTCGATTTACATACGGTAATCTTTCTTAGAATCAAATCGTGGAATTTTTGTTCGGGAGTGAAGACTGGAGCGGGTGAATCCGTCCCTCTCTTCTATTCCACTTACACTGGCAGAGGCTTCGGTTACTAATTTGATGAGTCTCTCGACCGCTTGAGTATGACAAGGGAATAGTGGGATCAGTCCATCAGGCTGGTCTCCCGTCTCAACAAACTCTTTTATTCGGGTATCAGGTATTGTTTTTGTAACGGGGGGGTTCGGTCACCTCAGCCGTTTGCCAGTTGATCATTTCGTAATAGTTTTGACTATCGTAGAGCAGCTCAGGCATGGCGAAGGCTCGAATTTCCCCCGCTGGTGATTGTTTTGATCGTGCTTTTAATATTCTTCTCCACCCCAATTCTCTTATGTGTTGCTCATCGGCATGTAGCATGGAGATCAAAATATTTTCTGGGTGAGCAAAGAAAGAATTTCTACGGAGGACTTTGTTGGCGATTGTCTTAGATCTTTGAGGCATGGTCTGAGAGAGACGCATCATTTCGAAAAAATGTTTTGCGCCCTCAGTGAAACGAGTTTTTCTTTATCTTAAACCAAATTGGTGCGTAAACTGTCATAATGAATCGCACAATTTCGTTGAAGGTGCTGGAGGGTTCACTGGTTGAAACATAGAGGCGCAGAAATCTATTTGCTGTTGTCAGCCACCTGGAATGCGCCATCTTACCTGGATTTCGAGCCGCGAGAGCTGAAGAGCAGCTACCGCTCGACACTGCTCTGTAGATGCCTAACAAATATTTTTGGTCAGTGCTCAACTCGGCATCATCTATGTCAATGTCGGGAGATGGAATGGCATCGAATTCTGTAATTGGAAGTTTTTCGCAGTCGTTCAGTTGTTTTCCAACTGGTCCAGTAAAGCCCATTGGCCCAGTTGTTTTGCCGTCCAAGTCTTGAATGAGGTGTCGCAGTGATAATTCATTACCGTGTAATAGGCATATGATCCACTGAACTGGCCTTTGTAGTTTCATTTCAATCATACGAATGGCTCCACCCTTTCGACCCGTGTTCACCGCGGTACCATCGCAGCCGATAGCCACAATGTCGTCCGTGCTAATATTGTTAGTCTCTAGAAAGTTGATGATACCTGATGTTATTGCAGTGGCAGAACCTGATGCAGGAGTGAAATGCCCCATGTACTGGGATTCTGGTTCTTGAACTAAAACTATATGCTCTTCTACCACAGTCCTTCCTAAGCAACGATATAAATGCTATGGGAAATATATAAATGCATTATTTAAGACAAAGAGCCGATCTGAAAATATGTATATAAATTACCTATTTTTTCAACATTTGACGTTGTTGCCGGGGGCAAAAGATATTAACGTAGGACAACGCGCTTGGAAAAACGATCATATGAGGTCTTTTTCATCGACTTTATAGTTATTAGGAATAATTTTGATGCATATTGAAATATTTTAAAAATTATAAGAAAAATACGTTTTTGACTACTAAAATATGATTTTCATCGCTCTGCCGGGGGCAGAAGATGATTACCTATTAAGCTAAGATTTTGCAGAGGCTATTTTCTCATGCATGCGCAAGTTTTTGTCTCTATCAGAATATGAAAATCGAAAAAAATGTAAAATCGATCCACCCTAATGTGTGTGTGTATATACAGGGTGGGCGGAAAGTAGCTCCCTATTTTTGATTGGTAAAAAAATACGTATATTATCCATTTATTTCAGAAGAAATAATATGAAAAGGTAGGCATACATGGTAGGTTTTCTCTAAAATTCAATGTGGGCTCCAACTCTTTCCACCAGCTTCTGGAGCCGCCCAGGAATGGCGTCCACTGACTTTAGCAGGAACTCCGGCGGGATGGAGGACATGACTTCCCGAATTCGGTCCTCCAGTTCTTCCAATGTCCTCGGTTTGGTGCGGTAGACTTCTTCCTTTACCCACCCCCAAAGAAAGAAGTCGCACGGTGTCAAGTCGGGGCTCCATGCGAATGTCGCATTCCTCGTCCGAGAGAGATTGGCAGTAATGCGGCTTCCACGCACGCCAGTTCAGCTCCTTCTTCAGCACAATTCGCACTGAGCAGCGGGAGAGTCCACTTTCCCGAGCTGCCTGGCGAGTTGACTTTCGTGGACTCCGTGCGAACATTTCCTGAACTGCCTGCACCGTCTCCTGGGCCCTGGATGTCGAAGGGCGACCACATCTTCGAACATCTGCCACAGACCCCGTGGTCATGAGCTTCGAGTGGCAGTTCTTGATTGTTTTCGGGTCCACTTGGGCACGTGGTCCGTGAATGGCCCGCCACCATCTTTGAACTCGAACGACAGATTGCCAAACTTCGTACCGTACCGCCAACTGGGCACACTCCTGCAGTGTTAAACGCTCAGCCATGTTACCCTTCAATCTGAAATGAAAAAAAAAAATGAACGTTACAATTGTACCACTTTAGAGAACACAAAGAGAACACTTTAGAGAAAAAAGATTACCGTTACAATTGTACCACTTTAGAGAACACACCATAACAATATAACAATACAATCACAATTTATACATAATTTATATGTAATTTAAATTAGGGAGCTACTTTCCGCCCACCCTGTATATATATATATTATATATATATACATGTGTGTATATATATATATATATATATCCCTCTATTTATTTCTGTTTTTAGGAAATAAAGTGTTTGCCCTTTAGCGACATTTTATAGGTAAAATACTGGCTCCGCCCAAAAATAAGATTTTTTTTTTTATAAAAATTGATAAGTTAGCCCTAAAACTAAAATTTGGTTTAAAATTAAATGAATATATTTTTATAATATGCTTAGAAGGTATATTTGTGTGTTAAGACAGAAAATTTGTTTTAAATAATTCTTCTTTAATGCCTGGTAAAAGGAGAAAAATAAATAAGTTACCCTAAAACTTATTAAATGAATTGGTTTAACTTTAAATTTCGTTTACCGTGTTTCAGTTCTTGTTTGAAAGAACAAACAGCATCCTAATACATCACATCCTAGTGATGGTATTCCGTCCGAGTAGATCAATAGCTTTGTTTATTATCTGTGGCGTTTTTAAGACCTTATTGGTCTCATGGGTGGTGGTGTATGGTATGCTTGCATGTATTTTATTATTTTTGAGATGAGGCTATGTATGAAGGGGCTTGTGAAGTAGTCTAAGGAATGCTTGTTCGCATCTATTTTGCTATTTTTGAGATTGGTTAAGTATGAAGGGAATTATGAGGTATTCTTAGGAAGGCTTGTTCGCGTGTATTTTTTGGGGATAGAACTGTTACTTCTCCTTTACGTGTGTACGTCATATACGATGTGCATTTTTTGTTATTTTTGAGATGGGGCTATGTGTGAAAGAGTTTGTGAGGTATTCTAAGGAAGGCTTGTTCGCGTGTATTTTGTTATGATAGAACTGTATTAATTCTCCTTTACGTGTGTACGAACTTTGTTTTTATTTTTTCTGTACATACCCACATATATACAAATCATATATATATATATATATATATGATTTGTATATACGTTTGTGGGCCTGAGCTGCCAGGTTAGTTTACCCTCTCCCACTTGGAGATCATATATATATAGGGTGACTGAAAAGTAAGGACGCAATTTCAAATGGCTGTATCTCCTAAACGGAATGCTGTGTTGCTACTATTCTTGCACAATTTTAAAGCACAAACATTGCCATTTGAAGCTAATACAATTTTCCCTTTCTTTTGCAGGTGAACAATGGCATAAAAAATGGACAGTACGGGAACGCGCTCAAATAGCTGCCAGGCACGAGGTGTGGCAGTCTGTGATTCAAGTGCAGAGATGGTGGCGGTCAATTCATGGAAGACATGCTACCCTCAGTGCAAAGGCCATCAGAAGCTGGCACACAAAGCTCATGATAACGGGTTCTGTGAAGGATGAAGCGCGGTCCGGAAGACCATCGACATCCCGGTTTATGTTGAGAAAGCAGAATAAATGGCAATGTTTTTGTTTTAAAATGTGCAAAGAATTTCTGTAATACCACTTTTCGTTTAGTAAATACAGCCATTTGAAATTGGGTCCTTACTTTACAGTCAACCGGTGTATATATATTTTGGGGGGGGGGGGGGGGGGTAAGTAAGTCTTTCATCTTGGTGCATGCAATGTTACAAGGTGCAATATTGCCCCTCTTTCGGTTTTCCTCTAGCACATGTAGTTATCGAAATATGACTCGTGTTAATTTCAGTACAGTTTATCGTAAAAGTACAACTTTATTCATGAAAAGAAATGTACACTAACCTGAAAACGTTGCGAATACGATTTTCTTTTGTAAACCTTGACCGGATCGTCGTGGTACAACATCCAGCAGTAGTCTGCCAGCATACTTTCGTTCCGGAAACCTTGGTAGTGATTTTCCATTCACTGGATGTCTTGATGGAAGCGTTCCCCCTGTTCGTCACTCACCGCGCTAAGGTTTTCGGGAAAAAAATCTAGATGCGAATGTAAAAACTGTATTTTCAAGGACATGCGACAGCCCATTTCTGGATATGCATCATGGATATGCGGGAGACTTGGGGTTACCCAAGAAGTTTCCACAAATCCATTTGAAAGCCTGCTATGCTTTCAGTTCTAAGGCATTGAGGCTTTCTTCAAAGCCTTCATTCTGCAGAACCTCCCTGATTTGGGGCCCCACAAAGATTCCCTCCTTCAATTTCGCAGCACTGATGTTTGCAAATTTCTCAACAAGGTATCGAAACCCTCTCGAATTCGCCTTACCCATCGCTTTCACAAAATTTTTCATTAAGCCGAGCTTAATGTGGAGAGGTGGCATGAAAATCTTCTTTGGATCAACAAAAGGAACACACTGGACACTGCCCGTTCCTGGCTAGTATGTGCTTCTTTGATGCCAGTCACGTCTGATGTAATGATCCACGGTAGCACGGCATAGGAAACAACAGTATTTCGTGAACCCTCCTTCCATGCCCATTAACATACCAATGACTTTGAGACCACCACAGATATTCCACTGATGAGTGCTGTATTGGAATGCTTCGAGTAGTATAGTCATGTTATCGTACGTCTCCGTTAGATGAACAGAGTGGGCGATCGGGATGGACGGCTTTAAGTTCCCGTTATGCAAGAGAACCTCTTTCAAACTTCGCTGTGAGGAATCATTGAAGAGGCGCCACTCAGATGGTGTGTGTACCTGTGACAAGTTCTTGAAAAGTCCATTGATATCATGGCAATAGCAGAACGGACCGTCTACTGTAAAGAATGTCGCCAAATCATGGTTTTGTTTTCGATAGTGACACACTCAGACGTTCTTCTCAAGTAAGTGTTTCTGCTTGAGACTCGAGGAGAGAAATTCTGATTTCTCTTTGGAGAGGGCTAGGTCTCTAATGAGGTCATTCAACTCGTTTTGGGTAAGCCCCTCCCGCTCCAATTGCTCTTCGTCAGGTGTGTATTTAAGATCGGCCGAAGGTCCCGCATCTCTGCCAATCGCACCTTCGTAGGATTCCCTTTCGTCTTCTAAAGAATCGAGTCCATGCTGTGGAGGTACCGGAATCAGCGTCGTGTCATCGTGAGGGATCGGTCTGATCGCGGAGTCTACGTTCGGATAAACGATGTTATGCTTGTTCTTCACGGAGAATCCAGTTATGTTAACAGTGCTAAAATAACAATCGCCATGATGGTCTCTCGGCTCCCTCCATATCATGGGTATAGCAAACGGCATCGACTTTTTCCTTTGGTTCAACCAGTCACTAATCCATTTGAACAAGCGGTACAGATAACATGTGGCGCCCACGCCTTATCTTGGTCACCTAGTGGACAGCCGAAGTATAACCGGTAAGTTTTCCGAAGATCCATCGTGATTGTACGCCGTTGTGATTTAGTCGCGAACGAGCCGCACACGTAACAGAAATTGTCGGGGTGATTTTTACACTTTCGAGGCATGATGATCGATGAGTGGGTTGATGTAAGTCACCTAAAAAAATAAAATGTGTAAGTGGGCGACACAAAATAAAACAAAACACAACACACAGCTAGACATGTGACTGTTACGCCAAAGAATAAAAGGGTGTACATATGCAACGTTTGCAAATTTATGACCAGCAACTGCTCTCACCTAAAATAACACAAGACAACCTGCGGAAAGTCTAAGTTGAAACGGCAAAATGCCATACATGAGGGTATAGAAACGGTAAAGCAAAAACCTACACCTAAGCTGTGACGACAAAATACTCCGCTACATGTATGTATAAAGGACGCATATTATATCTACAGATCTACAGAAGCTAAGGCTAACAAAGACCCTAAGATCCACTCTAAGGCTAGCCCGAGAGAAAGGAAAGAGTAGGGGGTTAAGAGAAGAGAAGAGAATAAGGGGTCAAGTAAGGAGCAACACCTATCATTCGTGGGTTAACATTCATTCAGAAAAAGAGGAAAAAAGTCTCACCATCATCATCCGCCGGCCACTGCCGACAAGTCAGAAAAATAGTCGGAGAATATAGGAGAGGGGTGAAAGATGAAAAGAAGTAAAATAAGAACGCTTAAGACAAAATTGCATCAATTGATGCAATTTTCATTTTGTCTTAAGGTTTTAATTTTAATGGTTTTAATATTGTATTGATGTAATTTTCACTTTTTACTTTTGTTTTAAGGTTTTAAGACTTAATTCACTGATGATGACAAAAGATTTGTCGAAACGTCTGAAGTACAAAAAATAAATGAAAATGTTTGCCGTTGTGTTGGTCCTTCTGTTCATCTGTAAGCTCCGTTTCCCTAAGGAGAAGTCAATAGCTTTGATATATATATATATATGTATGTATGTGTGTGTGTGTGTGTGTGTGTGTGTGTGTGTGTGTGTGTGTGTGCGCACATATATATATATGTATGGAAGGAGGAGATTGTAGACACCAATAGACCAGGGAAGTACTCCGGGGGGAACACTAGACAGAAGATAAGGAGTGCTGGAACTCCCGTTTCTCCTGTCACTGTCCCCCTTACCTAATGTTTTTCCGTGCCTCATCTACCCTGTGAGCAGTCCAGCCTGCTCTCAAACACATACTTCTCTCTCTATTCCTCACTACACACCCATGCATCTTGTACACTACATAATCTTTTCAAAATTTAAAAAAAAATTGGCATCAACTTCAAGAGCCTCGGAGTCCCCTGCGAAAGGGACCATAAATGTCCCCACTTCTGGCCCCCCCTGCCAATACCGGGAATGCAGACCCCGGCAGCGTGGATGGATCTGCTACCGCCCATTCGAGATGTTCTGGACCTCTGCCTGATTCACTTTTTATAAAATTAAACATTCGTGGTCTTTCCTAAAATTTTCAATCTGTTGAACACCACCTCTTCTCCTCTAAACCTCATCTTCGTTTCCTCACTGAAACTCAGGTGTCTGGGACGACTGACAGCAACCCCTTTTCTGTAACCTCTTACTTTCTCTATACTCAATTTAATTCCAAAGGTGGATGTTGCGTATATGTACGCAATGTCCTAACTTGTTCTCGTATTCCCGAACTCGAATCTTCCGAATTCTATACCCTCTGGCTACGATTTATATGCCAATCTCAAACTAAATACATCTGCGCTGTTTACCTTTCTCCTAATTCTACTAACTATCCAAAATTCTTTGACTACCTCACTTCCAAAGTGGAATACATTCTTTCTCGCTCGCCCTTTGCTGAAATCTCCATTGTAGGAGATTTCAATGTTCACCACCAGCTTTGGCTTTCCTCCCATTTCATTGACATCCCTGGTGAACTAGCTTACAACTTTTCTATCCTAAATGACTTCGAGCAGATTGTACAGAACCCTACTCGTATCCCCGATCGCCTTGGAGATAGGCTCAACATTCTGCATTTATTTCTTACCTCTCATCCTTCTTCTTACTCTGTGAAAATTTTCTCTCCGTTGGGCTTCTCTGATCACAAATTTATATCTGTTTCCTGTCCTATCGCTCCAATTCGGCCTATGGATCCTCCCAAGAGGAGACGCCTTTGGCACTTCGGCGCCGCTGATTGGGTGGTACTTAGACAGTACTTCTGTGATTTCCCATAGAATGAGTACAACTTCCGTGGCCGGGGCCCTTCTGAGTGTGCAGAGTGTATCACGGAGGTGATTCTCTCGGGCATGGAGGTGTACATTCCATATTCTATTCCAAAGCTGGGCACTTGCGGGTTTTTTTGCGGTACTGCGGTACTGCGGTACTACCGCACTACCAAACCGGTACCGCATAACGCAGTACCGCAAAAAATGCGGTAGCGGTACTGCTGTACTTTCAGCGATCCTTTGCGGTACTGCGTTATGCGGTACCGGTTTGGTAGTGCGGTAGTACCGCAGTACCGCAGTACCGCAAAAAAACCGCAAGTGCCCAGCTTTGCCTGAGTATTCCTTCTACTAATGCAAGAAAACCTTGGTTTAACTTTCCTTGTTCTAATGCTATCCACAACAGAGAGGAGGCTTTCAGAAGGTACCGTCGCCATCCAACTGCTAACTCTCACTTAGCTTATATTTCTGCTCGGTATTGTGCAAAATCTGTTTTTCGACTCGCCAAAAATTTCTTCATTCAACAAAAATGTGAAAATCTATCCAATTCTAATTCTTCTCGCTCTTTCTGGCATCTAGATAAAAACCTCTGCAACAACTTTACTTCCTCTTCTTTCCCCTCCTCTTTTCCATTCCGACGGTACGGTTGCCGCCTCTTCTCCTGGCAAAGCTGAACTATTGGCTCAAACTCTTGGCTCGAAAGCTTTTGACAGAGTCTGGCACAAATCTTTAATTTCGAAACTTCTCTCCTTTGGTTTCTATCTTTCTATCTGTGCCTTCATCTCTAATTTCCTTTCTGGCCGATCTATAGCTGCAATTTTAGATGGCCATTGTTCTTCTCCTAAAGCTATTAACAGTAGTGTTCCTCAGGGTTCTGTCCTGTTACCCACTCTTTTCCTTTTATTTATTAATGAACTTTTAATTCGCACTTCCTCCCCTATTCACTCCTATGCCGATGATTCCAATCTTCACTTCTCCCCCCGCTTCTTCCCCCCGCTGACTGGGGCAGAGAAAACCTTGTGGTTTGAATGCTTCGAAAACTCAGTTCCTTCATCTATCTACTCATCACAATCTTCCACATGACTATCCCCTTACCTTCAACAACACACAACTGAATCCTTCCTCTTCTCTTAACATTCTTGACGTTTCCTTTTCTCGTGATCTTTCCCGGAAAGATCACATATACTCTCTTTCTAAAACAGCTTCTAAGAGTTTAGGTGTGCTGTGCCACCTGCGCAGTTTCTTCACCCCCACTCAGTTGCTGTCTCTGTACAAGAGTCTTGTTCTCCTCAATATGGAGTATGCTTCTCATGTGTGAGGTAGTTCAACCCACACTGCCGTACTTGACCGGGTGGAATCAAACACTTTTCGTCTCTTTAATTCCCCGCCTCTTACTGATTGTCTTCAGTCTCTCTCTTTGCTGCAGTGTTGCTTTACTCTCCCGGGTAAATATATACCGGTATATATATACCGGTCAACTCTGGTACAATCTTCCTCAATCCATCTTTCCTCCTGTCTATGACCTTCCATCTTTCAAACACAGAGTGTCTCGGCATCTCGAAAACCCCGGACCTTGATTTTGGCCCTCTTCTTCTTCTATGGGAGGGGCGCTTTTGCGGGCATTTGCCCTTGGCCCCTCTTTTTTGCATAAAAAAAAATATATATATATATATGGAGAAGGAAACCACTCTTCAGGAAGACGTAAATTTTTATTTCTTAACACCAATACAGTTTCGGCTCCTCACGAGCCCTTCTCAATCGGTAATGATTGTATAAACAGAGAACAGAGTTTATATACACCTGGAAGTTAATTATCAGGGATTAGCTGACTGAACCTTGTGTGGCATTCAAATATAATAACTGCAGAAATGATATGGTAATAAGGAACAAACCTAAGGATGAAAAAGACACAAGTTTGTATATATTACCATTTAAAGAATGTCCTGATAATGTATACGTGGGAGAAACGGGGAGGGACCTCAGTAAGAGAATTTATGAACGTGTAGTGAATACTCTTATTTTAGTTTCAAGATAAATGTTAATTTTACCGTCTTGAATTTCGGAATAGTATAAATTCATTTTAAATTAGTTACCCCATTATAATTCAATTGTGAACCACATTAATACTAATTTTATGTATACTATATTATTTTATTGTATGTAAACATAATTAATTATATATCACAATTGTCAGTTAATATTTATATTCAAATATTTATTTTAATCTAATACCATGTCCATTTTACAAATAATAATAGAAAACCAATGGTTTATTCTCCACCTTTGGTACTGTCGCAGTTTCGCCTAACGGACTCAATACGGCTAGTGAGATAATCACTGGTTGGCACTTAACTAGCGGCAGTGCTTATGGCTACATCATCCAGGTTAACCTATACCGGATAGATGCGCTACGGTCCCAAGCCGTAGCTTGCCTAGGCCGACGACGACGACGTAAACCAACAATTGGTGACCGGAGCTGGATTACCCCTTCTACCCGAACGACTAGGACTAGACTGTAATGTCGTTCGTGCCCATCACCCCCTTCACCCGGACGACTAGGACTAGACTGTAACGTCGTTCGTGCCCACCCCCTTCACCCGAGCGACTAGGACCAGACTGTAATGTCGCTCGTGCCTCTGCCCCTCACCCTGCCGTGCGCTCTGTGCCTGCGCTCGTCTCAACCTCCACTCCTTTGTTGGGAACTTGTCGTCTTACTTGTACGTCAGCAAGCATAGGAGAAAGATGCCTGACGACGCTGGTGCCATCTCCCACTTGAGCGTAAAGCTCCCCGTCTTCTGGCCGGGTGATCCATTTATTTGGTTCCACCAAGTGGAATCACAATTCAACTTGGAAGGATCACCGCTAGCAGGACGAAATACGATCATGTTTTGTCCTCTCTACCAGCGAGCTCATCTCTGAAGTCCGTGACGTCATCGTATCTACTTCCACGAGTGAGGACCCGTACAACGATCTGAAGTCTGCCATCCTGTGCCGCACCACTGTCTCCGAGCGTGAGAAACTACATCAGTTAATCTCAAAAGAAGAACTTGGAGACCGTAAGCCCACTCAAATGCTGAGGGCTATGCAGTGCGCTCTAGGCGAAACGCGCACAAACCTTCGATAAGGACATCTTTAGACAGTTCTTGCAGAAACTTCCTCCATCAGCTCAGCGTGTCTTGGCCACTATGGATCCTGCTACTCCATGATAAACTAGCAGAAACTGCCGACAAAGTAGTGGAGATTGACACAGCTCCGGTCAACACGTGAACACACAATCGGAACTGGAGTGAAAGTGAAAGAGTTAAGTCAACAACTCAACCACGTTTGTTCTCTGCTACAAAATCAACGGCAAAGAAGCCATTCTCGGTCAAGATTACGAAGAGGCATCGTTCGAGTTCCGGGAAGATCTGCTTCTACCACTCGAAATTTGGAAAGAAGGCTAGGAAGTGCATCTCCCCTTGCAATTTTCGTCGGAAAACCCCAGCAGCGAGTCCTAATGGCGTCTAGTACTCGCACTGCCAACCTGTTATTCATAAAGGACAGGAACTCTGGTGTCAATTTCTTGGTCGATACCGGAGCGTCAGTCAGTGTATTCCCTCAAAAATCTGGTCATAAGCACTCGGAATCTCCGCCTCTATACGCTGCTAACGGTTCACGCATACCCACGTACGGTACTCAGTCGCGTGAACTAAACTTGGGCCTTCACCGATCTTCAAGTGGATTTTCATCTGTGCTCAAGTGCAGCATCCCATAATCGGCGCTGACTTCCTCCAGCATTTCAAACTCTGGTGGATCTTGACAAGCGACGCTTATGCGACCAGGCCACACTGCTTTCTGTTCTTGCCAAACAGGTTGCCCTTCCGGAGCCTCGAACTCTGCACTTTCCCTCGTTCCCCTAATTCCATGTACCAGTGCCTTTTCAAGCGATATCCAGGTATTCTTCAACCGATGCAGATGGGTGATACCATTAAGCACACCATTACCCATCACATTACAACAAAAGGTCCCCTGTGTTTGCAAAACCCAGACGTCTTGCCCCGGACAAACTGAAAGCTGCCAAATCGGAATTCCAGCTTATGATAGATCTTGGGATAATAAGACTTCCAAAAGCAGTTGGTCCTCTCCCTACACCTGGTCCAGAAGAAGTCAGGAGACTGGAGACCATGTGGGGATTACCGGTTTTTGAATTCGACACCATCCCGGACCGATATCCGGTACCAAATGTCCAAGACTTTACTTCTCTTCTCCACGGCAAATCTATCTTCAGTAAAATAGATCTCGTTAAGGCTTTCCACACATTCCCGTAGAGCCTTCGGATATTCCCAAGACTGCAGTTTGTACACCATTTGGGTTATTCGAATTTGTGAAGATGCCGTTCGGGCTACGGAATGCTGCGCAAACCTTTCAGAGGTTTATAGATGAGGTCACCAGAGGCTTAGACTTTGTTTATGCCTACATCGATGATTTGCTTGTGGCCAGCTCAACGGAAAGAGGAACATAAGGAACATCTTTCACTCCTCTTTCAACGCTTAGAACAATACGGTGTTACTATTAAGCATCTAAGTGTGTGTTTGCACAGCCAACCTTGGAATTTCTTGGTCACACGATTTCGCAGCACGGAATACCCCCTTCAGACAAGTGGAAGTGATAAAAAATTACCTATGCCAAATAATCAGCGTGAGTTACGTCGGTTTCTAGGTTTGGTAAATTATTACCACAAGTTCATTAAAAAACTGTGCCAGTGTTCTTGCTCCTCTAACGCTATGATCACACACAAACGCAAGGTAACGAAATTGGTATGGTGTAGCGATAGTTTACAGGCGTTCGACAATGCCAAAATGCTATCAATAGTGCATTGTCTCTGTCATTTCCTATCAGTGATGCCCCCCTAACTCTGACGGTCGATGCATCAGATGTTGCGATCGGTGGGGTGTTGGAACAAACCATTAACGGTCAACAAGCACCCATCGCGTTTTACTCGAAAAAGCTGCAGCCAGCCCAAACGCGTTATAGTGCTTTCGGACGTGAACTTCTTGCTATTTACTTAAACGTGAAGCATTTTCAACATTTCCTTGAAGGCCGAGAGTTTTGTGTTTTTACCGACCACAAACCTTTGGTCACTGTCTTCAATAAAAACAGCTGTAACCACTCTCCAGAGTCATCAGGCAACTCGATTATATCTCGCAATTTACCAAGATATCCGCCACATCAAAGGTGTCTTGAACACTCCAGCGGATGCACTTTCAAGAATAGAGATTACTTCTGTTACCCTCAGCTCTACACTGTGGAATGCTATTGCACAGGTTCAAGATAAGGATACGGAACTACAAGAACTGCTCAGAGAAGACCACTCACTCACTTTCCCTCAAGAAAATGAGTATGCCAGGATTGTCTGTGCCCCTCTATTGCGACGTATCAACAGCTGCTATTCGCCCTTATGTCCCTCCATGTCACAGAAAAGCAGTCTTCACGGATCTTCATAAGCCCTCCCATCCTGGTATCCGTGCTTCGCAACACCTGGTTACCTCTCGCTTTGTTTGGCCCTCGATGCGGAAGGATGTCAAACATTGGACCAAAACGTGCCTTGCCTGCCAGCGTGCCAAAGTCCAAAGGCACACCAGGTCCCCTTTGACGCATTTCCGCCCCCATCCCAGCGATTTGAAGTAATTCATGTAGACATTGTTGGCCCTCTTCCAGTGATTCAAGGCCAACGTTATCTGCTCACCTGTCTCGACCGCTTTCCAGATGGCCTGAAGCCATCCACTTCCTGATATCCAAGCGGACACTGTTGCAAGAGCCTTCTTCATGGATGGGTATCAAGATTTGGATTGCCGACAAAAGTCATCACTGACCAAGGTCGCCAATTTGAGTCTTCGCTTTGGAAGAAGTTTACTAGCTTGTTGGGTACAGTACATGCGCATACCTGTGCGTATCATCCGCAAGCTAACGGCCTCGTCGAACGCTTCCATCGCCAGCTGAAGTCATCCCTATGTGTCACGAAGACCCCCATTGGATGGATAAGCTTCCACTCGTGTTGCTTGGTATTCGCTCTGCATTTAAGAGTGATCTGAAGACTACAGCGGCTGAACTAGTCTATGGAACAACACTGCGGCTACCAGGTGGCTACTTCACTGCAGGGGATAAGTCATGTGATCCTACGGAATTCGCTCAAACACTTTCCTCTCACATGCAGTCCCTTCAGCCTGTTCCCCCTCGATTGACTAGCCAACAGAACATCTTTGTTTCCCCAGCCCTCCAGTCTTGCACCCACGTTTTCGTTCGTGTACCTGTCCCAAAACGGCCTCTCCAATGTCCATATGACGGACCCTATGAAGTTCTCCGACGTACGCGCAAATCATTTCTCATCCAGCGCGGTTCCAAGGTCGACAAGGTTTCTATCGATCGTCTTAAGCCTGCGTTTTTGGAATCAACCTTAAGCGAGGTACATGTAGCTACCAAAAAGGTTCAGCGGAAATCTGTGTCGTTCGGAACTCTTTGAACTTCCTCTCTGGTGGGGGAGTGTGTAGTGAATACTCTTATTTTAGTTTCAAGATAAATGTTAATTTTACCGTCTTGAATTTCGGAATAGTATAAATTCATTTTAAATTAGTTACCCCATTATAATTCAATTGTGAACCACATTAATACTAATTTTATGTATACTATATTATTTTATTGTATGTAAACATAATTAATTATATATCACAATTGTCAGTTAATTATTTATATTCAAATATTTATTTTAATCTAATACCATGTCCATTTTACAAATTAATAGAAAACCAATGGTTATATTTTCCACCTTTGGTACTGTCGCAGTTTCGCCTAACGGACTCAATACGGCTAGTGAGATAATCACTGGTTGGCACTTAACTAGCGGCAGTGCTTATGGCTACATCATCCAGGTTAACCTATACCGGATAGATGCGCTACGGTCCCAAGCCGTAGCTTGCCTAGGCCGACGACGACGACGTAAACCAACAAACGCAAGAGAAATGTGAGGGTGGGGAACGGAAAAAGTGCGGTATTCTGTCATGTTAGAGACTATAACCATGTTATAGATTTCAATAACTGCAACTTTGTTTTCAAATCTAATAATTATGTTAAGCGTAGAATTGTTGAATCTAGTCTTATAGGCTCTATACAAAATTTTAATCTATCCGATGGTCAATTCTCTTTTAACAAAATTATATGTAATAAAATTAAGAATTTTGTAACATTTGCAAGTACATCCATTAGGTCAAAGCTGGGTGGGAGGGGTCACTTAACTATCCTCTGAGAAGAGGATGGGAAGGTTCAGTCAGCTAATCCCTGATAATTAACTTCCAGGTGTATATAAACTGTGTTCTCTTTTATACGGTCATTACCAGTTGAGAAAGGCTCACGAGGAGCCGAAAATGTATTGGTGTTAAGAAATAGAAAATTTTCGTCTTCCTGAAGAGTGGTTTCCGTCTCCATACTTCGTCGCGACCGTGCGTTATTTTACATTATATATATATATATATATATATAATATATATATATATATACACACACAGTGGCGCTCATAGGTATTCGTACAGAGAAAAGTTAACAAATAAAATCTTGTTTAACTCCAGTATATAATGTAAAACATTAAAAAATTTGAGGAAAATAAAAAAATATTAAAATGCAAAAGTTTTCGTACATTTTTTTACAAAATTATTTAATACTTTGTGTGTGACCTTACGCTTGAAGAATTTTAAAATTTTATCAGCCGTTTGCTGTTTATTGATTAGAGACTGTTGTCAATTCTGAAATCTAGAATTTTCACTTTGAATCTTCATGGATCTTTATTTGAATCTTCATTAGTAAGCAATGGGTCGTCGTGGTAAGGAGCTGTTTGCAAACCTTAAGAGATCTGTTAGTGTTACACTCGAGTCTGAAAAGAGTTATAGAAAGATAGTAAAAGAACTTCGAATTCCATTTACCACTGTTGTTGCAGTTATAAAGAAGTGGAAAGGCTTTGGAACAATCAAAACTCAACCAAGGTGTGGACGACCCTGCAAGATTTCAGAACGTACAGCTAAACGGATTGAAAGAATGACTGCTTCAAATCCACGAGTGACTGTAGGTGATATTTGACAAACATTAAGACTGTTTAAGATCGCTGTCCATCCCTCTACTGTACGTCGTACATTGAGAAAGAACGGTCTCCATGGAGGAGTTGTAGGAAGAAAACCTCTGCTACGAAAAGTGCACAAAGAAGTTCGTTTAAAGTACGCTAAGGATCATCAAATTGTTGGATTTGCATTCTGGAAAAAAGTTTATGGACAAACGAGACCAAAATTAAATTATTCGACGAAAATTAAATACTGCACTCGAAGAAAACACATCTTTCCTACTGTTAAACATGGTGGCAGTAGTTTGCTTCTTTGGGGGATGTTTTAGTGCTTCTGGTCCAGGAAAGCTTGTTGTCATCAATCGAATCATGAATTCGAAGAAATATGAAATTTTAGAAGAAAATATATTTCCTTCAGTTCGAGAGTTGCGAGTGGGTCGTAATTAGGTACTGTAACAAGAAGTAAGAGCACCATGAAATGGTTTCAACAAAAGAATTTAAAGTTTATCCAGAGGCCCAGTCAAAGCCCAAATCTCAATTTAATCGAGAATTTATGGTTTGATTTGAATAAAAGGTGTCCGCAAGAGAAACCCTTCGAATCTGAATAAATTTCAGCAATTTACGTACTTTAGAGGAATGGACTAAAATTTCTACTGAGAGATGTCGAAACCTTGTAGAAAAATGCCTAAAGGAATCACTGAGGTCATTCAAGCAAAAGACAGGCACACAAAGTATTAAATAATTTTCCAAATATTTTTACGAAACCATTTGTATTTTAACTTTTTTAAATTTTCTTCAAATTGTTTGATGTTTTACATTATACAGGGTGTCCCAGAATTAACTATCTATTTCAATGAAATGGGACAAATTTTTTAAAAACACACTTTTATTTATGTTTATCATGTTTAATATGTGTTAAAAATGTATAAATTTCTAAATTTTTTTCCTAATTTTATTTTCATAATTTTTTCATTATCTGGTCCAATGAAAGACCGTCTGAAGTCATAGAATGGCAAAGAGACTCTCCAAAAGTTAACGTGTGGCTTGGAATGACCAAATCCAAAATTTATGGCCCATTCTTCTTTGCGGTAGCAACTGTAACAGGTACCGTCTACCTTGATATGCTTCAGCAGTTTCTCGAACCACAGCTTCTTGATGATGGCATTCTTGATAATGTTGTGTTTCAACAAGAAGCATTGATCTTTTGGCGATAAACCTTTGTTTTTATGAAACCCCATGCAAAGAAATCCAGGGGTGTCAAATCCGGAGAACGCGGAGGCCAAGGTCGAGGTCCTCCACGTCCAATCCACCGATTCGGAAGGCGTCTGTTGAGGTATTCTCGAACAATTAGAGCATAATGACATGGTGCTCCATCTTGTTGAAACACAACATTATCAAGAATGCCATCATCAAGAAGCTGTGGTTCGAGAAACTGCTGAAGCATATCAAGGTAGACGGTACCTGTTACAGTTGCTACCGCAAAGAAGAATGGGCCATAAATTTTGGATTTGGTCATTCCAAGCCACACGTTAACTTTTGGAGAGTCTCTTTGCCATTCTATGACTTCAGACGGTCTTTCATTGGACTAGATAATGAAAAAATTATGAAAATAAAATTATGAAAAAAATTTAGAAATTTATACATTTTTAACACATATTAAACATGATAAACATAAATAAAAGTGTGTTTTTAAAAAATTTGTCCGATTTAATTGAAACATAGTTAATTCTGGGACACCCTGTATGTTGGAGTTAAAATAATTTTTTATATGTTAAATTTTTCCAAACGAACGGTAAACTTTTCATCACTTCTACAGTACAGGGTGTCCCGTAAGTCTGGACCCATAGGGAAAAATTAATAAAATTACAAAATAGTCCAAAAATTTATTACATAATCTGTTCAAAGTGTCCGCCGTTGTGTCGCACATAGTTGAAGACGCAATCTCCACTGCGACAGCACTTTCTGAATCACAGTCGCAGAAATTTCTTGACACGCCTCCACAATGCGTGCTTTAAGGTGGAAAATGTTCTGAAGTTTGACCTCGTACACTTTGGCTTTCAAGTGGCCCCACAAATAAAAATCCAGCGGAGTAAGATCAGGGCTCCTTGGTGGAAACTCAACATGTCCTCGTCGTCCAATCCAGTGTTCTGGAAACTGTGTGGTAAGGTAATTTCTAACCGTCTAACATAAAAAAATATATTATAAATCCCTATGGGTCCAGACTTACGGGACACCCTGTATGTATGATACAAAAAATAAGGAAGAATATGACTGAAATAGTTCTCTGTACGAATACTTATGAGCGCTAGTGTGTATATATATATATATATATATATATATATATATATATATATATATATATACAGTGCGTTCGAAAAGTCTCTCCGCAGTCAACCAACACTTTAAAAAAAGTGTTTGACAAGTGTAGACGAGTTGCTCTGTGCCTGCAAAATGGTAGAAAACACTTTCAACACATGCTGTAAAATCAAAAGGTTATGTAATAAAATCACTAACGGATAACTATTTCAGTCATATTCTTCCTTATCTTTTGTATCATGCATAAGATAGTGATGAAAAGTTTACCGTTCGTTTGGAAAAATTTAACATATAAAAAATTATTTTAACTCCAACATATAATGTAAAACATCAAACTGGCACTCATTTCACGAAGGTCAAGCTTGTCGCCTCTCCTCTCATTTTATATATATATATATATATATATATATATAAAATAAGAGGAGAGGCGACAAGCTTGACCTTCGTGAAATGAGGAATAGTAATATGACCGCAAAATGTTTGAGTGCAGATCAATTGCAATATTGATCAAATGAGTGCCAGTGCCAACTCCCTCCTTCCCCCTTGTTGCAAGGTGCCACCCCACCCCCAGGGTGAAAAAAAAATTTAAAGGAAAAAAGGAAGCAAGGGGGAATCCCCCCAGCTGCCACAAGCTGGGGGAATCCAACTAACCTAAGAGAGAGAGAGAGAGAGAGAGAGAGAGAGAGAGAGAAAGGAGGAGGAGAGAAGAGACTTTCGGTGAGAAGAGGGGATGTCCTCACCCGCCTAACCTAAGAGAGAGAGGAGAGAGAAGAGGAGAGAGAAGACAGCATCCTTCACCTGGAAGACCCAGGTGCAAAATGAAAGTTCTTGACAGTATCAGTTGGCTTAGAAGTGTCTTTTAGCCAGTTGGTATAGAAGCCTGTGGCCGCCAGGAATATCAGCCAATTGGCAATATATATATATATATATATATATATATATTATATATGGGAATGAACTCAGAATGGTTCCCTGAGTTTTTTAAGATACACACAGACCGTGCATGGAACAAGGAACTCTTCTGGGATAATTAAATCCACTATAGTCCGAATAAGTAATGGTAAATGACAAATACCATAGTTTTTCTTTTTCATGATGCTAGAAGAGTTCCTTGTTCCATGCACGGTCTGTGTGTATCATATATATATATATAATATATATATATATATTATATATATATATAAACTTTTGAGCAGTTGTTTGTTCTAAAAGCACACACACACTTCACTTCCCGACTATAGATATATATATATATACACGCTCATAGATTCCCTATTATTTCACACACACACACATGACTATATATATATATATATATATATACAGGGTGTCCCATAAGTCAGGCATCATAGGAAAAATAATAAAAAAGGCAAAACAAAAGCTTTTATTTACAGAAAGTGCTCAATATGTCCACCATTGTTTTCAATACACAAATTCAGACGTGATACCCAGTCAGCAAGCACAAGGTGAATGATGTCAGGAGTAATGGTGTTACATGCCCCAATAATGCGCTGCCGCAAATGTTCAACACTCCTAATTTTCTCTGCGTATACCAGCGATTTCAAGTGGCCCCAGAGATAAAAATCTAATGGCGTGAGATCCGGGCTTCTAGCTGGCCATTCCACAGGCCCTCGACGTCCTATCTAATGACCAGGGAATTGTTGGTACAGGTATTCCCTTACTTGGGTGCTGTAATGTGCAAGAACGCCGTCTTGCTGGAACCATGTTGGGAAATTTCCTTCTTCGTTCAAGACAATGGGAAATGCTTCTTCCTTGAGCATACGTAGGTAGGTGCCTCCAGTGACATGTTCATCGAAAAAGAGGGGGCCTATGATGCGACCCTTCCAAATGCCACAGCATACCATCACCCGAGATGCACCTTGTTCCTTTGAAGCGGTATACCAGTGAGGGTTGTTTTGAGACCAGTAGCGAGTGTTCTGTCGATTTACCCCACCATTTCCATAAAAAAAGCCTCGTCACTGAAGAGAATGGTGGACGGGAAATTGGCATCCCGAGCATATGAATTATGGTTTGTAGAAATAGAAAAATATGAATTTCTCCTATGATGCCGGACTTATGGGACACCCTGTATATATATATATATATATATATATATATATATATATACACGTAAATGTTAACTTCTAATCCGTCGTTCTCTCTTCACTATTTCTGAAAATCTGAAAACTTACGTTTTAAATTTTTTAAAAATAATTTTAATTTTTAGACAGCTAACACCTTTCGGGTGAATTAATCTCCGCTCATTAAAGATTTTTTTCTTTAAAAGGTACAGCTAAGGTTTACAATTTCGTTAATGACCTGTAAATCCCCTTTGTTTGTTTTGAGCTTATAGCAGATAATCCCCCTAAAGGTCATTATGAATCCCACACCTGCCTAAGTTTCCGACTGCGAGAGAAACAAACAATCCCCTGATGAGAGGTCGGCAAATCTCTAATTTTTGGTCATAAACACCTTTATGTTATCGTTTTTACAGTATTATTTCAAATGAAGTGTTAAACCTTCAAATAGCTTTATTAAAAATGCATTCTTAATAAAGTATAATTTTGCATTTAAGAAAAACAACATTCAGAATTTCTACTTTTCAGAAAACTGCTTTCCTCTATGTTTCAAACCCAATTTTGTAAACTTAAATGTACAATTAAAATATTGTAAAAATGAATAGAATTTACGATATAATTTATATCACGGCTTTTTTAGAGTGTATCGGCTCCAAGTTGACGGATGGGGACAGGTAAATTTCGAATCGCTAATAATTAAGTTTAATACCCATACCTGTCTTACGGGCAAGCACTTCGCCAGCCACCGGGTAATTGTCTTCCACCTCAAAAGTAAAAACGCAAATCAGAGATTGACGCGTCATTAGGCTAAAAGGGATGAACACCTGGCCGGGAATTTTTTACTCCCTAATTCTGAACAGGTAGCTCATCCCTCAGAAAAAAAAATGCCTTCACAAATATTTTGGTCTAAACTGAAGTAAATCCCCAACTGTTTTCCTACCCCATAGCCGATCTGTCACTCCAAATTTTTATTTTGTAAAAAAACTTTTCACTCCCTCTCCCTCTCCCCCTCTCTCTTTCTCTTACTGCCCTGTTCCAGTTCTGAAAAATATTTGTGGAATAAATAAGCCAAATTTTGTCCGGGAAATTTTTAACCCCCTAATTCTGAACAAGTAGCTCGTCTCATCAGAAAAAAAATGCCTTCGTAAATGTTTTGGTCTAAACTGAAGTAAATCCCCAACTATTCCTACCCCTTAACCGACCTGTTACTCCAAATTTTTATTTTCCAAACAAAACTTTTCTCTCTCTCTCCACCTCTACCCCCACTCACTCTCTCTCTCTCACACTCTTCACCTCTCCCCCTACTCTCTCTCTCTCTCTCTCTCTCTCTCTCTCCCTCTCTCTTACTGCTCTGTTCCATTTCTGAAAAAATCTGTGGAACGAACAAGCCAAATTTGATAAAGACACGCCTTCATTATTCGTGACGGGTGTCCAATCAGAATTTCAAGGCCCAACGCGGTGGGGTCGTTACTCTGGCTCCACGTCAACTGATTGGCTCAAATATGACATAGCCACGCCCAGATAGATTGACAGACAATCAGGGATCCTTCGACTCGGGTATTAGTCTTCTGATGGTGGTACAATTGAGAACCATGCATATAAAAAGGAAGTACTTTCATCTCGGCACCATACAGTTGATATTTTACCAGCGAATAACCACACATTCCTCCGTCATGGACACTGCCATTCAGTCACAACAACTTTACAGTTTACCGGAATTATATGAAGAAGGGTGCCCTAACGCCGGAGCTACAATTAGTCTTTTCAACGCATCCCATTGGGATGTATTATTTTTAACGCAAACCATTGCTGACATCTGCACTGACGTTCCGTTTGATCCATCGGAAGATTCTACAGTAGAAATGTAAGTATTTAAATTTTATGTACCCGTATTTCTATTTTATTTTTATGTCCTATATTTAATCGCGAACTTGTTATTTATTTTAATGTTCCTGAGGATGTCATTAGTCGAAAGCTCTCGAGCACCATTCTGTGTTTCCTTACATTTTGTTGTAAAATGCTTCATTAAAATAACACGTGTCCTCATTTTTAAATTATAGATTAGTTTCAATTAGTAATAACTAATTAATATAGTTCATAATTAGTATTATGGTAAAAGTCCTGTTTTGATATTTCTATTCACCCAAAATCGTTGATTTTTTACTCTATAACAAACAAGACTCCTTTACAAGTTTTAATTAATTTTATAAAATTCCATAATAAGTTCATTTTGAAATTTGAAGTTATTCGTCATTTTCACTTAAATTTGAAATGTGAGTGCAAATAATTAATAATTACGTAATAATTTAAAAAACTAATTTTTGATTTAAACTGACTGCCGTTCTCGGTATATATATATATATATATATATATATATATATATATATATATATATATATATATATAATTCAGTGGCGGCTCGTGGTAATTTTACTTACGCATGCAGTCACATGCATTACAGTGTAGTACATATTAGATAAGCTGTATTTGTCTTTTATGGTATTCTTATGAGTTATGTAGTAACCGAGGATAGAACCAATATTATATTAATAATATTAATAATAATTTTAACTTTATTTTTTTAACTTAAATAATAATTTTACATTCATTGAGTATATTATTTACGCATGCAGTGCATGCCTTGCATTCATTAAGAAGCCGCCCCTGATATTATATATATATATATCGTATCATTCAGTGCTTAATCAAGAATCCTCGCAAGTGATAATTAATTCATAAAATGCCACAATAAACGCATTTTGAAGTGTAAAACTATTCGATCAGTTTCGAGACCCGGTGTCGGCAGATGATGCGTAGCATACCCAGCTAATCTTCCTTTTGAGCCCGGTTAGGCTAGTTGTTTGTTGTTTATTATTTGATCCGGGTACCATATTCGGCATTTCCGATTATTGTAACTCGTTCTAACTCTCTCTTTCTCTCTCTCTCTCTCTCACTATATATATATATATATATATATATATATATATATATATATATATATATGGAAGTATATGTTAATGACCCGGTTAGGCTATTTGCTTGTTGTTTATTATTTGATCCGGGTACCCTATTCGGCATTTTCTCTTATTGTACCTCCTTGTAACTTTCTCATCCTCTCTCTCTCTCTCTCTCTCTCTCTCTCTCTCTCTATATATATATATATATATATATATATATTATATATATATATATGTTTGAATTCTCCCGTCCATGGCCCTGGGGTGGTTCGAATCGACGGGGATTCTTGTTTGGGAGGCAGCAACGGATATTTTCTCGCGATACTTTTCTTCTATAACATTCTAATTCTTTTAATTCTTTTCTCTTGCTATAGGGTCGACAGTTGTTAATTCTTCTCTTTCTATAATACTCTGATACTTTCTCTTGGTACTAAACTTATCGACTTTACTGACTAAATTCCTGAAGAGAACAAGGCTCGAAGGAAAAGATAAAAAAACTTCTTTTACTGTAGTTTACTTCTAAAAATGTACAGGTAGTGCTCTGAATTTAAAGGGGTAGAGGTTCGACCTCTTTCGACCATGGCTCAGGCCGGAATCTAAAAAAATTAAGGAGGCAAGGGGCCTCTGCCCCCTCCTCGCAGCGAGGCTGCTAACAAGGGAGTCCCGTAGCAGTGACCAAAGAAGAGTGCCGTAATGAAGTGAAGTCAATTTTACAAATACATGTATCATGTAAGTCTAAATGTTGGGGGAAGGCAGTTGAAGGTTAAGTTCTCCCCTGTTAAACACATGATCAGATGTTTGAAAGATTCCAAATAAAAAAAAATAAATAAAAATAAAAACTAATCGTATTTTTTTTTTGCTGAGTCTTCATTTCTGAAGGCGATATCATTTCGTAGTAGTACATAAGTACAATTTAAGTACACCACTGATCACATTTTCGTTTTGGTCTATTACAATTATGATTGCGATTATGGATTACTTCACATTCGCTTATGATTGTCCATTACAGTTCTATTAAAGTACATTCTTATATTATATATTAAGTCATTACATTCAATTACAGTTTCATTGAAGTACATTACGTCGTTTACCATTCTTACAGTGTTTTTTTATATTTATATATGGTTATAATATATGGTTATAATATATGGTTATAATATATGGTTATTTTATATGGTTATTATATATGGTTATTATATATGGTTATTAGTACAACACAAGTACATGGGCACATACAAGATAATTTATATACAACATAATATGTTATATTATGTTATAATATGTTATAAATTTGGATCAGAGCGAGATGAGATTTTAATCTCAGAAGCGTTTGACTTTGCTGTGATCAGCGAATTCGACCACTTACCCAAGCATTTATGAATATCTTGCGAGGGGTGAACGCACTTGAAAAAAATAATAAAAAAAAATACATGTGGACGTATTTTACATGTACGTAACACAATAGGTTGTGTGCATAATATGGACACGCGTAAAATATGGACTGATAGGTTGATAGGCATCAGTAGACAATAGGTAGGACACAACATAAATAATGATGTATAGAGAATGAAGTTTTTTTATTATTATTATTAAAGAATTTACCATATATTGAACATGAAAGATATCCACATACCAAATGGGTGATTCAGTATTGGCGGTATAGAAACGTGAAGAGAATTAAGTTACTTTATAACGTCAGAGTTATTCACGTTATGTCATACGTACAGTGTAACAGTAAGTCATTATTTGGGAGGACCTAAAAGAAACGAATTAAAGACAAAGAGTGGGTATCAAGGACTAAGAAGCACAGCTACGGGTTCCAATCCTGTTATATGCAATGTGTATGCATAATCTAGGGTCGAGGGTGAGATGCAAGACAATCATAATTAATTATAATAACTTCTATAACAAATGGAAAATGGATACGACTAAACCATAGAAATAGTAGATCGTAGGGTTGTGACACAAACAAAAATAGGAAGCTACAAGTAAAATTATTATCCAAACTCGCGTTAAGCGATTTTGGTTCTTATGTAAAAATGAATATTGATTATTCATTGTTCATTTTTACACACACATATATATATATATATATATATATATATGGGAGTATATGTTAATGAACCGGTTAGGCTAGTTTTTTAGAATTACTAAAGTTGTTATTTATGATGTATATATATATATATATATATATATATATATATATATATATATATATATATATATATATATGTTCCTCTTTGTGTATTTTTGATGAAAAACAAATGGATTTTAATTGAAAAAGATTCAGAAAAATGCATAAACAGCCAAAAATAATTTTCTGTATACAACCGTGGTCTTTTTTCTTAAAGGTCGGATGAGGAACTGACTCGTGTTTTAGAAACTTTTCTTGATAGCTTTGAAGAAACGCAAATAGCCGACGGCGATTTGGAGGTTGAAGTTTTACTGGACACTTGATCCAGTGATTGTCGTATCATCGATGAAGTGATGTGAGGTTTTTCTTTTTGTTTCGGTTAAGAACAAGACGCAGTGTATTTTCATCACTTTATTAAATGGTAGAAACAAATGAAATGTTTTATAAAATAGTACAATTTTTATATTCAACTTAAATTAGTTACAGAATTAGCATCAATTAAATTTTAAATAAGCTACAGAGTACAAGACTAACATTATTGAAGACATCTTATATTTTACACAATATTGTCGCAATTACTCAAGTTACAATTTATATACGCGTAAAACATCAAACAATACATCGAGTACGCACAAACAGAAAATGGTTTTTTACCTGCATGCATACCATTTCATCATTCAGCTAAGTGTGACACTGGTCGAATAATTTTTAAAAATTTACAAATTCCTTCCCACGTGCCATGTGTAAGAGAAATGAAAGGCAGCATGCCGCAAGTATTACTAAAGTATCCCTGGAATCGGTAAGCATTCCAGACAATTTCGGGGATATGCAACTGGTCGAGAAATTTTACAATAATAACGTCATTCCAAGGGTGAGACCCCATCGAGTTAAAATAGTACGTTCTTTCCCTATTTCAAAAATAGATGGCTATCCAATGAATCCCTTCACCACCAATAACATCCGTGTTCAGAATAATTACACCACAATTTGTCGTAGTTGGTAATTTCAATGTTTCATTCTTGACATTCACACCGATAAATTTGGAGCGTGTGATTCGGTCACTATTCATTACTCTCTGGAGTGTATTCGCGTCCATTTTAAAAGTCAGTGACTACACTCCTGAGGCGGTGAACTTCTATTAGAGCTTGTGATTCGAGGTATACTAGTAAACTGATAGGGACGTCTAGCTGCCCGGCGAATTTCAATCTGACTGAGATGTTCCCACTCTGCAGTGGATTTAAGTGTGTATTTACACTAGCAGATAAGTCAGGTGTGATGTCAAACGGATAAAGGTTAAATTGATCAATGAATTCTTTCTGCGTTACACCAATCCCTAATTCATCACAAGCACCGGCGTTATGTGCAAGATTACTATATACTCTCGAGTAAAGCGGGAACACAGCATCTGATGAATAATCTGTTTCCATTGTTCTTCCCAGCGCTATGCCATTGACGTATAGTTATATTTTTAAGCACGAAATTCTCGAATTTAAAGGCTTTCTTTTTATATTTCCCATTCACAGAAACGTGCTCCTGCATTCCATTTAACAACCTTTTACGTATAGCTCCCAGGGCGATGTTTTCTATCTACTTCAGGGCCACCCCTGCAGGCACCGTGTATAGTTTGATCTGTATTCTGTTAATTGGGTATTTTACTGTGGCATGTAGTAAATTTTTTTCTATTTCTATTTGCTTTGGCGAACTTAGTTTCACTCGCCGTACGCGAAGGTATGTTTCCATAACATGAATCACAACCGGCTTTGCGCCCTCTTCTTAATCAGGATTCGTGCGAGTGACCTTTATTTTCATGTCGATACCATTCACAAGCAGTTTCTCCTGGAACGTGAAGTCTGTATGCAGACGCCCGAAGCATTCGTATATCTTTTTAGAATTTGTAAATTTGTCCTTTATACTGCTTTCGTCTTTAGTCTGATAATAGCCCTCGGCAGTTAAAAAGGTATCCTTCGCTTCTTTTGAAAAGTTGAAGACATTTTCCAGATAGGCTCGTAGGTGATAATAACCCCTTTCTGCCGAGATGTTGACCTAATTTAAATACACATCAAACTGGCTAAATATGGAGTGTAGAAAGTTTGTTTCTGGGTATACAACGTATTTATCATCGCAGTCCGTTCCATCTGAATGGGCTATACGTAGTTTAGCGTACGTGTGCATGCAGCTTGGATCAGAATGTAAGGGCCTGAGCTGGGTATCACGAATTCTAGAGGAGCACTCGTGGAACTAATTGTGTTTAACGGGTTAATCGTAATAAAGTCAATGTGCTCAATAGAAACTTGTGTTGAGGGCATGTCAAAGAGTGACAGCTCCGATTTACATCATTGTGAACTACACGGATGGATGAGGCGTGCCATGACGAGTCAGAAATAGTGCCACCTCTTGACAAGTAGTAAGCAACCTATAATTCACGAGAGCAAAGTCCTTAGCTTGTATCAGTTAAAAAAATTATCAACCATAGGTTTCACTCGCTTAGAGCACTTCTTTTTTGAAGTCCTTTTACGTTTAACGCCACGTGCTGGTAACCCCTTCTTCTTCCAGACAGCCCTCTTCTTCCCACCACCACGTATTTTTCTCTCTGCATCTTTGATGATTTCGTCCCGTGTACGCTTTAAGTGCGTTTTTAGAGCTTCTTTAGGTTTAGCCCCCGCCATTATGTCTTCTACCGTGTTAAAACCCGAGGTATCTGACGCCCCTCTTCAGCAAGGGGACAGCCGTACGTAGTATGGTTGAAAAAAATGGACCCACTCTTGCTCCCGCGCTGATATCTCACCCCTCGGTAGACTGTGAACGGTCTTTGGGTCATTCTATCGCAGTACTACGGAAGTGCAACTTCACTGTTAAGCTCCCGTCACCGAATGGGAAACTTTTTCCCTCAATCGCTCTTATATATATTGAGATATTGGTTAATCGATTAGTTGCGACATTCACATAATGAGGTTTGTCATATGTACCTGGGTATCCCAAACAAACTGGTGCTCCACTATATTGCTGTAAATATAGCACATGTCTGGAGGTGTATGGGCATTGCTCAATTTCTACAATTTCAACTGATACATTAGGTGGACAAATTCTGTTGTACTTCGTGAAAGGTATCTCTTTGGATGGCTGCTCCATATCGGCCCTAGGTTATAATTTTGAACAGTCCTTTGTGTTTAATATTTCTATTAGCCTGTGATTTAGGGTCAGAGTATGTGCAGGGGTTCCTTTGTTTACGATTTCATATACTAAATCAGCCGTAAGATTTGAGCTTTATAAACCAACGTTTAAGTCTCTCACAACATCCTCAGCCGCACCATAACGGCCCGGGCCCAGTGTTACTACTGTAGTGTAATACTGTGCATCTCCACTCCGGGCAATACGCATGGTTTCATCCAGAGTTACCCCGGCTTTTTCATACTCATTAAGGTCTCTAAGAACTGTAAAAACGGGTTCTTTATATTCAGTACTTAAAGAGAGGGTGTCCAGTTGAATTTCGCATATCCCATCTCATACGAATCACGATCCAATTCAATGGGCCCATGGACTTCTGTTACAAAGTTGGCCAGGGTGTTGTTAGGATGTACAGACAGAGAAGAAGGGGACGGTAGTGTGACGTAGAAATGGTTAGGAGCCATGTTGCATACTATTTAAGCTTCAATATTGCATCAGCTTTTATATAGGTGTTGAAACTTTCTGGGTACCCTAACCATTTCACAGATACAGTTTTCTCTTTCCTGAACCTTTGCTGCTAAATTTTTTTCATTTTTAAGCACATTTTTTTCAAATTAAATGTCACTTTCTGCATATCCTCGCGGTAAAAGCCTAATGCAATTTCTTCCCCATTCAAATCTTCAACGTAATACAGCATTATCTCTCCTTTAGGTATCATAGCCCTAACTTTAAAAATCTCACGTGTCCAACCTTGCTCAAATTCCTTCGCGAATTTATTATCCGAACGCGACAGTCTTACATAATCATTGATTTTGAAACGTGTAGAGTGTGGCACGATTCTACAAATAACTCTTCTCATCTCACGCTCTGTGTGCGTACCTCTTTCGAAAACCTCGTTAGGTGTTGTCCCAATCGTGTGATGGTGTGAACGGTTGTATGATGAGGCCAATGATTCGAGAATGTCCATATATCTGTATGTATTGTTATGTATAAAATACCATGCATACGTTCCTTTATGGTATGTTGAACTCTTTCAGCTAAAGAGGGCTTATGTATAGAGTTGCTAGTGTAGTAGCTGATATTAAACTCTGTCAGCATGTGCTGAACAGCTCGGCCTATAAATTCTTTCACCACATCCGTACAAAAATAGCCAGGAATCCTGTTTTCTTTCAACATCAGCGTTTTGGTGGCTTTAGTAACTGTTTCAGGCGATTTATTTTTTAGAGGAATTAGTTACAGATATCTAGAGAATACATCTATTATGAATAGGATGTAGCGGTAGCCATCATTATACACTGAATATCTTTGCATGTCTGTTAAATCCGCTTGCCAAATAGAGTCAATCGAAGCCGCTGTTGTCTTGGTTGTTTTAAACCTTTTTCTCACAGGCTCATGAAGTGTATAAGCATCTTGCTCCCGCCAAAATTTCATAGTATCTTTTCTCCGTACTCCATCAGTGTAAACACCTCTGTACAGTCTATCAACACCACCATAGGAGGATGGGCTAGAAATATCATAATACCGTCTTTTTAATATGTTAGCCATTTGCGTATTTTAGAGGCACGTGGAGAGGGCTGACCGTTGTTGTTTGGTCTCTTGTTTCTTCTCTTCAGAGATGCTACCGTTGGGGGTGATGGCGTGCTCAGTTGTGGCACATACGATGATCGTTCCAAGTCTTTTAGGGACATTTATTTGCCGTAGTCTTGCTTTAATATGTTTCCATCCTGATGGTGAGGGCCTATCCCACTTTCTCACCAGATTGTGGACGATGTCGACGATATTCGAACCCTGTACTTTTGTTCCTTCAACAATGACCTTGCCTGTATCGGTCCACTGTATGATGGGGTCCTCACTCAATAGATTATAAAAACTTAAACCTTTATTCCTCAATGTATGTGGGAGACTGCTTTTTAATACACGTTCGATATGCTGTGGGGGCGCACCTTTATTCTTTGGTTGGTCATCTCTAACGTCGTCCCCAGGCCCTATGTCGCCATGCTCATCTTTGTCTACGCTGTGCCTAATAACTACGGGGACCTCTGTCGGTTTCTTATAATTTTTGTATTCATGAAGAAATTTCTGCAAAGCTTCTTGGTATAAGAATCTTTTCTGATCAGGTGACTTTCCATTGTTTAATACGTCTAATAATTCGCTTTCCATTCTTTTAAGCCTACTTTTACGCGGTTCTAGAACCGTGTCTGGACTCTTTCACCTTTGCAATGAAGCATACACCTCGTGTGAAATCACTACCACTTTATTACATAAATCTAGTCAGTAAAGGTCCCAAAACTGAAAATAAGATGGGTAGGAATAACCCCCCTCCTTGTACAATAATCCATTTTTCCTTCCCTACAGTTTGACTTTTACGAGCGAGTTTCATTGGTACATTACATTTCATAACGTTAAGACAGATTTCACAGATGCATTTTAAAAAGTCAGAGTCGACATTTTTAACAAACATCTGTTGCAGTGCCAGGGGCAGTCGATGATAGATTTTTATTCATTCATGGTATTTCTTTAGCCTCTTTGTCATTCTGGAATATACACCCTTTTAGGCTCGTTTGGGAATATATTTGTTCTTAGAAGCACCCTAAACGTGTTTCGTGGGTGAAGGTCAAAAGCAAATATCCATAACGCTGACTTGTAGCTTCTTAATAAACTTCCAAAAACTCCTTACGCTGATTCGGGAACATTTGATTGTCTAATACCCCAATATGTGACACATCTCTACGTTGCGCGAATAAGACTAGATATTGTGTATTTAACGATACATCGCGCATGTATCTGTTTTTGAAAAATAGATTCTGATTGATGAAGAATACGCTTACGTTAAGATCGTGGGAGAACACTGTAAATGTCTCGGCAAACGTTTTATCCATTTCCAACATGAGATCGTCAATTACAATGACTGTATTTTCATTTCCCTTTAATGAATTAACGTCATATACATCTTTGTGGAAGAAAATATCATCTTGGTATGCGTTGAACATTGATTGGTATGTCGAATAGTACCATATGACTTTATGCACAAATTTTGAGAACATCTTCCCCTTATCTTTAATGATTTTAAGCATAAACACAGTTTTACCACATCTTGTAGGGTCAGATATAATACACGTGAACGGGCTCGTGAACGTGAATTTTTCTACAGAATCCATCTCTAACACGTCACACTCCTAAGTGGGTCATTTACAAAATATAATAAAAATTTAAGTGGTGTTCCTTATATTCTAGTCTTGTTTTTCCTCTTCTTCCACAGAACCGTGAATGACGACGAGGTACAGCATCATGTCCCCATCATCGATATTACAGACGATCCCGATGGCAGTGTAATTGTGGTCACAGACTCCATCCCCGCTGACGAACCCACACCAGCGACAACTGTAGCACCACCATGCGACAGTTCAAAGCGGAGACATGATAAAGAGCCTTCCACGTCAGGCATAAAGGGTGCCAGTAGTGCACCGGTTGTTAGACTCCCAGTAATAGAACCCCAACCCTCTACGTCTTACGACACACCCCCACACTAGATCCTTCCTCAAATAAAATACGTCCCCTTATTCCTGTTCAATTCCGGGCACTTCCTCCATAACAGCAGCAGCACCTTCTCGTTCTGTAGAGGATGGTATAACATTCGAACTGGTGCGCACCGCCACCCCCACCCCAGCTCTGACTAGAAATCGATATATAGTCAGGGGTGACCCTAGATCCATGTATAGCAACGATATTGAACACGGACTGCGACGCGTAGTTGAACGTATTGTGGAGTTTGCCCTTCAGAACAGCGACGAACGTGAAGTCAGGACGAGGCTGTTCTTCGGGTTCGGGTTAGATGACGGGGATGTACCGTAGATGATTTTTGGGTAGTAATACCATTCAGACACTTGGCTGCTGTAGATATGACTATATTTTGACCCGTGAAATGCAGGCCTCTCAAAGTAGTACAACCTTCAACATGGACAACTTCACGATCGATATTGACCGTGTATTCCGTGTTGCGGGTCATACGGCCACACCTTATATTCGTAATTTCAATTCTCAAGCTATTTACAGACGGCATATAAACACCAAGCGTGGTTGCGGCTTTATTAATCTTGGCCCGTATGTTTACTGTACTAAATACGGGGGGAGCAGAAAAATTTGGTTGACTACGGTTGTGCAGCGTGTCTGTAAACTGGCTTCAGATTGCAAGCTTGAGTTTGAGTAATATGGGTCCTGAAGAGCTGAGAAAGATAGAGCAGGAAAAGAATGTTCGTAAAGTTGTATTTGGAATGGATGATCGTCGTAGGACTGTGTATGTTCTTAAAAGCAGTGTGCGAGATCATACAAGACATCTACTTATTTTAGGGCTGTCAGGGTCAACGTATCTCCCCATCCGCAATATAAGGGACCTTTACGCGTGTTATGATAAAAGTCGAAAATATGGACGGCATCATGATTTGTGTAAAGGATGTCTCGAGTTTGATATAGTGATATAGTGATGATATAGAGATGATATAGTGAAACATTGTAAGGAATGCCACATGGTATGTGAGCAGTGTAAAAGCCCCAAATGTGAAAGTCGTGCACTTGAATCTGAGAAGAGGAATTGTAATGTGTGTAGACGTACATTTTTCAATAATAAATGCTTTGAGCTCCATAAGTCAATTGGCACTTGCAGGTAAATAAGAATCTGTGAATGAAAATAAGAGGTAATGTTCAGTTTAAAGATACTTTATTATTCACACCTTGTAATTTTGCCAAACTACCCAAGGTGATGGGTTTAGCCGCCAAAGTTTCAAAAGAGTATTTCTCTTACACTTTCCTCACTAGCGATACTTTAAATTACGTAGGACTACCTCCCCCTAATCTTTATTTTAACTACGTCAACATGAGTGATAATGAGCGTGAAGATTTTGACCGCAGTACAACAGTTTTAATGAAGATAATCCTTACAATATAATTGCGTGAATGACGTGTGCGTGCTTAGAGTATGCTTCCAGGCCTTTAGAAGAATGTACATAGATCGATTCAACTGCGATCCATTGCAATTCGCAACCACGATCGCCTCAGTGTGCTTTATGGTGTTCAAGAGCAATTTCATGCCTAAAGACACCTTATCCGTCATTCACAGAAACAACCCTCGCAGTTATGGACACAAGCCTATTTACTGGTTCATACACCTAGAGCAGCAAACCGGTGTATAAATAAAACATGCCCGCAACACGGGGGAGGTCCCCATTAAGGTCAATGGTCGTGTTTTTTGGGTTGATGATCTAAGCGAAGACCATGTCACTGGTGAGAAGACTGCTTACTCCTTTAACGGTTGCTGGTGGCACGGATGCCACCGTTCTGAGTGTGGAGTCGTAGGAGATATCTACGGTAGATCCCCTGCTGACAGTCTTGTATGGACCCGCACCCGCGATCAGCTTATAGGCGCTCAGTTCACTCACAAGATCTTTTGGAAGCATGAGTATGGTGCACAGATGTAAACATCTGACCCAAAGTTTTAACGAGGTGTATACCAATGCCCCCGATAAAGAGGTCATGGAGATCGTGAATGTAGGTAATACGTACATAATAAAGTACAACATCACCGAATTGACCACATACTTCACGTGTTACAAACATACCTGTAGTCAGCTTCACAACGGCATACGCATGCATCAAGCTTTGGGGACTACTGCACTCTCTTGGGCGGAGGGTCCTGTACGTAGACACAGATAGCGTAATATTCACAGAGAGGGAGGGTGAATACATGCCGCCTATTGGGGAATTCCTCTGAGAGTTGACTGACGAGATCAAGGATGAGTATGGTGATAGTGCTTACGCTGACTCCTTTGTATCAACAGGGCCAAAAACTTATGGGATACGGATGAAGGTGGGGAAAAAAATGAAATATATCGTGAAGGTGAAGGGCATCACGCTTAACCAGGAGAACCGACGGGTCGTTAACGGTGACTCGCTGAAGATGAGGGTGATCAGCCACCCCAACTGACTGTAGGGACCCACAATTTTCGGGCACAGAAACTGGGGGTCATGAAGGAACTTAGGGGGCACGAAGGTGTGTCGTAACACCTATAGGAAAAGTTTTCAGGTGCCTGGACCATACGATACCGTACCCATTAGGTACGATAGTACTTGAATGTTTTGCCATAATATATATATATATATATATATATATATATATATACACACACCTATTTACCTGTTAACGATATGTTTATTTTATTTATTACGTATATTTTAATATGGTTACTAAATAAATCATGTTTCAATTAGGGTTTCATTTTCTCCTTTGTGTGTGTGTGTGTGTGTGTGTGTGTGCGTGCGTGAGTATGTACAGGAAAAGTCCTAAGCTCCGCCCACTGTAAGATCAATCAAAGGGTCACGTGACTCCTGCTACTACTTGGGCATATCTCTACCCCTACGTGCTCAGTTGACCGCTGCAAGCCCTGGGTTTCAGACGTGTATTTGAAGAATTCTCACGTAGACGAAAAATAATGATGCCAATCTTTGATATTGTGTGCTCGACGTTTATGAAGTGGTATTCGGTGAAGTCGTAAGATGTGGTGAATACTGAAAGACTCCCTAACCCTCTCTCCTTTGAGACTTTTGAGGCTACATTGAACCGTGCGAAGCGTGAGGAGCAAGAGGTTCAAATACTCTATGGATATTCTGGCGAGAGCATTGCTGGTTTTCGCGGCACAAACGATGTAATGGATTACGTTGTAGACTAAACTGTATAAAAGCGTACATATACCGTGAAGTGAAAGAAACAACACGTGCAGAAGATAAGCAACGGGTATGGGTAGTGAGTTTTGTTGAAGTGGTGTGACAAGCGGTATTATGTCATGCTGCATCATACCGAGTACGCGTACCCTGCGGCTGAGAATGTAAACCTTGTCATAATGGACAGTCTGAAATACTTTTACCACTACATTCATATACAGTATATCATGACGAGGTTCGCAGTGAGGTTGTGGCTAAATGCCTGTGTGAGTTTTTAGTAGAATTTAGAGACGAGTATCGCTTGCTTGGCAGAAAGGAAAAATATGGGCACATGTTTCTCTCAAATAGTGCGCTGGAGTGTGAATAAAATGTGTTCAGTTCGTAAAAATCACCCTCAACAAAAATGTCTGGTGCGCACTCTGGGCAGCGATAAAAAATTAAAGCCGATATTACTTCTTGTGTCACAGATGGTAAAGATCTCTAAACGGTTGCCCAGTATAATGGGGCCCCAGTATAATGGGGCACTCTTTCATGTTGGAACAAACCCGTACACGAAACATTAACGCTTGGTATGACTCACCCGTGTGACTCGTTTCCCACACCTGTCTCCGTGCCAAACCGCGCACCGGCTGCTCATAGTCAGCACAGAGCTTGAACCGACTGGACGTGCACCCCTCACAATAGAATATGATGGAGCTTCCTTTGAGCAGCATTCTCAGTGCCGTATACGATGTGTCCGTGACAAAGTCATTGCGTGTGTTCAGGCGTAAAACTGGTGCCGTTAACTATGTACTGGAAACGACTTGTAGACAAACAAACTCTGGTAAACGGAATGTTGTTTATTAATTGTTGAGGAGATGAATAGAGTCTTCGTGATAGTTGAGAAGTGGAGCAAGGATCGCTATAAAATACCTGCAGGTGTAGGTACAAGAAGAGAGCAGATTAGTGATGCCCCCTCACATGCCATTGTTTGTATGTTGTGTATGTCTGTATTTAAAGAGTGATAATTTGACAACCATTTGTAAAGTGGGCACAAAAATAGTATTGAACGAATTGAAGGCCCTTTACATTGAATATTGGCATCCGCACGCCTTGATTGATGAAATAATATTAAATCGTATTTATTGCATAGTATAAAGCAACAATGATGTAACTGTAGATTCGATCACGTGCGATTTTAGTATTTTAGTTAAGCGCAGTTGAACATAATGTGTATATAGATTTCTTCTGTACTATTATTATTTTGATGTTTACATATTAATTTTTGAATGTATATTTTCTATATATTTGTTAAAATTTTATTATTATTTAACATATTGTGTATATAGATTTCTCCTGTACTATTATCATTTTTGAATGTATATTTATATATATCGTTTAAATTGTGTATAGATTTTTTCTGAACTATTTTGAATGTATATTTATTTTCTATATATTTGTTAAAATTTTATTATTTAATATAAATGTGTGTATATAGATTTCTCCTGTACTAATATTATTATTTAAGAATGTATATATTTATATATATATCGTTTAATGTATTTTTGCTGTATATTATTTTTAATGTATATTTATTTATTTCATGAAATTATTTCCCTTAACGCCTCTAATTAAACAGAATGATGTAGTTGTGTTTTATTATCCAATAAATGCTTTCCTGTGTGTGTATATATATATATACCTTATGAACCTTATGTTGTTTCGTGCGTTGGTCTCTCTTCACACGGAGGTCAAGCTGGTGGCCCCGCCTCTAGTTGGCGGGGCCATATATATATATATATAAATATATATAAATAAACTATATTAAGGAATAGCTGGGTGATGGGAATATATATAAACAATGCATCTTCCAAAAAATATATATATGTATACACTATACCAAATGGCTGGTTACTCCTTTTAAGCCGACTGTCGGATTTCTAAGCCAACTGTCAAGAATATCTCTATTAATTAAATAAATAGCACAATCTGGCAAATCAAAAGTTATTAATATATATACACTAGGGTGGATCGATTTTACATTTTTTTCGATTTCCATATTCTAATAGAGACAAAAACTTGCGCATGCATGAGAAAATAGCCTCTGAAAAATCTTAGCTTAATAAGTAATCATCTTCTGCCCCCGGCAGAGCGATGAAAATCATATTTTAGTAGTCAAAAACGTATTTTTAAACCCTAGCCTAGAGTCATAAAATTTTGCGTGTGTTATTTCATGCCTAAGCAACGATATAAATGCTATGGGAAATATATAAATGCATTATTTAAGACAAAGAGCCGATCTGAAAATATGTATAATATACATATTTTCAGATCGGCTCTTTGTCTTAAATAATGCATTTATATATTTCCCATAGCATTTATATCGTTGCTTAGGCATGAAATAACACACGCAAAATTTTATGACTCTAGCTAGGGTTTAAAAATACGTTTTTGACTACTAAAATATGATTTTCACCCGCTCTGCCGGGGGCAGAAGATGATTACCTATTAAGCTAAGATTTTGCAGAGGCTATTTTCTCATGCATTCGCAAGTTTTTCTCTCTATTAGAATATGGAAATCGAAAAAAATGTAAAATCGATCCACCCTAATATACACATAACACATCTAAAGAAGCCATTTACGCCTTTAAAGCCAGATTAAGCCAACTAGCTGCTTAAGCCAACTGGCTGAAAGACACTTCTAAGCCAGCTGATGCTGTCAAGAACTTTCATTATGCACCTGGGTCTCCCAGGTGAAGGATGCTGTCTTCTCTCTCTTCTTCTCTCCTCTCTCTCTTAGGTTATGTATACCCCTTTAGGGGATGAGGACATCCCAGCTTCTCCCCCAAAGTCTCTTCTCTCCTGCTTTCTCTCTCTCTTAGGTTAGGTGGATTCCCCCAGCTTGTGACAGCTGGGTGATTCCCCCTTGCTTCCTTTTTTTCCTTTCTTTTTTTTGGCAACAAGGGGGGAAGGGGGGATTGGCACTGACACTCATTTCATCAACATTGCAATTGCTCTGCACTCGAACATTTTGCGGTCATACTACTGGAATAATCGCACGGAACTTTTGAAAGGTGAAAGGAAAGGTGTGTATATATATACACAGTATGTCCCACAAAAAGGTACACCCAACTTTAGATTGTACTAACTCCTCCAAAAATTGAGATATTTTGGATCTGTTTGTTTGATTTAATATAGCAAATTATTCTTTGTTAACGTTCAAATTTATTCATGTTTAAACGAATTAGTGTTTAAGCATCTGCTTATAACTGAAGGGTACAAAAAAATGTATTGCGCAAAATTGGTCAATGAAAAAATAATGTGTGTGCTATCGATGTAATGAAAAGACAAATACATAATAATAGATACTTTAACATATTTTTAATAAGATACAAAGCAGATTTTTCTTTATTCCTTATTACAAAAGTTATGCTTAGTTTCGTTTTCTTTCAACATGACCGCCATTCCTATCGATACAAATCTGGAGTCGAGCTCTCAGCTCTCTCAAATACGACTAAATCGGTTTCCATAAGCCTTATGGAAACCGATTTAATCGTATTTGGTGGGTGCAAGACGGAGCTCCTACTCACAGGAGAGTTATTGTGAAGGAACGCTTGCAGAAAGTCTTCCACCAAAGAGTAATTGCTACAGGCCATGACATTGAATGGCCTCCCAGAAGCCCTGACTTGATCCCGTGTGATTACTTTTTATGGGGTCATTTGAAAAATAGAGTATTTGCATCACAACCTATCAATTTAGATGATTTGAGGACTCGCATCACAGCTGAAATCAACTTGTTAAAAGACAATCCAGATCTTATCAAAAGAGTGATGGGGAAGATGAGAGCTCGACTCCAGATTTGTATCGATAGGAATGGCGGTCATGTTGAAAGAAAACGAAACTAAGCATAACTTTTGTAATAAGGAATAAAGAAAAATCTGCTTTGTATCTTATTAAAATTATGTTAAAGTATCTATTATTATGTATTTGTCTTTTCAATACATCGATAGCACACATTATTTTTTCATTGACCAATTTTGCGCAATCCATTTTTTTGTACCCTTCAGTTATAAGCAGATGCTTAAACACTAATTCGTTTAAACATGAATAAATTTGAACGTTAACAAAGAATAATTTGCTCTATTAAATCAAACAAACAGATCCAAAATATCTCAATTTTTGGAGGAGTTAGTACAATCTAAAGTTGGGTGTACTTTTTTGTGGGACATACTGTATATATATATATATATATATATATATATATATATATATAAAATGTTTTTCAAAGTACCTGATAATTGAAAGGTTTAATGAATCCAGAAAAATCAGGCTCAATCGTTGGATACTTGTAGACCACAGATGTTCGATCTACTTCGTAAAAATCACTTACATCAAACGCGTTGTATTCACTGCCATAATAAGATGAAGGGAGCAACATTACTTCTGTTCCCTGCAAAACAGATTAAAAGAGAGTAATCTGGTGGAATGGTAGTTGCTATTACAGTTTAAGATCATGTTCACAAATAGTTCTTTACTAGCAAAAGATCGGCGCTACGCGCCGATTTTGCTAGATGTGCGGTGCTTGGACCTTCGACCCAAACCGAATTGTGGGCCTACGGCGTATTTTATTTGGAACATCAATAGCCCTTTATCTGGATATCGTTCTCATTCCTCTCACCTTGGGCCTCAGTAATCGGGGTGCCTGTGGCCCTCCAATTACTGGCGAACCAATTATTCGGTCAATAAAACTACAGAAAAGAACGTAGCCATGAAAACCTAAAACTTCACAAATCTTGATACGATGAACTCGGATGTGAAGCTCAAGATTTTCATGACTACGTTCTTTTCTATAGTTTTATTGACTAAATAATTGAACCGACAGTAATTGGGGGTCACAGGCCCCTAATTACTGGGGGTTCAATTATTTGGTCAATAAAACTATAGTCATGAAAATCTTAAGCTTCACAAATATTGACACAATGTGAAGCTCAAGATTTTCATTGCTGCGTTCTTTTCTATAGTTTTATCGCGGTGCTGGGGGCCCTCGGGCCCAGTAATTGGTGGTGGTGGGGGGGGCTGGTCACACATATATTTTCGTTCATTACTCATCACCCCCATCCATCATACGGTTTGTCAAAATCGGTTCAGAAACGTAAAAGTTTTTTCTGCGGACAGACAGGCAGACACATTTTTGCTAAATTATAATAGTGATGATGCCCGATTAGGTTAATTAAATGGCCGGTTAGGTCAACTGAATGCCCGATTAGATTAATTGAATGCCTGGGTACGTTAATTGAATGCCCGGTTAGGTTAATTGTACAGTGTACACCCTTGACGATTGGGTAGGTTAAGTCATGATATTTTCGTTAAAGCCAACGAAAATATCACGACTTAACCTATCCAATCGTCAAGGGCGTACAGATGACCTAACCTGGCATTCAATGAACCTAACCGGGTATTCAATAATTTTACCATAGGTTTCGTAATGATCTTGATGACGTCATTTAATGTTTTAAAATTAATTATTTAATTGCTATTTTCTTACTTACAGCGACAGGCATAATGATATTAGGATACCTAATAGAAATTTTATAATATTTTAAAGTGGGGAAAATAAATAATTTTCTAAAAATTATCTTCAACTATTAAAAGCGCATCTAATCAGATAACTTAATTAACGTATTTCTATGACAACTAAAAAATAGAATGATAAATCAATATCCTATCAAATTGTTTGTGTATACGTAAAATTATTTGTACAAAAGCCGCAGTAATAAAACGCACAAAAGTCACGGTAAATAATTTCGAGTGTGGCTCGTTTAACTTTAAACTCGTGTTTATTTAAATTGCCCGTTTTAATTATGTAATTTTTTTTATTGAATCGATAAAGAAATCTTTTGTGAATCGAAAAATGTTAAAATTATAACAAATATCAAAATATTTTGTATAAAAATCATTGAATTTTAAAAATATCAAAATATTTTGTATAAAAATCATTGAATTTTAAAAATGCATGTTTGTTTTTAGTTTTTTGCAAAAAGTTCGTTATGAATTTTAAAAATATATACTTTTTTTAAATTGAATCGATAAATAAATCTTTTGTTAATCGAATGATATTAAATGTTTAGTAAATATTGACTTATTTTGTGCCAAAATTATGATTAAAAATAAAAAATTAAAAAAATGCGTGTACAGGCATGGGAAGAACTGTACCCCTAAAAGGGGGGAAGGAATTATGTTAGGGAATTTTTTTTAGCATGGGCACTGACTGCACAATAAAAAGACGCATCGAATGGTGAAAACCGCATTGTTCTACACCAAATGTAGCCACCTGTAGGTGTGCGCAAAAAAACTGTTATATATATATATATATATATATATATTATATATATATATATAAGGCTTCATTTTTGAAATAGTATATTAGATACTCTCCATTTTCATGATTGCAATGTTGCAACTGAAGAATACTCGCAACATTACATTACTGCACCCTCTGACAATTGTTGTGCCAAGTAAAAGAACCAAGTGATTTTATTTTGTTTATTAACAAGCTTGCTACTTTTATTAACAATATCCATCATTTAAAGCATCTAAGAATTACATTGGTTTTCTATCCTTACTTATTTTATACTTGCTTTTATATTTGAAATTAGTTGTTACAATATGTATAATTTTAACAAATTACTGAAATTAAACATAATGCAGGGTACTCCAGACTGATGCTAATCTTTGTGACCGAAAAAAATTATCTTCAAAGGAGTAGTGTTTTGTCTTCTATTACCAAATATATATATATATATATATATATATATATATATATATATATATATATATATATATATATATAATTTTGTTTGCTGAATCTTAAATGCATTGAGTGAAAAGCACGACTCCCCTTTTATTGTATAGATATGAAAGACTTTCTCTTTGTTTTTTTTCTGTTAATAAAGCTTAAGAATGCTCTAGTGATTGGAGCGAAACGTTGCTACTCCTGCTTTCCTTTTCGTTTTCACTCCAATCACTGGAGCATTCTTAAGCTTTATTAACAGAAAAAAACAGATAAAGTCTTTCATATCTATACCATAAAGGGGGAGTCGAGTCGTGCTTTTCACTCTATGCATTTAAGATTCAGCAAACAAAATTATAATTTTTTGAATTTTACAAAAATTTGGACTTTTAAAGATCTATATATATCTGCTGTGTATCTGTTCCATCCTAAAACATGGAAACGGCTCCTCGAGAAAAAAAATTATGAAGTAAAAGTTGCTTAAAATTAACGACACCTAGGGGAAAATTATTGAATGCCCGGTTACGTTAATTGAATGCCCGATTAGGTTAACTGTACGCCTTTGACGATTGGTTAGGTTATTTCGTGATATTTCCGTTAAAATTAACTAAATTAATCGAAACCTAGGAGAAAATTATTGAATGCCCGGTTAGGTCAACTGTCCGCCCTTGACGATTGGTTAGGTTAAGTCAGTGGTTCCCAACCTTTTTTAGGCCAACGCCCCCTTATGTTAATTAATATTTGCTGGTGCTCCCTCATAAAGATAATAATATAACAGGGTAAGTGATAAGTGATTTATTAATAGAAGGTAACAATTTTACAGTTTCCAAACGCCCCCTAAGATTCTCAAACACCCACTGGGGGGCAGTGGCGCTCACGTTGGGAACCACTAAGTGAAGTTGAGATATTTTCGTTAAAACTAACGAAAATACCACGACTTAACCTAACCAATCGTCAAGGGCGTACAGTTTCTTTTTATGCAGGAAGGAGGGGCCAAGGGCGAATGCCCGCAAAAGCGCCCCTACCATAAAAGAAGAAGAGAGCCAAAATCAAGGTCCGGGTTTTTTGAGATGCCTAGACACTCTTCATTTCAAAGATTGGAAATAATAGACAGCGGGAAAGATAGATTGAGGAAGATTGTTCCAGAGTTGACCGGTTGAATAGATGAAAGATTGAAACTACCGATTAACCCTTGCGTTAGGGAGTTGGACAGAAAAGGAATGAGAAAGTGTCGAAAGTCTGGTGCTGCGTGTTCTCCTTAAAGGAGGAGACATGCAGTGAGAGAGTTCAGAAGAGCAGTATCCGTTATAAAGCGATAGTAAAGAGAGAGTGAGGCAACATTGCGGCGAAGAGAGAGGGATTGAAGACAGTAAGCAAGAGGCGGGGAATTGATGAGACGAAAAGTGTTTGATTCCACCCGGCAAATACTGCTGTGTGGGTTGAGCCACCCCATACATGAGATGCATACTCTATACAGGGGCGGACAAGACCCCTGTACAGAGACAGCAACTGAGTCGGGGTGAAGAGACTGCGGAGGTGGTACAGCACACCTAACCTCTTAGAAGCTGTTTTGGAAAGAGAGTATATGTGATTTTTCCAGGAAAGATCACGAGAAAAGGAAATACCAATAATGTGTGTTGTTGAAAGTAAGGGGATAGTCATGTGGAAGATTGTGACGAGTAGACAGATGGAGGAACTGAGTTTCTGAGGCATTGAAAGCCCCAATCAGAGGTAGCAGAAAGATCAGAAGTCAGGTGCCCCATAGCCGCCCCACGCGAATCATGACGTGACTGTTGAGAGGGACACTTTAGGAAGCGAGTGGAGAAGCGAAGAGTGGAATCATCGGCATAGGAGTGAATAGGACAGGAAGTGCGAGTTAAAAGATCATTAATAAATAAAAGGAAAAGAGATAGAAGAATAGAAACCGAAGGAGGGCAGTTTCGAAATGAAGGATTTGTGACAGAGTCTATCAAAAGCTTTCGATATATCTAGCGCAATAGCAAAAGTTTTACAAAAATCCCGAAAGGAGGATGACCAGGAGTCAGACAGATATGCAAAGAGATCGCGAAACCCATACTGACGATCTGAAAGAAGATTGTGAGAAGAGAGGTGTCTAAGAATCTTCCTATTAAGGATAGATTCAAAACTTTGGAAAGGCAAGAAATCAAAGCAATTGGACGATAGTTGGAGGGTTGAGAGCGGTCACCTTTCTTTGGGACAGCTGAATGAAAGCGAACTTCCAGCAGGAAGGAAAAGTACCAGTTGACCTAACCGGGCATTCAATTAACCTTTAAGTTGGTTAATTCTAATGTTATATATATATATATATATATATATATATATATATATATATATATATATATATATATATATATATATAAAAGGAACAACGAGACTCGTCCATATACAAACATTTAATGTGCAGGGCTTTCAACATTTCTCATGCATCTTCAGTGCTAAAAATGAGATATATATATATACAATTAAAACCAAGTGTAAACTTAATCCAATTAAAACATTGACGAATATCACAGTAAAAACTTAAAACATGAAATTATACAGTTAATACAATTAAAATATAAAATATTGTAAAAGGAACTATAAAAAGGGGGCTTACCTTTAAGATAAGAAAGAATAAATGTAAGTAAAACCATCATAAATAATTTAAGGAAACATCACGGAAAAGTTTAAAATGTAAAACATTAAAATCTATAAAATCTTAAAAGAAACAAATCAGGTACAAATCAAGAACAAATCATGTACAGTTGCCCCATATGTAATGTTCCTCGCCTCACAGGCGACTTCGTACATGTGGCAACGCCGCAGCGTTAGCCAAGGTACCCCAACTGGGGGAAGGTGGGGTGGAGGGGCGACAACAGAGTCCAACAACATATAACATTTACATGCAGGTAAGGCGCCGTTCAAAAATTACGTAACGCTATTTTTGCTAAAACCTGACTCCCCACTGTAACGTTCCGTGGGGTGGGGGAAGTGTCACATAATATCTTAGAGGATGCCTGGTCTGGCGTTACAGAACGTTCATGGGGGATCTGGGGTGTCAATTTTTAGCAAAAATAGCGTTACGTAATTTATGAACGGTCCCTAATTATAATGTAATTAATATGATCGTGAACAGCGTTGAATCCCATGTTTACTAGTCTTATACAGTAATAAGGTTCCAGTATGATTACTGCAAATCTATATGAACAGATACCACAATACAACTTTTTATATACTAGTGAATTTGAACCAAAAATAGACATTACACAACCATCCTTCACATTCCCTCATTCCCCTTTCCCACCCACCAGTCTCGCGTATATTAAATCATTATGTAACAATACTAATAAAGCTGTTTGTAGAGTCCGTGTGCAGCCTTAAACCTTTACTAACTTACGAATCTACACGATTATATATATTGTATATGTATTGATATTGAGCGTAAAAAAGATTGAGACAGTGTGAGAGAGAGAGAGAGCGAGGTAGAGGGGCCGAGAGAGTTAGTGGGAAATGGTTTATCAATTGTTACACAAAGAACTTGTTAACAGTTTCGATCTGAATAACAGTAACTGATTATAAAAATCATATAAGAATAATCCACGCTTATACTAGCATAAACATACTTATATATACTTATAAATTCATACAATATTATACTAATGTTTGTGAAATGACGTTGATGGGCCAAACCGTGATGTTCACATGGTTACTTTCTCTCGCCGTCCAGGAGAGACTACATATGGGCATGTCAGTGGAAACCATAAGATGACGGTTGCATGAAGCAGGATATCACCACCGGTTTGTGGTTGATGCCTATTATATTAATAGTTTTCCAGATTGTATTTGTATTATTATTGTGGAGAGATAATGATTTAATTACGATGGACAGATAAACCCATTGATGTTTTCCAGATTTCCTGTTGCATTATCAATGTGGAGATATTATTAGATCTTAACAAGGAATATATATATATATATATATATATATATATATATATATATATATATATATATATATATATATATATATATACAGTATATATATACAATAAAACACCAATTCTTTATTACAACAAATATGCAATGGCTGAGAATGTGTTAGTAAATAGTATATCATACAAAATGCTCACAATTTGCTATAGATTAACATAAATGGTACAGCTATACCCGATTCATTGTTAGCATTTGGTCCATCCCCTATTATTGTCTATTACATCTTGTAATCTGTGTGGCATAGATGCAACATGGTTATGTATGATGTGTGGGTTCCTTCGGAACATCTCCCACTCAACCATAGTGTGATCCAGCAGCTGGCGGCTGGTCCGCTCCTGCTCAGGCTCCCACGAGTTCACCACATTCCCCCACACATTCTCAATGGGGTTGAGGTCACACCCCTTACTAGGCCAGTCCAGTAGTTCTAGATTTCGCTGCTCCTCGAACCACCTTCTTACAATCTTGGCGGTGTGGATGGGAGAGTTGTCCTGCAAATGGATTTTAAATATTAAAAGTAGAATTATATCTCATCCATACGCTTCATCAGTAACCCACTGTTCGAGATAGGTTTTAACCCCTATGTATTAGGGGCTTCTCTCAACTAAATGTAATTGTGCGCCGTTATACAAATAATACAGTCTGCAATTACCCAGAATAAAATCCTAAAGTGTACTGAAAGAGTTAAAGAACAATTTTATGACCATTATTCGTCCCACGTAAATGTGGAAACCGGACATACAAATGCGTGTAATACATAAATCTTACTCTAGTAATAGTATAATATTCTATATTCTATAACATACAAATACAACATACCTGCATAAAGATAATCTGCTTAGGATAGGACAAGGCATACGCGCGTACAGAAGGCAGCATCATCTACTCCATGATCTCTATATATTGATCTGCCGTAAACCTCCCGTGGATCTCAGTCAGCTCTCTTAGTCCTTGCAGGTGCATCCATCCCCACACACTCACGTGCCCACTCCGTGCCACTTCGTAAATATTTTGGCGGGCATATCTCGTGTTGTCCTGTCGCCAACACCGAAGACGGCCGTGAGTTGTAGACGCAAACGTCTTCTCGTCAGAGAAGATAACTCTGTTCCAGTATGCGAGATCATCATTTATATGCTGGCGAGCAAACGAGAGCCTGGCCTGACGATGTCGTTCCTCGATCCTCTCTTTTTTGGCAGGAGAACGGTGGTGATATCCTGCTTCATGCAACCGTCTCTTTACGGTGTCCACTGACACGCCCACATGTAGTGTCTCTGATTACACTGTGCAACAATTTTTTGTTTATGTTGATTTTTCAATCTTTTCTATATATTTCGGCCACGCTGATTACAGATTTGGTATCGATTTTGCTCGGAAAACTATAGTTTTTATGATATGGTCAAATTTAGAAATGTTACTTTTTCACCATTTTTAAGGCATTTTTCTGAGATAGCAAAAGTAATTTCAAGTGCAAAATTCAAAATGTCCTCAAAACTGGTGTTTATTAGTAATGTTTTCATTGGTTTAGGCTCATTATTAAATATTTGTACACATTTGGTTTCTTATTTCTGTTTATAATTTTTTTTTTTGTATTTTTCAGATATTTGAATTAGAATTATATGGTGATGGCCATTACGTCAATCCAAAGCAAGTAAAGCACAAAATTTACACAGGAACGAAGTTTTGTACAGCATATCACGCTTACTTTGGCATGCCCATGGGCGATCACGATAAATCATGGGTACCTCACTTTTGCTGTGGAAGCTGCCGTTCCACATTAGAAGGATGGCTGCGAGGTACCAGAAAAGGCATGCCATTTGCTATTCCTCGTATTTGGAGGGAGTAAACCAATCACCACGATGATTGCTACTTCTGCATGGTAGACATTTCACTCTACAAGAGAGGTAAAGGTCGAAAAAATGCCCTATATCCAAATATCCCAGCTTCTATTGCCCCAGTCCCCCATAATGAAGATTTACCCGTTCCATGCCTACCCACCATGGAGGAAATAGAAGAAACGCCTTTAATATCCTTCGATGAAGATGAAGATGCTGACTTCGAGGCAAGCTCCAATACGTCACCCGATTTCCCCAACCAGAAAGAAATAGACGACCTAGTCAGGGATATGAACCTTATGAAAACTAATGCAAAAATTATGACGTCCCGCCTTAAAGAGTGGAATCTTTTGGACCCAAGTATGAAGATCTCTTTCTACAGGAATAGGCATTTGCGATATGCTTCTTTCTACTCCTGTTTTGCATCGAGCTCTCTTTGCTACTGCTGTGATGTGAATGACCTTTTTGTTGAGATAGGAATTGAATACAGCCCTGCTGATTGGCGTTTGTTTATTGACAGTTCAACTAGAAGTTTAAAAGGTGTCCTACTACATAATGGAAACATGATTCCATCTATTCCTGTGGCTCATTCAGTTCAATTGAAGGAAGAATATGAAAATGTAAAGCAATTGCTTGGCAAAATAAACTACAGTGAACATAGATGGGATGTATGTGGAGACTTCAAAATGCTAGGATTTGTGCTTGGACTACAGGGCAGTTATACTAAATATTCGTGTTTCCTCTGCCTTTGGGACAGCAGAGCAGATGGTGAGCACTTTGTCAGAAAGGAATGGCCCGTGAGAAATGAGCTTAATCCAGGCAAACACAATGTTCTTAACGAAGCCCTTGTTCCAACAGACAAAATTTTGCTACCCCCGCTGCATATCAAGCTTGGTTTTATTAAGCAATTCATCAAAGCTTTGGATGCTGAAAGTGATGCCCTTTATCATATACGTTCAATGTTTCCTAAACTTTCTGAAGCTAAAATCAAGGGAAGCATATTTGTTGGACCTCAAGTCAGACGCATTTTAGCATCTAAACTCTAAAGAGTTAGAAGAAAAAATGACGGCTCTTGAAAAAAATGCTTGGCAGTCATTTCGGCTTGTATGCCATGGATTTTTAGGTAACAAGAAGAACGACAACTACAAAGAGCTAGTAGAAGATCTACTCAAACACTTTCAAAGGTTAGGTTGTAGAATGTCTCTGAAGTTACACTATCTGGACTCGCATTTAGAATTCTTCAGACCAAATTTGGGTGACTAAGTGAAGAACATGGTGAACGTTTTCACCAAGATATCCAAACCATGGAGAGGAGATATCAGGGAAAATGGGACGAAGCTATGATGGGCGACTATATCTGGTGTTTAATACGAGATAATCCACGGGACTACAAGAGAAAAAGTCGCTCAAATGTACATTTTTAAGCATTATCCGTTTAGATTTGTGAGCATATTTGTGTGCATATTATATTTGGGTGCATTATATATACACATGATATACGCATTATATATACATTATATACATTATATATACACATTATATATCTTTAAATATGAAATATATTTATTTTCCTTTCCTTTTCTTCAGTGTGATTTTGCTCTCTGATAAGCCACTAGGTACAAAAAATATATTATGGTTTTCAGAAGGAACTAGAGTTTTCACGAGAAAACTAATGCGATTTTTTTAATTCAGCGCACCCAAAAACATAAAGAAACACCCAAAAAATAAGATAAACACAAATTTTCCAAAATTTTGTTACATAGTGTTATTCTCCGGTCTTCTTTAGGGGTGGTCTCTTTTGGTGCTCCACACTTTGGACGATCTAGCAGATTCTCAGTCTCCTGCCACCTCTGCACCCAGCGTCGAACAGTAGGCTTCGAAATTTCCAGTTCCATGGTCATGTCAGCTACAGAGAGGCCTGCTTCCGCATACCAATTATCCGGCCTCACTATGTAATTTTATCTTGAGCTGGATTCATTTTCAGAGTCGGTGTTCGTCATACGGTGTAGAAATATGGTATGAGCATAAATCATGCCAGTAACCATGTCAACACAGCGCCGTGACTAGGGAGGGGCAACAGGGGCGCCAAATCACAAAGATATATTTACTATTTTTCCTAAAAAAAAACTGATATAACGCGATTTGACAAGTAACCAAAAAATTCAACTCTCGGAACTACTTTCTACGCGCCCGTATACATCGCGTAACAGAGATATCGGCCGTACTGCGGTTTCTTGTTGTTTGGAATGATAGGTTTTTTAGTCTACTAGTATTATACACCTATCGTGCCTACAAAATTAGTCAATCAAAAACGCTAACATTTAACGAGCTTTCATCCAAAAATGTTGCGTGAGCAGGTGTTTAGATTGGTATTTAGTTATTAATCAATAAATCATGCCAAACATTTACCAATGTTATATCACAGAAAACTACGCTATGCTCGGAGGCAGTATAGATATAGTTTTAATTTGTATATTATGGTGTTATTTTAGGTCGAAATGCGTGACGAATTTATTTGTTATCGATTTCCAATATCTAGAAAGTATGATGAATTGGTTCATAAAAGTTTATCAAAGAAGAGAAAGAGGAATAATAAAGGCAAAAATTAGGATCTGTATTGTTTTTATTAAAAACAAGAAATAAGAAGACTGAAGGTGGCGGATGAGATTTGGAAAAAAAAATAGAATTTTTTTTAAAATAAAAAAAAAGAGCAAAAGAACACAAGATCGTACTGGGGGTCACGGGAGTGGACTCATCACTTACATACGTAAAAGCATTAGCTACACTGATGCCACTCAAAACATTACAAACACAATCCAAGCAGATAACACGATACAAATACAGGCAGTTAACATTAAAACACGTTCAAAACACAACACCACACTAATCAACATTTACATCCCACCAGATAGTTCACCTCAGGTGCCAGCCAATTACAATCCACAGTTATTTGTAGCGGTGTCGATGTTGTTGTAGGTGGATGTTAGAGTGATGTCATCTGCATATGATGATAAGGTAAGCTTGTTATCTTTGGGTGTTGGAATGTCATCCATGTATAAGTTGAACAGTGTTGGTGAGAGAACAGAGCCTTCAGGGACCCCGTTCGGAAAAAGCTTGTTTTTGGATGACTTGCCATTAAATGTGACATGTGAGTATCTTCCTGAAAGATAGTTGCTCAGCCACCTTTTGGTGTTATTGTGCATGTTTGTGTTGAGTATTTTGTTTATGATAGGAAAACGTGGGATAGCATCAAATGCTTTACTAATGTCTATTGTTGCTAATAGTGTACGTTGAGCTGGTCGTCTGGAGTTGATGCCATCCATGATGTGCTACGTGAGGTTAGTGAGTAATGTCGTTGTTGAGTGGTGAGGTCTGAATCCATGTTGAGTAGGCGATAGTGGTATGTGTGGGTTGGTGATTTGCAGTGGTGGGCACGCGCAACAATTTTTGTAGCGCCGCAACCGCAACCGCAACTCTGCTGAAATAGTTGCGCCGCACGCGCAAGCGCAACCCTTTTCAAAAAGTTGCGCCGCAAGCGCAAGCGCAACCAAAAATGTTGCGCCGCAAGTTGCGCCGCAACTTTTTGCGACGCAACTGCCCACCTTTGCATTTAACGTATATCTGCAGTGGTGGGCACGCGCAACAATTTTTGTAGTGCCGCAACCGCAACCGCAACTCTGCTGAAATAGTTGCGCCGCACGCGCAAGCGCAACCCTTTTCAAAAAGTTGCGCCGCAAGCGCAAGCGCAACCAAAAATGTTGCGCCGCAAGTTGCGCCGCAACTTTTTGCGGCGCAACTGCCCACCTTTGGTGATTTGTAAGATTAGTCTTTCTGTTACTTTGGAAGGTGTGCATAGTAAAGTAATGGGTCTATAAGAAGCTGGTTCTGTTGGATTTTTGTTTGGTTTGAGTAGTGTAATAATTTTACCTTGTTTCCATATGTCAAATATAATACAGTGTTGGTATAAATATGTGCTGATATTTGTGAGAGCTAGTATTCCCTGTTTAAGGTGTTTAAGGTGTATGTTAGATATGTTGTCTGGTCCAGTAGCCTTCGAATTCTTAATGTTTTTGATGACCTTGGTGGTCTGGTCTGTGTTGAAGGGTGTAATGGTCGTGTCGAGTTTGTAGGTTTTCTTGTGTCTGGCTATTTGTCTGTCTGCGCGTTTTTGGTTGTCTCTGTTTAGGTGACTTATCTTTGCGTAGTGATTAACTAGAATGTTAGCTTGTTGTGTATATGTTGGGATATTATTTTGGCTGCGACAGATAGCCGCGTGTGGCTATGTTGGCGCCTCTGGTGTTATTTTGGTTGTGCAGGTACCAACTAGTGTCTTTAGCGTTGAAGTCTTCTCCTAAGATGACATTAGTGAGAGAGGCCAGATTGTGTAACTGTGGATTGTAATTGGCTGCCACCTGAGGTGAACTATCTGGTGGAAATTAAATGTTGATGAGTGTGGTGTGTTTTGCGCATATTTTAATGTTAACTGCCTGTATTTGTATCGTGTTATCTGCTTGGATTGTGTTTGTAATGTTTTTGGTGGCATCAGTGTAGCTAATGCTTTTAGTATGTAAGTGATGAGTATATCGCCGTGACCCCCAGTACGATCTTGACGGATCGCCGTGAAGTCAGGGATGGTGGGTGTTTTGTGTGTGCGTTTTAGTTTTGTTTCTTGTATAACTGCTATGTGAATGTTTTGTGTTCGAATTCCCTAAGCTGCATGATTTTGTTTTTGAGGCCATGTACGTTGTACTGTAATATGTTAATATTATGCTTCTGTATGTGTCTCATGGTCCTATTGTGTCTATGTCTTTGTGTATGGTGACATGTAGTCCGGGGAGCACGTCCGACACGCAATTGCTCCCCGTAAATAAAAAATGGCACGCTGGTATAGGTACGGCCCCGGGAGTCGATCGGCACTCTGACCGTGCCACGCAACAGGCCGTCGACTGCCAGTCTGACCAACCGTAGACAGCCCGCTGCACGGAGATTTGAGGAAGTTTGGCCACCAGCGTGTTGATGGTTCGGTTTGACGTCGCCTCTTCTTCGCGTTGATGTTCCACGTTTTTTCGTTGACGTTGACGCGCTGACGTGTCCCCTGCTGGAGGATACAGCCACTACTAGAAGCTTCCTCGTCAGCTGCTAACTTTTGGTTTTATTGTGTGTAGATTCAGTTATTACTGTGAATCTATTAAAAGAACATTCTCTGTTATTTTGTGCTTGTCCTTAGTCTGCAATTTTGTGTTGCTCTCTTTGTTGGAGTTCTGAAAATGTATTGCCCGCCTGTCTGCTAAGTTGCTCTAATGTGAACTCTGTTTCTTCTATTTCTTCTTCTTTTAAGTTACACCAGAAATATGTCTAAAATCCAATACAAAAATCTTCTTGGGAAGAATTTACACAGTGGCGGCTCGTGACTTTCAGTTATAGGGGTGCTGCCTCAGAAATTGCGAACAATTGTGTCGATTATATATATATATGAGAGAGAGAGAAAGTCGAATAGATAAATAGATAACTACTCACTACTCAGTCATAAAAATAAGTAAAATAGTATCATAAAATCAATTATATGGTACTTACGCTTAACGGGTAATTTCGAATTTGCCAAAAATTTTATTTATAAACAAATTCCATTCTTCTGTTTTTATTCTGAGCGAAAAGGTCTATTACTTTTTCATTGAAATTCTGTGTACTGTTGATCAAATTTTTCTCTATTGAAATCATTGCAAGAGCATTTAGTCTTTCCTGATTCATAGTGCTCCTCAAGAACGTCTTTATTCTTTTTAATGTTGAATGGCAGCGTTCGGCCTCGGATGTAGTCATGGGGATGGTCAAAATAATTTTTATGAGCTTAGCTAGTTCTCCAAGAACATCTACTAGATTATTTTCAGTGATAAATTTCAGCAGATCAATTAACCTGTCGTAATTGTGCATATCAGGTCTACTGTAGAAAACTTGTAGTTCAGTAAGAAGCTTTTCTTTTTCAATCATGGGATATGCCTCAGTGGTCACCGTTACCTCTTCCATAGGCATTTTCATATTATAGCTATCGAAGTTTTCCTTGGTAAACAGCTTAGCAGCTACTAATTGTTTGGTAAATGAATACCTCTCAGCTATGTCAACACATACGCAGTCGCACACTTCCTTTGCTTCAATCATGAGTGTTTTTGAAGGATTTTCACAGTACTCCGAATTTCTTATTTTTAAAATGGCATTGTTGAAGTTTGCTATATATTCTTGTACTTTACATGAGTCACTAGCTCCAGATTGCATTTGATTGCAAATGACTTCTACGTGAGGCATTTTCTGATGAAAAAGTTTCAACCAAAAGATGAACTTTTCGTTATTCAAAACGTGCAAAATTCCTGTTGCTTCTGAAATGGTTTGATCTGCGTTTGCTGTCGACTGTATTTCTTCAAGGCATTTTTTTAAGGGTTCGAAATTTTCATAGACGCGGTAGGGGATGGACGAGGAATGCGGCTGGCCATATGTTTGCTTAAGATAGAGAGACGAAGTGGTGACCTGGAGAAAAATGTTAGTATAGCCAAGAGGTTAGAAAAGAATATTCTTGAATTTCGGGTAGTACTTGCTGCATTTTTCATAATCAGATTCAGTTGGTGGGCATAACAGTGAATGAAGTGTGCATTATTATAAACTTCTTTAATTTTACCCCGAACTCCCCCTTTTTTTCCTTTCATGATATTTGCGCCATCAAATGTCTGAGCAATTAGTTTCTGCTTGTTTCCTTCGAGAAGAATATCTAGTTGATCTAGAATGCACTTAGATAGTCCTTCTGCCGTTTGATTTTCCGGAGTAAAGAAACCCCAGAAGCGCTCAAAGACTTCCTCATTCAGCTCGTATCTCAGAACAATAACCATTTGAGTGTGTTCAGAAACATCAATTGTGTCATCAGCCATGACCGCCACAAACGAAGCTTCTTTAATTTCTTTTTTTATTTGATTGCGGGATACCTGCAGCACAGTCAAAAATATCATTCTGAATGGTTTTAGAAACGCCCCTGAAGACTGTGTTGCTTTCTAAATGTTTTTTCAAATCGGGATCTAATTTTGATGCGAAATTAATTAATCCCCTGAATACACCTGGATTTGCCGAATCATCTTTTTCATCATGTCCACGTAAAGAAATCTCAAAATTTCCGCAGAATTTAATGCAGTCTATTATTTTCGACAATATTTCACGATTTTTGGTAACTTTGTTATTATGTTCGATAATCGAGAGTTTGTAAGCCTCACTAAGTTTTTCTTTGATATTTACCGTTCCTAAAAGTGACAGGGAAATCACATTATCAATATGCTTCTTTGAACGCTCATGCTTTTCAGTTTTTTCTTTCATTTTGTTTATATTTGTAAAACCACTTTTTGTCCACGTCAAGTCACCACCGAGTAGTAGACACGGGAAACAAAATAATGCATTTTTAACTTTACAACCACAAAGCCAACTTTTTCTTTGGTACCATTCTGAATTAAAACTACGAATATATTTCTTATTGTTACTTATTCCGGGCTGAGATATTTGAATGTCTGGTGTAGGGCGTCCTTCAGTTTTAATAGCTATTTTTTCTTGAAGAGATAACTGTGAAAAATTACGAGACTGAATTTTACTCACTGTCACCCGACTCACTTCTGGGGCTAGCGCAGCCATGATAATAGAATAGGCGCCTAGTTAAATTTCAAAAAACAAAAAGTCACTTGCGAAAAAAATATTCTAAGAAATGAAAGCTATATATTGTAAATAATCCAATTATTATATAATTAACTTCAATCTCACGACAAAAAATAAATGATAACGAATCATTGATAAATGCAATTCGGAAATTAAATTTCGAATTAGCAAACGATACAGCAACACAACTACCACGTCAAACAAACAAATCGGCACTGCTCTGTCCACAGTGCTTTGGATCCTCTTAAACCCGCGATTCTGACTCGCTCTTCGTACGTCCGCCACCGAGGTTTCAAGCGTTTCGAACAAAATCTGGAACTGTTAAGTACGCAGTTCCACGGGAAGGCTGAAGCTACTTTCGTGATTCATTCGTTCGGCATTGAAATAGTTTAAGGAAAAAAGGATATAATCTGATTTAAAAACTCAAAGTTCATTTAAAAAAAAACAATCAGAGAGGCTATTTTAAATATTTAAATATAAAGATCATAAGATCATGGGGGTGCTGCAGTTCCACAGTGCCTACCTGCGAGCCGCTCCTGAATTTACACATGCTCGAGTGCTCCTGATCTTCGTACACGCAACAGAGAAGAGCAGTCGTAACTAATCTCCCGTGTTTAGGTTGATTTTTACTGTGTTTATAGTATGAATAAATATCTACGGTTGTATCTACGGTTGTTAAGGTTATTCTTACTACTTAACTCTTAGAAAGATTTATCTTGAGAACTCAGACTTATATACAAATTATTCTTCTCCTTATCCTTAAACATTTAAAAAAACCTACAAATTTAAAAAAAAAACTACAAATTGGTCCATTTTTTGGATTAAAAAAAAAGACCCACAATGTTTCAACCACTTTATGCAACAAGGGGTGGGGGTGGGGGTTAACCCCCAAGTTGTATAAAACGGGTGGGGAGGGTTTGGGGGGAGAGGGGGTAATGGGGGAGAGGGGTGGGGGTAATGTGGAAGGGGGTTATGCAACAAGGGGGTGGGAGTTAGCCCCAAAGTTGCTTAAAGGGGGCGAAGTTTTTTTTTGGGGGGTGAGGGTTTTTGGGGGGGTGAGGGAGAGTGACCTCCCCCCAAAGGGGTAACCGTAACGTGCCCTCGCCGTAGGCGAGTTTGCGAAGCACAAGCCCCGCCCGTAGGGCAGGGAGCCGAAGGCTGTGCTTGTCATGTTTTATTATAAAAGATGTTTTTTTTAAAGTTTCTCAGCATTTTTTCTATTTTGAGGTTTCTAGGTTGAGGTCGTATATGAAGGCAAGTTTTACCTCTTGGTATGCGGAAAAAGTTTCAGCAGCACTCAACGTATGATAAATTAATCTCTCGGTAAGATAGATTTGAACCTCTCTACACTGAAACCTATTCATGCATGATTGTCTCTGTATGGGATAACCTACACAAAATGAGGAAGACCATTCGAAAGGGTTGGGAAATTAGCGGCATTCATGACATAATACAGGGTGTTTATAAATTCCCTATCTATTTCAGTGAAAACGTAGCAAAAAGGCAAAAAGGGTAAAATTCAATAACAATATAATAGAAGGCATACATTTAATGAATACTTAAGCATATGATTCTACATGAGCACCATCAGTATCTCTACAGAGTTAGAATCTGTCAGCAGCATTGCGGAACACATTCTGGAGCATGACAGGGGTTATTTTTGTAACTGCGCACATAAATCTTGCAGATCTGTAACCCTCGTTTGATAGACGTTTGATTTGATAAAGCCCCATGCAAAGAAATCCAAGGGCGTAGGTCAGGAGATCGAGCCGCCCAGGGCCTGTTGCCTCCACGTCCGATCCACCGATTTGGAAATCGTTCATTTAGGTACTCCCGAACAATGTTTGCGTAATGACAAGGTGCCCCATCTTGTTGAAAGACGACGGTATTTAAAATGCCATCTGAATGAAGCTGGGACATTTACGTGCTCGTATCGTAACAGCAGTTACAAAAATAACCGCTGTCATGCTCCAAAATGTGTTCCGCAATGCTGCTGACAAATTCGAACTCTGTAGAGATACTGATGGTGCTCATGTAGAATCATATGCTTAAGTATTCATTAAATGTATGTCTTCTATTATATTGTTATTGAATTGTACCCTTTTTGCTACGTTTTCACAGAAATAGATAGGGACTTTATAAACACCCTGCACATGAATAATTTAAAATGTTTTTACTGCTTTTACTTTACAATGTTTTATTACAATATATTGAATTTACTTTTCAAATAAAGTATTTTAATGATCCAAGTTTTATTTTCTCACTATCTTCCACAGAATAGTTTAAATTGTCAAATTTTCGCCTGCTGGATATTTTCGCGTAAACTTTTCGCCTACGCGAAAAACGCGAAAATTTCCTGCAAGCGAACATTTTGCATTCACTAGTATATAAAAAGTTCTATTGTAGTGGCTGTTCATATAGACTTGCAGTAATCATAATGGAACCTTATTACGGTATAAGACTAGTAAACTACATGGAGTTCAACGCTGTTCACGAGAGGTGACGCGAGAGGGAAGGAGATGCGGGAGTGTTGGAGAGTGTAGGAGAAAACATTAGAGCGCGCACTGGCACGCGTACAGTACTACTGTATTAGAACGTGTTTGGTGGAAAGTGTATAATCAAATTTTCCGTTTTCGGCAAATAATTGTTCGCATTTATTTTTCCGTGTATAAGCAAATTCGCGCTGGACAAACATGCGTTGGACGAAGGTTTACTGTATTTTAATTGGTTTAAGTTTATAGTTGGTTTTAATTGTGTGCATATATATTATATATATATATATATCTCATTTTTAGCACTGAAGATGACATTAAAAATGTCGAAAACTCTGCACATTAAATGTTTTTATATGGACTAGTCTTGTTCCTTATTCGACTAAGGTTCCCACATCATAAATCACTGGGCTCTATTTTATATATATATATATATATATATATATTTTTTTTTTTTTTTTTTTTTTTTTTTTTTTTTGAGTGTACAATTAAAAAAAATATATATTTAACCTTGACGATTGGTTTGGTTAAGTCGTGATATTTTCGTTGACAAAATAAAAAATTTAATATATTATTTTTGACTGTACAGTAACTATGTATTACTCGAAGGGCAGGTTCTCTGCTAGTACTCTTAAAAAGCTTAAGAAGTGGAGAAGGGAGAGGGGGAGTCTCAGGGGCCGGAAGTTGGGGTGGTCAGAAATGGTTAAAAAAGGTAGCCCAGGTTTGAGTAATAATAATAATAATAATAATAATAATAATCAGGATTAACATGAGATAACATTACAAAGAATCAGTAGACAATATAACAACAGAGAACTAAATAAATAAATGCAGTGGAAAGGGAGTTAAGCATGTGCGATTAGTTGTTGGATTTTTAAATTGTTTTTTGTTTATTGAAAAGTAAATTAAATGGTTATATATCATATTTTCGTGTCTGCCCGTGTTTGGATTGAATTTTTTGTGTTGTATAAGGGCTGATTCATAAAGGAGCCTCGCTGGGTAATGTGATGCAATGAGGATGACGACACCTCCTTGAAGTTAATTTGATGTCCTGCATTTCTGTTATGGTTGTAGATGGCGTTTGAAGTATTGCCGGTGCGGATCGCTTGTTTGTGGTCTGTTATCCTCTTGTTTAATGTGTTTCCAGTTTCTCCGATGTAGCAGTTTTCACAGTCGTAGCAAGGGATGGCATAGACCAGTCCTTTCTTCTGTTGGGGCGTGTTGTGTACTGTTTTGTTTTTTATGGTGAAGTTGGTGCTGAAAACTGCGGTGAGTTGTTTAGAGAGAGTGTCGTTGATGTTGTGGAGCGTATATATGTATGGGATACGTATTTTTCTGTTGTCGTTATTAGTGTTGGGTGCGGGTGTCGGTGATCTTTGTTTCCTGATGGCTTTGTTGAGTGCGTCTTCTGTGAAGTCACTGAAGTGGATGGGGTAAGGAAGTCTCAGGAAGGTGTCTTTTATGTGCTGTATTTCTTCATTTATAAATTCGTGGTGTGAGAAGCGCAGTAGTAATAGTGTTGTTGTTTCTGTGTAGCCTCAGGTCAAGAAACGGGAGTGTGTTCTACGCTTTTCACTCTGCAGTAAATCTGATGGTGGGAGAGATTTGATTAATGTTGTCGAAGAAGGCTTGGAAGTTTAAATCGTCTGGCATTAGGAGGAGGATGGCATCCACATACCGTAGCCATGTAATTGGTCTGTTCTAAGGTAAGGTAGCTCGTAGCAGGTCCGTTTCGAAGTGTTCCATGAAAAGATTGGCTAAGACTGGTGAAAGGGGGTGTCGTGTATTGTTTTTTTAAAATAAAGATAATAATGTCTTATAAGAATTTAATAATGTTTTGTTTATAAGAATTTAACGATGTTTTGTTTAATAAAGCAGAAAATAATGTTTAATAAGAAATTTAATTATGGTTTGTATGCAAATAAAAAATTAATATTGTTTGAAATATAAAAATATAAAAATACGAATTGGCGACACATGAAATGTACCGCGGCTGAAATGCCCTAAAAATCCAGTTTCGGACGGAATGTGACCCAGTTAGGCGGTTTTCGTATTAGTATGTAATTGTGTTTCTGAAATACTTAATTGTCTCTCTCTCCACTACAAAATGTTAACGCTAATTCCGCACTAGCTTTACCCCGTTTGTCTAGTTGTTTCGATAAATAAATAAAAAGTCAGTAAAAAGTAAATAAAAGCGTGTAATTATCCCTGGTCCCTTTCATTGTTCGAAAGTTTAATGGCGCCCACCGGCTCAAGCGGGCTACCCGCGTCCGTATAAAGACACAGAGAAAACGAGTGATAATAGTAAGAAAAGGAAAATACTGGAAAGAAAGCGCAGAGAAGTAAATAAATCAAGTTTTTTAAAAATCATGACAGGGGATCCCATGGGTAAACCTGAAGTTTGTTTTCTGCGTGAAATATCTCAACACTGAACAAAAACAATGGATTTTACCGCATATATATATATATATATATATAATATTATATATATATATATATAATGTAAACCCACAAGGAAAAATAAAAATTATTCCAAGGCCTTTCGTGTATTCAGAAGTACACCTCGTCAGGGTGTAATTATCATTCGCTGACAAGGTGTACTTCTGAATACATGAAAGACCTTGGAATCATTTTTATTTTTCCTTGTAGGTTTACAACATTCATTCATGTATTTATTTATGTATAAATGTTTTAACAAATAGCTAATGTGAAATAAATTTAGAGGCTATATCTATAAACTTAAAGGCCAAAGAACAATATATTTTTCTTTTGTTTATTTTTCTATTCAGTACTGTACTATACATTAAAGGGCTTTTATTTTTTAATATTTGTTTAGCTATATGCACAAAGTCAAGTTAAATGTTTATTTTATTTGGTTTATGGTTAAACTATTGATTTCTTTCTTTTTTCTAATTGTCAGCAATTTAAATTATATGAGAAATACTAAAAGTTTTCAATTTCCTCAATTATATATATATATATATATTATATATATATATATATATATAATATATATATAATATATATTATAATCCTACAGGCTGTATATTATTTCTAATGAAACATTAAGCTCCCACTGTGACTGAAAGGGTTAGACTTATTTTTATTAAGTCTGCTCCAAACTCCTGTTCTTTCTTACCTAATATGCCACTTGTGTTTGAAAACTGTACAGACTTTGCCTGAAACAGTATTTTCTATTAAAAAATTATACATAAGAATATTCAAATGAGTGTAATCTTTAAAGAGTTAAAACTATTAAAGATCAAAGATGTTATCGGAATGGCCTACAGCATTTAATATTCATTTACAAATGTGTGAACAAAATTATTCACTTATATTGGGTTAATAAATACTTTATAGCTGATCACGACAATCACTCAGCTCCAGCTTGGAGTGTAATAAGGCAAATGATCACTCAGTATAGGCTATCTTCATAATAAATTCACCAATTTTGTTGAGAATAATGTATTACAGTATTTATTTCACTTGTATTTAAGTTTAAACTAATTAATATTTTTATACAGTACCGTACTTGATACTTTATATATTATGTATTGTACTTGGTCATGTGTAAAGTTGTCAGCTCCCTACAAATTTACCCAGTAAAGTCAAAAACTTCAGAGCCAAGTTGTGTAAATTTATAGGCCTATACCGTATATACTGTATTAATAAATGGGAATAAAAGACAAAATGCATTAACATCAATCTTTTATTATAATATGCAAATCAAAATGCAGTTTCAAGTGCACATGTGATGCAGTAGTAGGAGTTATATATATACACCATAGGAAGGTAGCATGGCCAACACTAAGCCCCATGTTACAAATATCTATTTTTAAGTGGTAGGAGAGGGGCTGTTCTTTTTACCCAACACCTCCCCTGTTACTTTTCCCCCAATTGACTAGATACAGTATATACCTGGTTGAGAATGTTTTTCACTTTTGCCTAAATTGTTCATTTGAATAAGTCAAGTTTATCGCCCCAACTTTGGACCTAAAACTTAACATGGAATCCAAGCCATGATCCCATTAAGCCAGGGGTTTGCAATCTCATCTGCACTGTGAATCCCTTTTGAGAAAAAAGTAAGGTATTTTTATACCGCTGAAAAATATTTGATTTTGAATGGCTGTATATCGTATGCTTTTAAGTTTAAAAGAAAAACTATTCATGAATGAAAGGGTGAAGGAAGAATGATGCTGTGGCCTCCAGATCAGCAGCCCTGCATCTTAAACACTAGGCTATGATTATACATGTCTAAGTTTGTACAGTGTAGAAGAAAAGTTTACTGAGAAACTTAAAAATTTTGAAGTTCATAAAACATTATTAATCAGGGGGGAGGGGTCAACAAGCTTGACTTTCATGAAATGAGGAATCATCGCGCAAAACATTTGAAAGATTGATTGGGTTTGTTTTTAAGTTTGCAATCAAGTACTGAATAGGGCCTGCAGATCAAAAAATCTGGGGTAGCCTTTGTTGGAAATTTGGTAGGCTCGCTAGTAGGCCCTAGTGCCTGGCACCTATGATGCCCTTTGGATACCATGGTACTTGAATGATATATATATCATTCTAAGTCTTCTCGATGATTAATAAGCGAAACGATGTTGGGAAAGTTAAATAGTTTCCTTCCCATTGAAACATGTTAACGTTTTCTGTGTTTCAATTAGGTTTCATTTTCTCCTTTGTGTTTCTCGTTGTCCTACATCTTTTTAAAATTTATAAAATCTGAAACCAAACAAAGTTGAACTAGCGATCAGACCCTATCTGAAAAGGGTTCATGCAAATATTTATATCAGAAACAGGCATAAGTCAAAATCAAATCGAGAGTAAAAAATATATAAATGACAAAAATATACGAGTGATAAAAATAAAACCACTAAAGACATTCAAACGTAAAATTGTTAAAAAATTCTGGGTAATTATTCGTTTTAGTGCTTTTCCTCCTTTCTGAACCAAAACACATTTTCCTGGTGTTTTGTGGTGTGATTTGTTCAAATCTGAACTTCGTTTCTTTGGGAAATGAGCCGTTTTTTAGAAATTTTAAAATTGAAAATTTCTCAAAAACGGCTCATTTCCTAAAGAAACGAAGTTCAGATTTGAGCAAATCACACCAAAAAACACCAGAAAAATGTGTTTTGGTACAGACCTAACCTAACCTAAACAGACCTAACCTAACCTAAACTGACCTAACCTAACCTAAACTGATTGGGTTTTGTTGCCAGACCGTAATATCCAGCTTTTCACGTCTTTCCAACAACGCTCAATATTTTGAATGTGAACGGTGTCTTCCACGAACCGCTGTGAATGGTTGACTGTCCGGTGAATGTAGCCTAGATTTCCAAGTTGAGAATACGCACGCCACTCGTCGGAATAGATTGTAGTCCCAGGCCTAATATGTTGCTGGATCAGGCGAACAAGAGTTGTTGCGTCTCTCTGAGGAACCGCAAACAACAGTAGTTTTTTGGAACTGCGTTCCAAGGTACCAAAAACCCAGGCAATCACAACCTCCGCAAACCAAAATGAAAACCAGACTGAAAAAGCATTCTTAAATGAGTATGCATTATGAGAGATTCAAAATGAAAACCAGACTGAAAAAGCATTCTTAAATGAGTATGCATTATGAGAGATTCAAAATGTACGTCTCTGATTGGTCGGATAAGGTCACGTGAAACAAAAACGATTTTTAATTGGTTGTTTTGACCTATGTTTCCTAATTTTGCCACGAGATGTCTCCCCATAAAACTGGAGAGGGCGACGTTCGTTAAAATTTTAACAGCGTTAAAAGCTAAATACTCGGTCAATGGCCTATAATGGCTGCTTTTTACGTCTAAATTTTTTTAAATTTTTTTTTTTCCAGAAAAAATAATTATTACATTTCCTTGATTTTTATCAGTTTCCCTGAGGTTTCAAGGTGTCCTGAATATGAATTTATATGTTAAATTGTCATAGAATGTCTCCTTCTATCGAAAACGAACAAAGCATTAAAACGAATATTAACCAAATTCTGTTCTTCGAGCAGCCAAAATTTCCTTCATGCAATAAAATTGTGAAAAACTATACAATTCTAAGTCTTCTCGATGATTAATAAGCCAAACGATGTTGGGAAAGTTAAATAGTTTCCTTCCCATTGAACATGTTAACGTTTTCTGTATGGGTACGCATAAGGAAAAACGTTATTTGACGGTTACTCTGATAATTTAAATATTTCAGTAATTAAACACCTGCTTGAAGGAAGCCTTTGCTTTGGTACAGGAAAATATCTGAGATGATGAAAAATAAAAAGAGGACATTATGGATTATAAAAGTGGTAATAGTCTAGCAACTTTATCTGAATACAGTCAGCTAAGAAACACGTTAACTGGCCTGGATAGGATGGAGAAAAGTTATAAAGAAATAAGTCGAATTACTGCAGAGCAAAATTCCTGAAATACAATATGCCCAATACAGAAACAAATTAACTAAAATAATCAAAATTGCAAAATATAACTATTATAAATACAAGCAAATTTCCAAACATAGAGGAGACATGAAAAGTACTTGGTTGTCTATAAACAATCTTCTTGGAAAACAAATTAAGAAAAATCAATAGAGAAATTAAATGTTGATAATAAAGAAATTATTGATGATACTGCTGATGCATACTCTTTAAATACACATTTTACTTCAATAGCGGATAAGCATCGCCTTATGGAAAATGCAAATATAGCTAAGGTGAACAGAGAAATAATGATATCAATATTTATTGGTTTGAGTAAGACGTTTGATGTAATAGACCCTAATATTCTACTTAATAGATTATATTGTTACTGCTTTAGAGGAGCAGTCAGTGATTGGTTTAAAAGTTATTTTTCCATTAGATATCATTTTTGTATCAGTAAATAGGGTTTGTTCAACTATTGCGTTTGTCAAACATGGTGTACCACAGGGATCAGCTCCAGTCCACTGTTATTTTTGTTATATATAAACGACCATCCACGTTCATCTGATATACTGATCTTCATAATGTTTGCAGAAGATACATCTGTCTTTTTCATACAAAGCTGCTGATACAGCTAAGGATGTATTTCATTCAGAACTCATCAGTGTAATGAAATGGTTGACCACCAATAAATTCTTCCGAAATACCAGTAAAACAAATTTCATGATTTTTACTAATAAAAGAAGTGTATAACTTGACGAGTTTAATGTTAATGAAATCACTATAAAGGAGTGTACTTGTTAAAATTTCGAGTAATGTTTCAACTCAGAAATGTCGTCCCTAATCAGGTTTAATTGACTATTTATCATAATCTAGCTCCGTCGCATGATGCGTGAGTTCTCGATGTTAGTTTCCCTTTTCAGAAAAACGGGTACGTCATATAACGTGTAAAGTAAAATTTTAAGTGAAAATTTATGTATATTGAACGAATTTGTACGAAGTTATAGATCCATACATTGTGAAAGGCAAGAAATTTTGGTTTCATACGTTTTGGCTCTATTATTATTATTATTTACTGCAGACGGCCACACGATATTGGCCGTAGCTGATTAAATCTAGCGAAATTAGCAACTCGTGCAACAGATTAACAAAGATTGTTCTCAAATATTTTTTGTGCTGGCTCCCTAGGTGGATAGTGATTCATAGTTACTCCTGTCGGTGTAATGAGAGAAATCAAATTAAAAATGTATTTCTTTAGATCCGTGCTGACATTTTTACTAGTTACCACGTAAGATATTGCGGTATCTGGCAATATGTTGCTTACATTATGACGATGAACCGTTGTGGTAATACAAATTTCCTGAAATTTATTAATGTTTTACTAGTTTATTTGTTAAGGGCGTTACTTTTTATTCAGGCTTTACTCTTGGCCTATCTAAATTTAGGCTTACTTCATTTTTTATAGATTTGAGAATATGTTAATGGAACGAATTCTTTTGCTAAGCCAATTGTTTAGTGAATTTTTTAATGTTAATATTGTTTTGGTTGATTAATTCTCTTAAAGTTAAAAAGTTAAACGAAACAAGACCAAAAAGAGCTTTTGAACGCCACTATATATATATATATATATATATATATATATATATATATAACATCTTAAATTTAGAAACTACGTGAAACGCGTAATAGATAGAACAACATTTCCAAAAACAGTGATTTCGCATATCTACATTGTATAATTCAGCTCATTGAACATCAAATTAAACAAGAATGACAGTTGTAATTTAAACAAAAGCATAATAAGTTAGCAGAAAATCGGTCACATCATATAACGTTAATAACATAATATTTAAAATTATAATAAACGGATTGTAGAAGGCACAGTTATGCGGGTAGTGTCAAAAATTTCCATTTTCTTTTATAAACATCCATAGAAAACGTCGTTTTATTGGGGTAGACTAGTTAAAACTTAAAAAGCGAGCTATATTAACTTTGAAAACTCTATTTAAAATAATTAATTGGATCGTATTCATTTTATTTCTACTTTAATGTGTGTAATCAGTAGTTATCAGAATATATTTGGATACAGGTTGTTAATAATAATAACTTAATGAGGGATAATGTTTCCATTTGTGTTACTGCCTCGTCAGTCATATATGGGTGACGTGGCAAAATCCCTATAGACCACATCAAGAAGCTGTCATATTTTGAGGTAACGACGGTATTACATGTTATGAAATACCTTTTATGAAGATTGGCTTCGTTTTTAAACAGGTCTCGAAACTGGTACTTGATTGTGGAGTAGGTTAAGGGCAAGTTTATACATGGAAGTATGTATAGAGCAGATTACAGCGTTTTAGAGCCGCAAAAATAGTAACTTACGAGCTATTTACATACTTTGCATTCTTATTTAAAAAAAATTTGTTTCACGCTTTTTGAGTTTTGATCATTAGGGGGGGAGGGGAGACGCATCTTATAATATATGAATTCCTATATATATATATTATTAATATCTTGCGTCGATCTCATAAGATCGTGTAATGACTCGGACTTTATGCGATTCCTATGCAAAATAGTATTGCGTGGGGTAAGTATACTCGTTCTTGTTTATACCTTAAAGGTTTGCCCTGCAGAATATCGTGATGCATGTATGTTTATTTTTCATTTATCTAAATGAAAAATCTTTAACTGACTTTCTGTATTTAGTAATTTTTAACACGCAAATTACCCCAAGAAATAGTTTATTATTATGAGCTTGTATATTACGCAAGAAGGTGTGATATATATATATATATATATAATATATATATATATATATATTAATTTGCAAAATTAACAAAAAACATTTTGACAACTGGTACTGGCATTTTTATTTAGTAATCCAGTATTCTTTTGGAAATATTTAAGAAAAAGGATTTAAAAGTTGGATCGTACCTAAACGGGTACAATATACGGACTCACAATTAGCGAAAATTGTTTTATTAATAATAATAAAAATAGGAATTAAGTAATAAAATGATTTATTTTAGTTGTGTAAAGAGAGTGTGTTTAAATTCTAATTATTTATTTAATAAACATAATTTCTTTTAAAATATTTAGTTCTCTTTAAGGAGAAAATTCATCTGTTTTGGCAGCGATTTAAAATAAATGGTGGTATTTAGCAACTCTCCCTAATATAAATTAAAATATATGGTGGTATTTAGCAACCAAATGGCTGAATAATATAAGGAATAATTAAATAAATATTGCTATCTGGCAACTCAGCAGCCGATTGGCTGATTAATATATGAATTAAATTAATATTTAACGCTATCTGGCAACTCAGCAGCCGATTGGTTGAATAATATATGAATTAACTTAATAAATGACGAATCTGGCAACTGGCTGAAGGAATAATTAAACACATGGCGCTATCTGACACCTGAGTCTTCTATTGGCTGATTAATATATGGTTTAATTAAATATATAACGCAAACTGGCAACTCAGCCTTCTATTGGCTGATGAATTAAATACATGGCGCTATCTGGCAACTCAGCCAACTGGCTGTTTGGGACCATATAAGAGGGCGGCGGGCGGCTGAAGACTCTCATATTCGCTCGGCATTCGCCGAGCAAGGATCTCTACTCTGGATCCTTTTCTCTTTCTGGCCCTTTGGGGGGTGAGGCGTTCCATTCTCCCCCAAAAGAGGCCTCTTAGGTTAGGTATGCCCCTTTTGGGGGGTTCATCTTGGGAGAGAAATCCGGACAGAGTCTGAGGAACACCACTATTAATATTAATAGCTTTAGCAGAAGAACAGTGGCCATCTACAACTACAGTTACAGATCGGCCAAAATCAGACATGAAGGCACAGATTGAAGGATAGGAACTGAAAGTGGGAAGTTTGGAAATTAAGAATTTGTGCCAGACTGTCAAAAGCTTTTATGTCTAGCGCAACAGCAAAGGTTTCACCGAAATCCAGAAAAGAAGGATGACCAAGAGTCAGAAAGAGATTGCAAGAATATCGCCAGTAGAGAGTCCCTTATGGCTTACGGGACCCATACTGACGATCTGAAAGAAGATTGTAAGAAGAGTTGTGTTAAAGAATCTTCCTATTCAGGATATTTTCAAAAACTTCAGAAAGGCAAGAAATCAAGGCAATTGGACGATAGTTGGATGGTGGAGAACGGTCACCGTTTTTTCGGACAGGCTGAATGAAAGCGAACTTCCAGCAGGAAGAGAAAGTACCAGATGAAAGACAAAGTTCAAAGCGTTTTCATATGCAGGGTATCAGCATAGAATCACAGTTCTTGAGAACAACAGGAGGGACACCATTTGGATCGTACGCCTTCTTAGAGCTGAGCCTAGAAAGGGCAGAAAGAACATCTTTGGAAGAGACTCTAATTTCAGATACAATTAAATCACATGGAGGAGGAGATGGAGGAACAGCATCGGAATTGTCTAGGGTTGAGTTGGAGGCGAAAGTTTGAGCGAAGAGTTCAGTTTTAACAGGAGAAGAGACAGTAACTGAAACGTTAGAATGGAAAAGAGGATGGAAAGAAGTAAAGTTATTGGAGAGGTTCTTGGCTTGGTGCCAGAAAGAGCAAGAAGAATGACAATCGGATTGGTTTTTCACATTTTTGTCTGATGAACGAATATTTGGCGAGTCGAAGAACAGATTTTGCACGATCCCGGGCAGAAACATAAGCTGAACGAGTGTCAGGAGTTGGATGGCGACGGTATCTTTTGAAAGCCTCCTCTTTATTGCAGATAGCATTACAACAAGCAAAATTAAACGAATTTTTTTTTTGCATTAGTAGTAGGAATAGAATATAGATTATACGCCTTCATGCCCGAAAGAATCTTCTCCCTGATGTGCTCAGTACACTTGGAGGGCCTCGGCCACGGAAACAGTAATCATTCCATTAAGAAGTACAGCTTAAGGGATTCCCTATCAGCGGCGCCATAGTGCCAAAGGTATCTCATCTCGGGAGGATTCAAAGGTCGAATTGGACCAACAGGACAGGAAACAGATATAAGATCGTGATCGGAGGAGCCCAACGAAGAAAAAAGTTTGACAGAGTAAGAAACAGGATCAGAGAGGAGAAATAAATCCAGAATGTTGAACCTATCTCCAAGGCGATCGGTGATACGAGTTGAGTGCTGTACAATCTGGTCTGGGACATCCAGGATAAAGAAGTTGTAAGCTAGTTCAGCAGGGATCGAGTTGGTTACAGACACCTTCCGCGTTACAAACATCCCTTTGGTTAGTTTTACAACGGTTTACGGACGCATTAAACTTTTCTGCCTATTGTATTCCCTAGTTCGGCGGCGGGTTCTGCACGCCGATACTAACAGTGTGGTGTTTAAGGAGAATGAAGGTGAATATATGCCTCCTTTTGGGGAATCCATCCGTGAACTCACTGATGAAATCAAGGACGCGTATGGTGACAGAGCTTAAGCGGACTCTCTGTCGAATTGTTGAAAAACTTGTGGGTACGTGTGAGGATCGGGTGCGAATTCAAATACATCTTAAAAGTAAATGGTATCACTTTAAACCCGGAAATAGATTGTCAACTTCACCTCACTCAAAGAACTCGTTAGTTTAAAAGAACCCAAAATTGATAATGGAGATGATGATGATGCTGGGGTTGTCGCGTATCCTCACTGGTTGTGGGAACTCACGTCTGCAAAAGTGTTCCCGCTATGTAAGAAGGAGAGAACCAAAATCAATGTCTCTGAGGCGCACGATGCCATTTTATTTTTTATTTTAATAAATTTTGAAAAGATTGAGTAGTGTGTAAAATGCATGTATGTGTATTGGTGAATAGAGAGAGAAGAATGTTTGAAAACATGCTGGACTGCTCACAAGGTAGACGAGACACGGAAAAAGCTCCGAAAAAGAGGACAGTGACAGAAGAAACGAGAGTTCCAGCACTTCCTGTCTCCTGCCTAACTTAAAACTACAATTTGTGATAAAACAGAAAACGGTTCCTTATACATAGTACGTACATACTGTACTTACGTTATTTAAATCACTTATTACTCCAGAAAATGTTTTGGTTGTTTTATTGTACAGCGCCATCGGTCTTCCTGTTGAAACCTCGACCGTGTAACTGCAGAAAAGAAAAATGCATTAATTAGATTTAATTGAACATATTAATTTAGTTATTTTTGTACTTTGGTTATCGAAATTTAATCGAAAATCATGATTCAAATATTTTTATGGAGAATTACTCAGAGCTGCTTAACTGGCTGTAGTGGCAAATTTTATGGTTCATGGGGAGCCGTTATGGCACCTCATTGAGCCGGTCAGCAGGCCGAGGTCAACTGGGCTGTCAAGAACATGAATGATGGAGCTCCTGGCACTGATGGGGTGACTCTGGGAAGCATTAGGGGTTACAGCAGTGAGGCGCTTGCTGTAGCTTTCAACTGCTTCCTGGTGGGTGGTGATCTTCCGGACCGGTTTCGGGACGCGCGGACGGTCCTCATTCCGAAAACGGCCACTCCCGAGGGACCAGGGGATTATAGGCCCATCACGATGAGCTCGGTAATTGTGCGATGTTTCCATAAGATCCTCACCCATAGGTGTGACAACGCGCGATTGCTGAGTTCTCGGCAGCGTGGTTTCGTGCACGCTGTTGGCTGTGCTGATAATCTTTTGGTTCTCCAAACAGTCATTGCTCAGACCAAAGGCCTGAGCCACCCACTGCACGGGGCGTTCGTAGACTTAGCTAAAGCCTTCGATAGTGTCTCTCACGAGAGCATTCCCGGGGTTTTACTGAGGCTCGGCGTGCCAGCACTTCTAGTCAACTACGTGGTTTCAACTTACCAAGGGGCTGCCACGTGGATGATGGGGGAACGTCTTCCAGTGCGGAGGGGGACCTGCTGTCCCCATTTGTATTCAGTGCGGTTTTAGAGTGGTCGACAACTTAGCGAAGCCGTTGGAGTTCCAGTAGGGGATCAGCGCGTGAGCCACCTCGCCTTCGCGATGACGTGGTTCTTCTGAGTACGTCTCCGGTTGGCTTACAGTCTTTTTTGGACTGTTATGCCTCCGAGACGGAAAAGACTGGTCTCCGCCTGAAGAGTCGCAAGTGCGCCACCTTCTCCATCCTGCTGGACGGGAGGGGAAAGCACTGGGTTTGGGGCTCCGAGGCACGATTTATTCTAGGTGGCGCGGCCATTCCCGCAGTGAAAGTGGGCGACTTTTATCGGTACCTGGGCGTAGATATCGGCATGATTGGGTCCAAGTCGAGGGCCCTCACTAAAGTCCGTGAGTGGCTGGATCGGGTCTCGACTGGAACGCTCACCCCACAGCAGAAACTCTGAGTACTCAGGTGTAAGGTAGTACCGGAATTGCACATGACTTGGTGCTTATTCAGGTCCGCGCAAATACCCTGGTGGCGATGGACTGCTTGATCCGGGATCGCGTACGGGAGTGACTCCATCTCCCGAAAGATGTCCCACTCGCCTTTCTATACGCGGCTGTGGCTGACAGGGGCCTCGGTCTGCCGTCTCTGCGCTATAAGGTTCTGATTATGAAGATCAAACGCATCATTAGCATGGTTCGTAATTCTGATCCTGTCGCCCGGGCTGTTTCTGTGCATTCCCTGGGAGGTCGTCTCATTGCTGCGTGCCCTCCTGCCACACTTGGGAGCCTGGTACTGCGAACACCAGCAGAAATAAATGATGCGCTCCGTTTAGCACTGTCCGCAACTGTGGATGGTCGACGGCTGGCGGGCACGCGTCAACAGGCCGGACGGGTCTCCCACGCCTGGATTCATGATGACACACGACTTATAGCGGGCGTGTATACATCGACGCCGTCAAGGTCCGCGCCGGAGCGCTTCCGACGAGGTAGAGGCGAGCTCGGAGTCAGGGTAGCCCCCCCACCTTGTGAGTGGGGTTGTCATGTGGGAGATGGCTTAGGCTATATTCTGCAGGGCTGTCCGGACACCCACCTTCTCCGCGTCGAACGTCATGACCGGGTGGTGCGATTGGTGGCAGAAGCTCTCCGCAGTAGCGCGTAAGAGTGAAGTTATCATCATCAACGCCCAGATTATAGCAGACGCATGCTGAACATATAGGGTGGTGAAAAAAAATTTTTTTTTTTAATTTCAAAATGTTGGGGGTCGGGAAAGTTGTGTATTTATGTGAAATGTACTGTGAAATTTTTGTAATCGTACGGCTATAATTAAATTGTGCACACTACACTCAGTTTTTAAAAATTGGCAAAATTACTAAAATTTCGCCATTTTTATTTTCAGTTTTTTAAATTAAATTACAAAATTACAAAAATTTCACAGTACGTGTCCAAAAAAAAACTAAAAATAAAAATGGCGAAATTTTAGTAATTTTGCCAATTTTTAAAAACTTTGAGTTCAGTGTGCACAATTTAATTATAGCCGTACGATTACAAAAATTTCACACAGTACATTTCACATAAATACGCACCTTTCCCAACCCCAAGCATTTTGAAATTCAAAATAAAATTTTAGTAATTTTGCCAATTTTTAAAAACTTTGAGTTCAGTGTGTACAATTTAATTATAGCCGTACGATTACAAAAATTTCACACAGTACGTTTCACATAAATACGCAACTTTCCCGACCCCAAGCATTTTGAAATTAAAAACAAAAATTTTAACTCCACCCTACGAGTGTACAACCCTTGGGGAGGCTCACCTACGTAAGGTTCGACGTTATGACGAACCGGAAGTTAGGCAATGGGCCCTCGATTGGTGTGCTGGAGCTTACCCATTTGTGGGTATTCCTGGTAGCTGCTGCATTACCATGCAGTATACCACGAAATAGAGCGCCACATTGGGAAAAAAAAGGTGCAAGAGCTATAAGGAAATACCGGCATGTTGGTACATAATTTTAAATTCTGCTATTATTTCCTTGTACCGGTACATCATTTAATCAGATTACTCCCCAAATTGAGCGAAAACCTGAATACACGAATTTTACGGTAGTACACCGAGGCGTAATAATTAACTCATCCAATTTTTGCAATTACAAATCATATTTAAGGGGAAAATTTGTCTCCCAATAGCGCTGGTGGATGGCATAGGCATTTTATCTGGAACAATTTCATGGTATTTTGAACCCTTGACCTCAATATTAATTAGAGTTTCATCAGGTACGGTATATAATAAAATTCACGTTACTTCACTTAATAGGTTTTTGCGTAAATTAAAAAATAGTAATATTATTGATGACAATACATACAATTTTTTGTTTGCTTCTGGTTCTAATCCAGGAATTCTATACGGTTTACCTAAAGTCCATAAGCCAAATTTCCCACTAAGACCTATTCTTTCGTCCTGTGGTACATTCAATTATAACTTAGCCAAATTCTTCGTTCCCTTGCTTTCAAAACTCACCTACGTATAATGATTATTCCATTAACAACTCGTTTGATTTTGCTAAAGAGATAAAAGAGATCAATTATGCCGATTCTCTTAGTATGTCCAGTTTTGATGTCTCGTCATTGTTTACTAATGTCCCGTTAAAAGAAACATTAGATGTCATACTAAACAAGTTATTCACTACTGGTAATACTCTTATTAATGGCCTCACTCAGACTCAATTTAAAAACCTCCTCGAAATAGCGTGTTTTGATAATCTTTTCTTATTTAATAGTAACCTTTACAGCCAAATTGATGGGGTAGCTATGGATTCCCCGTTGAGCCCAACACTAGCAAATGCATTTCTTTGCCATTACGAAGAAATTTGGTTGAAAAGTTGTCCTAATAGTTTTAAACCCATATATTACAGAAGATACGTGGATGACACTTTCTTAATATTTAAACATCCTTCACACGTAAAACTTTTTCTTCATTATCTTAATAAACAACATAGTAATATTAAGTACACATGTGAAAACGAAACAAATAATAGTTTACCTTTCCTGGATGTTCTAGTTAAACGGGCTAATAATAAGTTCCAGACCTCACTATTTAGAAAACAAACTTTTACTGGCTTGGGAACCAATTATTTAAGTTGTATGTTTTATAAATATAAGATTAGTGCTATAGTAACATTATTAACAAGAAGTTACTGTAGTTGTTCAAGTTGTTCAGATTACTTTTCATTAAACGAAGAATTTACATTTTTAAGCCAGTACTTTATTAATAATTACTACCCTTCTAATCTTTTTGATAACCAATTAAAGAAATTTTTAAACAACACTTTTAATACTAAACTCCCCATAACTACAGTAGAAAAAGAAACCAGATATATTAAATTACCTTTTTATGGTTATTTATCATTGCGTATTCGAGGTGAATTGTCCAAACTGCTCAAGTCTAGTTATCCCCAAATAAATTTTAGATTCGCCTTCGTCAACCCACTTAAATTATCAAATTTTTTAAAGTTCAAAGACAAATTCCCCAAAACTGTATGCCCTAATGTTGTTTACAAGTACACGTGCGACAGCTGTAAGGCTGCGTATATTGGCAGTACTCAACTCCAACTGGAGGTACGCCTTTCTCAACATTTGGGCTTATCAGTCCGTACCAACCGTCCCCTCAGTAGCCCACCACAATCCGCAATTAGAAACCATAGTCATGAAAACAACCATCCCCTTCACAAAACTCAGTTCGAAATTCTAACTAGATCCAATAACCTCACAGAACTCCGAATTTTAGAATCTTTGTACATCTATAGAAACAAACCCTCTATTAACAATAATAGTTCATCTTACAAATTACAGCTCTTTTAACTAACCAACCGATTTTCATAGACATATCATACCTTCTAATTTACTGACCATACAGTTTTCTCTGTTTTTGCCAAGTATGGAGGTTGATGTAAACATTGTGTATTTACCAGTTGAGGTAATTTAATTTAATTTTAATATGAAAATAAAAACCCACTCTAATAGACAGAGTGAGTTTATTTCCACAACAGTTTCGACGCCCACTGGCATCCTCCTCGGGTGGATACAGAAACACGAATGAACCAAAACAAGATGGAAAAACAGTCCAGGGACCGACCGTTAAGAAATTCGCACCTAGGTTGATCCATTCTCCAGACACCGAAGGCATTTTCATTAAGTACTTCGCACAAATTTAAAACTCTTCCTGTTCTAAACATAGAGATTCTATTATTTTTTTTTAAAATTTTTTTTTTTACATAATTATTACATTTATTATTAAATTTATTACATTTAATATTGCATAATTATTTACAGACATTATAATTTATTATTACATTGGTTATTACATTGTTTTTATTATACAGAACTTATAAACCGAAAAACGAATGAAAAAAGCCGATTAGGAAACAATCCAGAGACCATTGAGAAATTCGCACCTAGGTTAGATACCGTTCTCCCGACACCGGAAGGGCATTTTATTACAGGGTCCGCTTATAAGTACATTCCCACAAATTAAAACTATCTTCTTGTTCTATACATACAGATTCTAATATTTTGACATAATTACTGCATTTATTATTGCATTTACATTTTTTAACATTTATTATTATTATTACCTTTACCCTAATTATTAAATTTATAATATTACCTTTATTATTACATATGTTGCATTTATATTTATTTCCACATTTATTACTTCCATTATTACATTTACTAAAAGCGAGTAAGGAAACATCCAATCCAGAGACCTTTAAGAAATTCACACTTAGGTTCGAACACGTTCCCACGACTCCGTAAGGGATTTTTTGACCAAGAATCTCATTAAAGGGTCTAACTTATAAGTACCTTCGCACAAATTAAAATTATCTACTTTTTCTATACACACAGATTCTATTATTTTTCTTTTGACATAATTATTACATTTATAAAGTACCTTACTTGATTCCCAATCTATAGCATGATTATTTTGGCTGGCGTGATAAAAAATGGCATTATTAGTATTACAACTTCTGAAGGCATATTTGTGTTCTTTAATACGGGTTTCAATATTTCTTCCAGTTTCTCCCACGTATACTAAATCACAACTTTTACAGGGAATGCTGTAGACACAGGCTTGTTCCTCTTTTGCAACGTTATTCCTAACCAATTTACTTTTCACGGTAGACGAATATTTGAACGCCAAAGCAAACTTAAAATCTTTCGTCAACGGTTTTACTCTTTCTAAGCCGGCAATGTAAGGCAAACTCACATATTGTTTTTGGTTAACTGAAGGTTCCCGAGGGGCATAAAAAGATTTTCTGGCTTTAAAATACGCCTTTCTGATAAACCACTCGGGATATTTTAAATCCTTAAAATGTTCCAAATCTTTGAATTTTCCGGGTCCAGCAAATGTGGGCTACAAATCCTGAGTGCTCTTAGAAACATGGAAGAAATAATTGAGCTTTTAACCCCTTCATCATGATATGAAAAATAATGAATGTACGAATTACAATGAGTAGGTTTTCTATAGACCGTGAAATTGGGCTTTCCGCTTTCGTTAATGACCAAAACATCTAGAAAAGGTAATTGTTTGTCGTTCTCCCATTCATATTCAAATTTAATAGAGGGAACAAGATTATTTAATGACTGAAAGAAAGTGTCAAAGTTGTTCCAGTGGTCAGGCCAAAATGAGAAAATATCATCTACATAACGAAACAAAATTAGATTCCTGGGACATATTGTTTGCAACAATTCCGACTCATAATATTCCATGTATAATGTACTCAGTATTGGAGATAAAGGGGACCCCATTCCCATACCAAAACGTTGCAAATAAAATTCTTCACCGAAGGAGAAGGCATTATTGGTGACACAGAGTTTTATTAGTTCTAAAAATACAGATGTGGGCATGCCTAGTTCTACGTTACATGTTGGCAATTTTCTATGTAAAAAACTAAGTACATCATCAATGGGAACTTTCGTAAACAAGGACTCAACGTCAAAACTGATCATTATTCCCCGTTTTAAATCTAAGGACATAACTTTGTTAATAAAGTTATGTCCCAACTAATGGGGATAATTTATCTGCAAGAAATTTAGATAACCTGTAACTAAAGGAACCCCTGCGTGAAATAATTTTTTAGATAGAAATAGTTTTTTAGATAGAAAATTGCCAACATGTAACGTAGAACTAGGCATGCCCACATCTGTATTTTTAGAACTAATAAAACTCTGTGTCACCAATAATGCCTTCTCCTTCGGTGAAGAATTTTATTTGCAACGTTTTGGTATGGGAATGGGGTCCCCTTTATCCCCAATACTGAGTACATTATACATGGAATATTATGAGTCGGAATTGTTGCAAACAATATGTCCCAGGAATCTAATTTTGTTTCGTTATGTAGATGATATTTTCTCATTTTGGCCTGACCACTGGAACAACTTTGACACTTTCTTTCAGTCATTAAATAATCTTGTTCCCTCTAATAAATTTAAATATGAATGGGAGAACGACAAACAATTACCTTTTCTAGATGTTTTGGTCATTAACGAAAGCGGAAAGCCCAATTTCACGGTCTATAGAAAACCTACTCATTGTAATTCGTACATTCATTATTTTTCATATCATGATGAAGGGGTTAAAAGCTCAATTATTTCTTCCATGTTTCTAAGAGCACTCAGGATTTGTAGCCCACATTTGCTGGACCCGGAAAATTCAAAGATTTGGAACATTTTTAAGGATTTAAAATATCCCGAGTGGTTTATCAGAAAGGCGTATTTTAAAGCCAGAAAATCTTTTTATGCCCCTCGGGAACCTTCAGTTAACCAAAAACAATATGTGCGTTTGCCTTACATTGCCGGATTAGAAAGAGTAAAACCGTTGACGAAAGATTTTAAGTTAGCTTTGGCGTTCAAATATTCGTCTACCGTGAAAAGTAAATTGGTTAGAAATAACGTTGCAAAAGAGGAACAAGCCTGTGTCTACAGCATTCCCTGTAAAAGTTGTGATTTAGTATACGTGGGAGAAACTGGAAGAAATATTGAAACCCGTATTAAAGAACACAAATATACCTTCAGAAGTTGTAATACTAATAATGCCATTTTTTATCACGCCAGCCAAAATAATCATGCTATAGATTGGGAATCAAGTAAGGTACTTTATAAATGTAATAATTATGTCAAAAGAAAAATAATAGAATCTGTGTGTATAGAAAAAGTAGATAATTTTAATTTGTGCGAAGGTACTTATAAGTTAGACCCTTTAATGAGATTCTTGGTCAAAAAATCCCTTACGGAGTCGTGGGAACGTGTTCGAACCTAAGTGTGAATTTCTTAAAGGTCTCTGGATTGGATTGTTTCCTTACTCGCTTTTAGTAAATGTAATAATGGAAGTAATAAATATGGAAATAAATATAAATGCAACATATGTAATAATAAAGGTAATATTATAAATTTAATAATTAGGGTAAAGGTAATAATAATAATAAATGTTAAAAAAATGTAAATGCAATAATAAATGCAGTAATTATGTCAAAATATTAGAATCTGTATGTATAGAACAAGAAGATAGTTTTAATTTGTGGGAATGTACTTATAAGCGGACCCTGTAATAAAATGCCCTTCCGGTGTCGGGAGAATGGTATCTAACCTAGGTGCGAATTTCTCAATGGTCTCTGGATTGTTTCCTAATCGGCTTTTTTCATTCGTTTTTCGGTTTATAAGTTCTGTATAATAAACAACAATGTAATAACCAATGTAATAATAAATTTATAATGTCTGTAATAAATAATTATGCAATATTAAATGTAATAAATTTAATAATAAATGTAATAATTATGTAAAAAAAAAAATTTAAAAAAAAAATAATAGAATCTCTATGTTTAGAACAGGAAGATAGTTTTAAATTTGTGCGAATGTACTTAATGAAAATGCCCTTCCGGTGTCTGGAGAATGGGATCTAACCTAGGTGCGAATTTCTTAACGGTCGGTCCCTGGACTGTTTTTCCCTCTTGTTTTGGTTCATTCGTGTTTCTGTATCCACCCGAGGAGGATGCCAGTGGGCGTCGAAACTGTTGTGGAAATAAACTCACTCTGTCTATTAGAGTGGGTTTTTATTTTCATATTTTGACCTTCACGTAAAAAAGTGAAGTTTTTTGCATTTATTAATTTTAAGGATTTTAATTTTTTGTAGTGATGTAATTTTAATGATTTTAATTTTGTATTGATGTAATTTTCGTTATTTTGGTTTTAAGGTTTTAATTTTAATGATTTTAATTTTGTATTGATGTAATTTTCATTATTTTCATTTTTGTTTTAAGATTTTAAGACTTAATTCACTGATGATGACAAAAGATTTGTCGAAACGTCTGAAGTACAAAAAATAAACGAAAATGTTTGCCGTTGTGTTGGTCCTTCTTTTCATATATATATATATATATATATATATATATATATATATATACAGGGCGTCCCAAAAAAATGTATACACACTTTAAATACTTATAAAGGCAGTGTTTATTAAAATACATTTCATTTTCAAAATGTAATAGAATCTACAGACATTATTTAATTGTTTTGTCAACGCCTGTTTTCAAACTGACGTCCGTTCTGGTCCAGGCACTGCTGATAACGCGAAGCAATGGAATCGCAAACATCACGAAACATTTCGTTTGGTATTTGTGTGCATTCTCGTTCAATGGCTGCTCTCAATTCAGCGACTGTTGCAGGTTTTATAGCGTAGACTTTGTCTTTTAAGTATCCCCATAAAAAAAGTCTAGTGGTGTGAGGTCTGGTGAACGCGGAGGGTATTCTACGAAACCCCTTCGTCCAATCCACATCCACATCGTGCCAAGTACCACTCGCAATACTCCACTCTTCGGTCCGGATCATCTTCATTAATAGCATGGACTAATCTTGGAATGTAACTTTTCCATTGACAGCGCTTCAAAATGCGTTGGACAGACGATTCTGAAATACCTACCTCACGACTCGCTTGCCGCACAGATTTTCTTGGACTTTGGTGATACGTTTCCAGTACTCTTTCTTGCTTTTGGGGCTTGTCGATGTTCGTGGTCTTCCGGAACGCTTCTTGTGGACATTCTGAACAGTTCCATCGGCTTCAAACTTATTTCTAATTCGAGTGATGGTAAGTCGCGTTGGTGGATCTGTTTGAAACTCCCTCCTAAACTGTCTTTGCACTTCAACTGCGTTTTCACACTTCCAGTAGCATTTTAGAATGAATTTCCTTTGTTCAAAGCTTAGTCTGACTGCCATTATTAATTCTAATGGGTTTAACTTGGAAAGAAAGAAACATCAATTGAGCTATCAGCTGTTAAAGTGTGTATACATTTTTTTGGGACGCCCTGTATATATATATATATATATATATATATATATATATATATATATATATGCACTAAAATCACAGAATAACACGTGATCTTATTAATAAGCATGTGAAGATGTGAACATATCACGAAAGCGCTCGGACTTCGTGTTTCCTTTTCCTTTTACCTGTGGTTGTTTGCTTATATATATATATATATATATATATATATGGTGTGTTTTTATTTGTACACTTCTTGTACAGTTAGGATTTTAGAAATATTAAAAACTTACAATAGAAATATTAAAAACTATTAAGACTTTTCTGCGGATCCGAGACCCGTTGCAGGCAGACGGAGCACAGCAGACCCAGCTAATCTTAATTTTGAAAACTGTCAGGATATCTGTTTGTGCTTACAATTTGCTGTTAGCCTAACCTAGCTTTATTTTAGTTAATTTATAAAAAGCCGTAATAAAGCGAAGTGAACTGCTCTCTGTCCAGAGGGCCAGTCTCTATTCATATATATATATATTCCTCTGTGAATATTTTGGGTGAAAAACAATAGGTTTTTATTTATTGTCCACTCTCATTAGAAATATTAGAAACTATCAAGAATTGCAAGCGGGCTCGAGTCCCGTTGCAGGCAGACGATGTCTTAGCACTCGAAAACTCTCAGGATATCTGCTTATGGTTACAATTTGCTGTTAGTCTATCCTACCTTTATTCTGAATTTTTCTACAACGTAAAAAATTAATCCCATTATGTTTTTAATTATTGTCTGTTTCCATCGTGATTATTTCGGCATATATATATATATATATATATATATATATATTGTGGAGCTTTAATAATATTTTTCTCGATATTTAGCACCGCAGTAGGATTTTTAAATTACCAAAACTTTTAAGAATTATCTGTCTTTTTATTATAATTTTTTAAATTCGTGGCATTTTCTCTTATTGTAGTTCTTTATTTTTACTTAACCTTATAGGACCGATGCGGAAATTGATCGTGTTACAGCTACTTTTGATGAAAGGGGAATAAATGACATGGATGCTTCTCCTCACAGCCAACCCAGTGACCTGAATACAGAAGTCGAGGTATTGGCTCACATCCGGTCCAGCGAGTGCCAGGTCATCGAGGAACTAATGTAAGTATTTTTGAGGTTAAGAACAAAACACGTATTTTCATTTATTAAATGGTAGAAAATATGTACAAAGCGGAACCAGTGTCCGTTAAATAAGTCTTAATGGATACATTTTACAGTTACAAATGTATATACAACTTTACACAATATAGATATACACCTTTACACATTACAAGGGGTGCTAACATATGGGAACCTTTTTTTTATCTGTCTGCATACACTTTTATCATTCATCTCTGTGTCGCACAAATGGAATAATTTTAAAAAAATTATAAATCCCTTCCCACGTGACATGTGCAGGAGAAATGAAATGCAATACAAGCAGCACGTTTCGCTATAATATCCTTGAAAACGGTATGAGTTCCATACAATCTCAGGTACATGTATCTCCCCGATTAATTTTACTATAACAAGATCATTCCAGGGCTGAGAGCCGAGTGAATCAAAATAGTACATTCTTTCCCTATTTTTAAAATAAATTGCAAACCAATGAATCCCCTCACCCCCCACAATGTCGGTGTTAACGATAAGGCTATACCAATCTCTCGTACTTGGCAACTTCAATATTTCATTCTTCGCAAACACCGATAAATTTTGAGCATGTGAAACGGTCACTTTTCATTACTCTCTGGAGTGTATTCGCATCCATTTTAAAAGTCTGTGACCACGTTCCTGAAACGATCAACTTCTATTAGTGCCTGTGATTCGAGGTACACGAGTACACCAATAGGCGCGTCTATAGGCTTGGCAAATTCCAACCTGACTGAGATATTCCCACTCTGCTGTGGAATTAAATGCGTATTTGCGCCAGCAGACAAGTCAGGCGTAATATCAAATGAATAAATGTTAAATTCTTCGACAAATTCTTTCTGCGTTACACCAAACCCAAGTTCGTCACAGGCGCCTGTATTATGAGCCAGACTACTATATGCTCTCGCACAGAGCTGGAACACAGCGTCTGATGAGTAGTCCGTAATCATGATCCCTCCCAAAGCGATGCCATTTACGTATAGAGTAATATTTTTAAGCACAAAATTTTCGAATTTAAAGGCATTCTTTTTATATTTTCCATTCGTCGAGGCGTGGTCCTGCATTCCAATTAATATCCTTTTAGGTAGGACTCTAAGGGCCACGTTTTCTAATTGCTTCGAGGCCAACCCGGCGGACACCGTGTATAGTTTGATCTGTACCCTGTTAATTGGGTATTTTACTGTGGCGTGTATTAAGTCTTTCTCAATTTCTATTTGTTTTGACGAACTTAATTTCACTCGGCGTATACGCAAATACGACTCCATGATGTGAATCACAACGGGTCTCGCGCCCTCTTCTTGATCAGACCCCAGATTTATGCAGATCTCAGGAATCGTGCGGGTAAGGTTCAACTTCATATCCACCCCGTTCATAAGCAGTTTCTCCTGGAATGTGAAATCTGTATGAAGACGTCCAAAACATTCGTATATCTTTTTTTTAGAATTTTTAAATTTATCCTTTATACCATTTTCATCTTTAGTATGGTAATATCCCTCGGTAGGCCTGTTCAAAAATCAACTTTTTCTTATTTTCATAGGTTTCTGTACATTTTCCCATGCTTTTTGACCTGAAAAAGCCGAAAATCACAACTATTTTGACCTAGGATGTTGGGAAGCATTGCCGCATGGAGCTTTAAATTTTCTGCCTTGAAATCGTCCAAAGCGCCAATTCCGGGGTCCCTTGAATTATGTTTTGCACTTTAACTTTTGATCTAAACAAGATAGAGCAACAAATTAGGTATCAAATGAAAGAGCATAAAATTAATAAATAATAATAATAATAATAATAATAATCATAATCATAATAATAATAATAATAATAATAATAATAAATAAATAATAATTAATAATAATAATAATAATAATAATAATTATCTATCATTTTTCAGGAAACAACAGAAACTCAATCAGAATCTAGAAAACCATCTACAAGTTACAACTTCACAATGGCATTAAGCAAGGAGCTGAGGGAGCTCCGTGGGCGCACAGTTGATATCTCAGAACCTCCACGTACTGTCCACAGGCAGGTGTCAACTGGGCCATCTACCAGATCTCTCACTGAAACTTTCCTGGTTGGATACCCTTCAGCTTTTATCAGTGGTTCCCAGCTTCCCACCAACAGACAGGCGTTCCAGTATTTCCTTAATCTTCAGAATTTACCGGAAAATGCAGGGAGGCCCATGGTTCAAGACCTTGCATATGAAACAGTTGAATCTATCATCCCATTCTGGCAGATGGCTAGGATCAAGACAATGACCAAGTACAACGCAATGAAGCTCTTCATGAAACTACATGAGAAACATCGTGCTCTGGTGAAAAGCAAAGGAAGAGCAAGTAACCCTGGAGGAAAAAGAGGAGCATTGGTGCTGGAATTAGACAGCCTGTTCGATATAGGAGCTCCAGATGCAATCCAGGAAATACAGAACAACAGACTGTTATCCAGAGAGAAGAAAGATGAGGATATCAGGTTCTACGAAGACCAAAAGACTGAGAGGAAAGGTCATATGTCTGGTCATGACAAGATTTTTGAGACAAGATCCCTGCAGCAAGCAGCGAGGAATGAAAGACTGCAGCATAGACAAGAACAAGGTAAAACTAATTACTTTGAACGTTACAAAAAGTTTTAAGTTTTACTCCATTGCGATATTTAGCATGTACTTAACAATTACTGTCTTAACATGTTGTACTATTTTACAGCTGCAGCAGAACAAGAGGCAGTTGTTCATGTGGATGACATTACCTGGGGTGACTCAACTGACAACGACGCTAACACAGAGGACATGGATTACCATCAGCCTCGTCCTGGATGTCCTCACCATCAAGACACTGTGACTAGTGTGACTTTGACGTTTCCAAGGAAGGTCATGGAATGTGATGTCATCTGCAATACAGCTGATCGTCTTGGTTTATCAGACAATCAAGTTACTGCCATGGTTTCTGCCACCTTGAAAGCTGGAGGGGCTGATCTGGATAACTTCGTCATCTCAACCTCAACAACACGTCGCAACAGAATGCTGTCCAGGTATAATATCAGCCAGAGTCACATGTCCAAGTTTTGTGAAAACCCCCCACAGTACGCTGCCTTACACTGGGATGGAAATTGCTCAAAGATGTCTTGGGCAGTGAACCTGGAAGTACCTCAGAGACTTTAGCTGTGCTAATGTCTGGTCCACCTTCATACACTGAAGGAAAGTTTTTGGGAGTACCTGTCATCGACAATTCTTCTGGCACAGCTCAGGCTGAGGCTTCAATGGATTTACTGGAGACATGGGAACTTACGGATAATGTTACTGCCCTTGTTTTTGACACTACATCCAGTAACAGTGGAGTTCACAGAGGAGCTGCCAAACTGCTAGAGAAAATGCTGAACAAAAAGGTGTTTTATCTGGCCTGTCGACATCACATCCTGGAAATCCTAGTAGGAGCAGTTTGGGAGAAGCTGTTTGGGAAGGTGAAGGGGCCAGATAATCCCTGGTTTGAGCATCTGAAAGATGTTTGGACGGACTTGTCCAAGGAAAACCCAAAGATGCTGGCTATCAACAGCAAATGGCTGAAGGAAAAGAAGAAGAACAGTGAAGAAATACTCCAAGACATTCTAACAGCAGAAAGGCTTCCAAGAGCCGACTACAGGGAAATGGCTGAACTGACAGTCATTGTTCTTGGAGGAACGCCTCCTCGAGGTATTCACTGGAGTCGACCAGGCGCCATTCATCAGGCCAGATGGATGGCCAGAAACCTGTACTCCATGAAAATGCTGATGTTTGCAGATCAATTTGAGTACGACGAAGACACTGTATCAAAGCTGGAAAGACTCAACACCTTCCTTGCGCTGTTCTACACTCCTGTATGGATGATGTCAATGTCTGCTGCAGATGCTCCCGTGAATGATCTAAGTCTAATCCAGGACATGTTGAAGTACAAGAAAACTGACCCAGAGCTTGCTGATGCAGTACTTAATAAGATGGAAAACCACAAATGGTACCTGACGCAGGAAGTCGTGCCATTTGCCCTGTTCAGCAGTAGATTGAGTGACACATTGAAGCACGACATTGCTGCCCAGTTACATGCCACTGAGAAGCCAGACAGCTTCAGAACAGGAAAGCCTCTATTCCAGAGAGTCACAGCTAAGACCACCCTGGTTGATCTCATTGGCCCAGAATCACATTTCCTGCTGGACACACTGAACATTGGATCCGAGTGGCTTCTGGAACCTGTCACGTCTTGGCCACAGAATGAGGACTACAGAAAAGCGTTGGACTATGTTAAGAATCTGAAAGCGGTGAATGACATTGCTGAACGTGGTGTCAAGATGATGAGCGACTTTGCAAATGTCATAACAACAGATGCCAAGCAAGGGACTATCTCCTTCAAGCTGTGGAGTTCAACAGACGCCGCTTTGACAGCTTCAAGAAACAAACTCTCAACAACTGACTGTGTAAATGTCATTATGAAATTAATCATCATGTAATGCTTTCACTTCTTGATCGATTAGACTTGTGACAAAATGTTAATCTCAAATTTGTGTCATGAATAAGGCGCCTTGTCTGCCTTGAGTGTGAGAAAACGAATTTTGTGATATTTCTGAAATCTTTGTATGTACCAATGTGCCATTTCTTGTTCCAAGACTATCATAATTGTATAAGTTAGAAAGAGGATTAAAAACACTTTAATTTGGTGCCTATTTTGTTGCTCTATCTTGTTTAGATAAAAAGTTATAGTGCAAAACATGATTCAAGGGACCCCGGAACTGGTGCTTTTGGCCGATTTCAAGGCAGAAAATTTAAAGCTCCATGCGGCAATGCTTCCCAACAACCTAGGTCAAAATGGTTGTGATTTTCGGCCTTCTCAGGTCAAAAAGCATGGGAAAAAGTACAGAAACCTATGAAAATAAGAAAAAGTTGATTTTTGAACAGGGCTAATCCCTCGGCGGTTAAAAAGGTGTCCTTCGCTTCTTTTGAAAAGTTGAGGACATTTTTCAGATAGGCTCGTAGGTGGTAGTACCCCTGTGGGCGAACTAATTGTGTTTAATGGGTTAATTGTGATAAAGTCGCTATGCTCAATAGAGACCTGAGTTGGGGGCATATCAAAGAGAGACAGTTCCGATTTACAGCATTGTGAACTACACGGATGGATGAAACGCGCCATGATGAGTCAGAAATAGTGCCACCTCCCTCGACAAGTATTAGTCAGCCTATGATTCGTGAGGGTAATGTCCTCAGCTTATATCAGTTACAAAAAATGATCAGCCATAGGTTTCATACGCTTAGAGCACTTCTTTTTTGATATCCTTTTACGTTTAGCGCCAGGTGATGGTAACCCCTTCTTCCTGGCAGATCTCTTCTTTCCGCCACCACGCATTTTTCTATGCATCTTTGATGATTTGGTCCCGTGTACCTTTTAAATGTTTTTTTTAGAGCTTCTTTAGGCTTAGTTCCGCCCATTATGTCTTCTGCCGCGTTAAAACCTGTTTGTAACGCCTTCCGCCCTAGGTACCTGGCACCCCTCTTCAACAGTGGGACAGCGGTGCGTAGTATGGATGAAAAATGGATCCAAGTCCACTCCTACGCTGGTATCTCACGCCTCCCTCGATAGACTGTGAATGGCCTTCGAATCATTATAAACGGCAAAAGTGTAGTTTCACTGTTAAGCCCCCATCACCGAATGGGAAATTTTTTCTCTCAATCGTTCTTATATATATCGAGATGTTGGTTAATAGATTAGTCGCAACATTCACATAATGGGGCTTGTCATATGTAATGCTCAAACTTTTCCCTCTATGGTTGGGGATGTGTGCAATGCGCAGCAGGCGCGCCTGGGTGTCCCCAACAAATTGGTGCTCTACGATATTGCTCTAAATATAGCATATGTCTGAGGGCGGAGAGCTTTCACCCAATTTCTCCATCTTCAATTGATACATTAAGCTGGACAAGTCATGCTGTGCCTCGTGAAAGGTATCTCTTTGGAGAGCTGCGCTATATCGGCCCTCAGCCACAATTGTGAACAGCTCTTTATCTTTAATATTTCTACTAAGCGTTGACTTTAACTTCAATGTGCATGCAGGCGTGTCTATGTTTACGACTTCAAAAAGTAAATCGTTTGTCAGGTACGACTTTTCAAGACTCTTGTTTAACCCCGTCACAATGTCCATGGCTGTATCATAATGCCCGATTCCTAGCGATACATTTGTGCTATAGTACGTTCCTCACCGAACAGGACTGAACGCATAGTATTGTCTAAGGTTATGCCTAATTTTTCGCACTCATCGATTCTTCTAAGGATCAGAAATATGATTTGCTCATTTTCAAGAGTTAAAAATTTGGAGACTAACTGGAGTTCACATAACCCACCTCATACGAATCACGCTCCAATTCAATGGGTCCGTGGAGTTCTGTCACAAAGTTGGCGAGGGTGTTGTTAGGATGTACAGACAGAGAAGAAGAGGACGGGAGTGTGACATAGAAGTGGCTAGGCGCCATGTTGCATACTAATTAAGCTTCATTATTGCAGCAGCTTTTATATAGGTGTTGAAGCTTTCTGGGTAACCCAGCCATTTCACCAGGTACATTTTTCTCTTTCCTGAACCTTTGCTGCCTAAAATTTTTTCAATTTTAAACACTTTTTCCTAAATTAAATGTCACTTTCTGCAACTCCTCGCGGTAAAAGCCTCCAGCGATCTCTTCCCCATTCAAATCTTCAACGTAATACATCATTATCTCACCTTTAGGTCTCATAGCACGAACTTTAAAAATCTCACGTGTCCATCCTTGCTCAAATCCCTTCGCGAATTTATTTCCCGAACGTGATAGCCTTACATAATCATTGATTTTGAAATGTGTAGAGTGTGGTGGCGGTGCTCCATCTCTTCTCACCTCTGGCAGGCACCTCTTTCTAAAACTTCGTTAGGCGTTGTGCCAATCGTACGGTGGTGTGAACGGTTGTATGATGAAGCCAATGACCGAGAACGTTTATATATCTGTATGTGTTTTTATGTGTAAAATAGCGATGCATGCGCTCCTTTATGGTACGTTGAACTCTTTCAGCTAAAGAGGCCTTATGTATAGAACTGCTAGTGTAGTAACTGATATTAAACTCTGTCAGCATGTTCTGAAAAGCGCGACCTATAAATTCTTTCCCCATATCCGTACAAAAATAGCCAGGAACCCTTTCTTCTTTTAACATCAACGTTTTGGTCGCTTTAGCAACTGTTTCAGGCGATTTATTTTTCAGGGGAATTAGCCACAGATATCTAGAGAATACATCTATTATGAATAGGATGTAGCGGTATCCGTCATTATACACTGAATATCTTTGCATGTCTGTTAAATCCGCTTGCCAAATAGAGTCAATCGAATCCGTGATTGTCTTGGCCGTTTTAAACCTTTTTCTCACCGGTTTATGAAGTGTATAAGCATCCTGTTCCCGCAAAAACCGCTCAACATCTTTTTTCCTTACACCGTAAACACCTCTGTACAGTCTATTAACGCCACCATAGGAGGCGGGGTTAGAAATGTCATAATAGCGTTTACTTAATATGTTAGCCATTTGCGTATTTTAGAGACACGTGGATAAGGTTGGCCGTTTGTTCTCTTCTTTCTCCTCTTCAGAGACGCTGCTGCTGGGGGCGATGGCGTACTCAGTTGTGACACATGCGAGACTTGATCCAGGTCTTTTAACCTATTCAGATTACCTATCAATGTTTCGGGGACATTTATTTGTTGTAGTCTTGCTTTAATATGCTTTCATCCTGTTGGTGAGGGTCTGTCCCACTTTCTCACCAGATCATGAACAATATCAACGATATTGGATCATTGTACTCTTGTTCCTTCAACAATGACGTCGCCTGTATCGGCCCACGCTATGATGGGGTCCTCACTCAATAGATTATAAAGACTTATGCCTTTGTTCATCAATGTATGTGGGAGGCTGTTTTTTAGCACATGTTCGATGTGTTGTGTTCCGTTGTTCTTTGGTTGGTCATCTCTAACGTCGGGGCCAAGTCCTGTGTCTCCATGCTCAGCACTACTCGCGCTGTGCCTAATAACCACGGGGAGCTCTGTAGGATTCTTATAATCTTCATACTCATGAAGAAATTTCTGCAAAGCCTCTTGGTACAAGATCCTTTTCTCATCAGGTGACTTTTCACTTAATCGGGCTAGCAACTCGCTTTCCATTCTTCTAAGCTTAATTTTACGTGGTTCTAGAGCCGTGTCTGGAATCTTTGAACTTTGCAATGAAGCATACATTTCGTGCGGAATCACAACCACCTTCTTCATTATATTAATGTAGTCAGTAAAGGACCCAAAACTGAAAATAAGATGGGTATGAATGATCCTCCTCTTTGTACAATAATTCGCTTTTTCTTACCCACAGTTTGACTTTTATGAGCGAGCGCTCGTATTATGTTCTTGTAACGACGTAAGCGAGCCTTCTGAGGGTTTCATTGGCACATTACATTTTATAACATTAAGACAGATTTCACAGATGCATTTTAAAAAGTCAGAGTCGATATTTTTAACAAACATCTGTTGCAGTGCCCGGGGCAATCGTTGATAGATTTTTATTAATTCACGATATTTCTTCAGCCTATTTGTCATTCTGGAATATACACCGTTTCAGGTTCGCTTGGGAATATATTCGTTCTTAGAAGCACCCTAAACGTGTTTCGCGGGTGAAGGTCACAAAGCAAATATCCATAACGCTGGTTTGTGGCTCTTTATAAACCTCCAAAAACTCCTTCCGCTGATTCGGGAACATTTGATTGGCTAATACCCCAATTTGTGACACATCTCTACGTTGTGCGAATAAGACTAGATATTGTGTATTTAGCGACACATCGCGCATGTATCTATTTTTGAAAAATAGATTCTGGTTGATGAAGAATACGCTTATGTTAAGATGGTGGGAGAACACTGTAAATGTCTCGGCAAACGTTTTATTCATTTCCAACATGAGATCGTCAATTACAATAACTGTATGCTCATTACCTTTTAACGAATTAACGTCATAGACCCGCTTGTGGAACAAAATTTCATCTTGGTACTCGTTGAACACTGACTGATACGTCGAATAGCACCATATTACTTTATGCACAAATTTTGAGAACATCTCCCCCTTATCTTTAATGATTTTAAGCATAAATACAGTTTTTCCACATCCTGAAGGACCGGATATAATACATGTGCAGTAGGGTGGCCCACTTTTCAATTTTTTTTTAAAAGTATAGGTGATCGTCGTTTTTCCCATTATTTGGCACTATACTAGCACATTGGTACCATTTTTATAAAAATTGATCAATATTTAGGGGTCTCGCATCGACCTTGAAATTACTAGTTTTTTTTTTTAAATGCGTACTTTTTAACTTTTTGCTGAATCAAGATAAATCATTAAGTAGGGATGTTTTCTGAATCCTCTTAATGAGAGAAGTCGTTTGGTGTGCCTGCCAATGTCATACGACTAACGGTTTAAAGGTTGTGCCTGTATACAGGTAATACCAATGTGCTAGTATAGTGCCAAATAATGGGAAAAACCACGATCACCTATACTTTTCAAAAAAATGAGTCACCATACCCGGGCGGAATGTATAATGTATATGGGTAATTAGAAAATGCACTATGCCTGTGCCAGGTACCTAACCTATTTCTTTTTTTGCAGATCATAACATTTTGAAATTCTGTCTGAGTTCCTCATCCTTTGTCATGGACAAATCGATGGCAACCATAACTGGAAGAACTCTTGAAGCTACAAATAGAGAGTCATCAAAAGGAAAGGCGAAAATAACATCGCTACCTTCTCTAAGATCGGCCTCGGAAATTTTTTTAGTTGGCCAACCGTCGTCCTCCATCAGTGGTAAATTGCCAACAACACGGCAGGTTTTGCAATACTTCTTCAGTGTTATCCAGTACACTGCTAACAGGAAAGACGCATTCAAAGAAACCGTAAACAACGTCTTAAAGTTTTGGAACATGGCCCGCATTAAAACAATCACAAAGCTCAACTGCGAACGGAAGCTAGAGGCATTGTGGAAAGAGTGGCACTTACTCCAAAAGAGCAGAAAACGAGAAACTGACGCCGGAGGAAAACGGCAGAAGTTTTCGGACAGTGTGGACAAGCTGTGGGATATCGGAGCATCTGACGCTGTCAAAGATATAAAGAAGAATCGACTGCTGTCCGACAAGGACAAGAAAGAAGACATTGACTTCTACCTCGATCAACGTGGTCCTCGGGTGGCAACGATGAGCGGGAACGATAAAGTTTTCGCTGTAAAAAGAAAGCTACAGGAAGGAAGAAAACGTCCTCGCCAGGAGCCGCAAACCTCAAAGTGTGCATACGAAACCGGAGATGAGGCCATGGAGAATGATGATACTGGCATGTCAGGAGAGTCGGAGACAGAACTAGCGTTCCCCCTGCCGAAAGAGCCAAGTGTGTCTGTCAATCTTCCTCGCCGCATCCTTAATGCACCTGCTGTCATGGAAGCGGCTGATCGTTTCCGCATGTCCAATAATCAGGTGCGTATTGTGTATAGTATTCATCGATAACGTCAGCTTTAAAGTGTCCCGTAACCCACATGTATTCTTGACAGTTTCCTTTCCACTTTCCATTCTCTACATAGGTAGTAAGCATTGTGGCTGCTATCACACGTTCGGCGGATCCACCAGCAGACCTCAATCAGTTCAGCATCTCGAAAGAAACGGCTCGCCGGGGAAGAGTGTCACATCGCCGTGAAGTGGCGACGGCTGTGAAGGACTCCTTCACGCCACCGAGGCACACTGTTGTCCACTGGGATGGCAAAATGGTCAAGGTCAGTTGATTAAGTTTTCATAGCTATCAATTTAGTAATGAGATTCATGAAGCATAATGTCAATTAAAAAGAGAACTGAATGTGAACAAAAATAGGTTACTTTACAACCATGAAATTGAAATATATGGCATGTGTTTCAGAACTTCCTTGGAACGGCGGAGCACCGCCAGGCAATTCTCATCTCCGGGGCTCCTCATTGCACAGAAGGAAAGTTGCTTTAATGTACATGTACATGTTTAAGACGTTGTTTACGGTTTCTTTGAATGCGTCTTTCCTGTTAGCAATGTACTGGATAACACTGAAGAAGAATTGCAAAACCTGCCGTGTTGTTGGCAATTTGCTACCACTGATGGAGGACGACGGTTGGCCAACTAAAAAAATTTCCAAGGCCGATCTTAGAGAAGGTAGCGATGTTATTTTCGCCTTTCCTTTTGATGACTCTCTATTTGTAGCTTCAAGAGTTCTTCCAGTTATGGTTGCCATCGATTTGTCCATGACAAAGATGAGGAACTCAGACAGAATTTCAAAATGTTATGATCTGCAAAAAAAGAAATAGGTTAGGTACCTGGCACAGGCATAGTGCATTTTCTAATTACCTATATACATTATACATTCCGCCCGGGTATGGTGACTCATTTTTTTGAAAAGTATAGGTGATCGTGGTTTTTCCCATTATTTGGCACTATACTAGCACATTGGTATTACCTGTATACAGGCACAACCTTCAAACCGTTAGTCGTATGACATTGGCAGGCACACCAAACGACTTCTCTCATTAAGAGGATTCAGAAAACATCCCTACTTAATGATTTATCTTGATTCAGTAAACAGTTAAAAAGTACGCATTTTAAAAAAAGCTAGTAATTTCAAGGTCGATGCGAGACCCCTAAATATTGATCATTTTTTGTAAAAATGGTACCAATGTGCTAGTATAGTGCCAAATAATGGGAAAAACCACGATCACCTATACTTTTAAAAAAAAATTGAAAAGTGGGCCACCCTAATTGTGCAGGGGCTTGTGGACCTGAATTTTTCTACAGATTCCATCTCTAACACGTCACACCCCTAAGTGGGTCATTTACAAAATATTACAAATTTTGAGTGCTGTTCCTTATATTTTGTTTTCTTCTTCCACAGAACCGTGAATGACGACGATGTACAGCACCCCATCATCGATATCACAGACGAACCCGTTGACCGTGCAGCTACAGAACCCTTCCCCGCCGACGAGCCCTCACTAGCGACAACTGTAGCATGTGACAGTTCAAAGCGGAAGCATGATGAAGAACCCTCCACGTTAGGTATAAAGCGTGCCAGGATTGCTCCGGTTGTTAGATCCCCAGTAATAGATCCCCAACCCTCAACGTCTTACGACACAATCCCCCACAATAGTACCTTCCTCATATATGTCCCATTGTTCAGATCTGGGTACTTCCTCCACAACAGCTTCTCATACTGTGGAGGATGGTATAACATTCGAGTTGGTGCGCACCGCTACTCCACCCCTGCCCTTACTAGAAATCGGTACGTGGTCAGGGTTGGCCCTGGGTCCATGTATACCAACGGACTGCGGCGCGTAGTTGAACGTATTGTGTAGTTTGCCCTTCAGAACCGCGACGAACGTGAAGTCCGGACGAGGTTATCCTTCCGGTTCGGGTCAGATGAAGGGGACGAATTTTGGGTGGTAATACCGTTCAAACGTTTGGCGGCTGTAGACATAGAATATATCTTGGGGCTTATAATGCAAGCCTCTCAAAGTGGTACATCCTTCAATATGGACAACTTCATGGTAGATATTGACAGAGTATACCGGATTGCGGGTCATAGTGCCACACCTTATACTCTTAATTTCAACTGTCCGGTTATTTACAGAAAGCATTTAAACGTAGATCGTGGTTGTGGTTTTATAGCAATAATTTTAGCTCATATGTTCACTGTGCTAACTACTTGGACGCGAAAAATTTGGTTGCCCACGGTTGTGCAACGTGCCTGTAAAATGGCTTCAGATTGTAAGCTTGAGTTTGAGTGTAATATGGTCCTGAAGAACTGAGAAGGGCCGAGCAGGAAATGAATGCACGTATAGTCGTATTTGGAATGGATGATCGTCGTAGGACTGTGTATGTTTTTAAAAGCAGCGTGAGAGATCGTACGTACAAGACCTCTACTTATTTTAGGATTGTCAGGAACATCGTATCTCCCCATTCGTAACATAAGGGACCTCTACGCCAGTTATGATAAAAGTCGAAAATATGGAAGGTATCATGATTTGTGTAAGGGTTGTCTCGAGTGTGCTGATGATATGGTGAAACATTGTAAGGATTGCTACATGGTATGTGAGCAGTGTAAAAGCCCCAAATGTGAAAGTCAAGTAGTTGAAATCGAGAAGAGGGAATGTAATGTGTGTAGACGTACATTTTTCAATAATAAATGCTTTGAGCTCCATGTTTCACATGATGGATAATTGGGAGAATTTCAAACATAAATGCGATGAAATTCACTGTTGTACATGTCATGAAAAATATAAGGCTGATGGAGTGAAGCATGTATGTTATATGAAAGATGCTAAACCTAAAAATAGCCCTTGTATAACCGTGTACTACGATATAGAAACTTACACGAACGCTGAAACCAAAGAGGTTATTCCACATTTACTCGTAACTCAGACTATCTCTGATGAGTGCATGGAGCTCGAGTGTGATGAGTGTCACAAATGTGGAAAACGGACAAACGCATTTAAAACGAATGCATACGACAGCCCTTTGAAGCTCTTTGTGTCCTATATTGTCAAATTAGCGGACAAGTTAAAAAAAATGACTGTATATTCTTGCCCATAACGGGGCGAAATTTGACACATAATTCCTTTATAAGTTGCTGCTTGAACACGAGTCATCTGCGATATTTACAGGTGATCCCTTGAAAAGAGGCAACAAACTAATACAGATGCAGATGAGAGGAAATGTAAAGTTTAAAGACACCCTACTGTTCACACTTTGTAAATTAGCAAAGCTGCTCAAGGTCATGGGCGTAGCCACTGAAGTTTCAAAAGGATATTTCTCTTACACATTCCTCACTAACGAGACTTCAAATTACGTAGGACTACCTCCACCCAAACATTATTTTAACTACACCAACATGAGTGATAGTGAGCGTGAAGATTTTGACCGTTACTACAACAGTTTTAATGAAGCTAATCCATACAATATAGCCGATGAATGTGAACGTTATTGCGTGAATGACGTACGTGTACTTAGAGTATGCTTTCAAGCTTTTAGAAGGATGTACAGTGCTTACAAGAAGTCTCACGCCTCTGTCTCGTCCCAATCTCGTCTGTTAGGTTTAAAATGGGCAGTCCTTATGGCAGTGGAGGTGTGTTCGGATTGGTGCACATAACTGCTCTAACCCAATCAATGACGTCCATTATTACGTCACTTCTGCTACATTTTAGTGTTTAAAATACAAATGATTAAGAAGCAGAATGACGAAGTTTCGGGATGTTGGGATGGTTATGGAGCAATCCTAGTCATCATAATATTAGCAGGGCATTACATTATACCGTCTCAATATATACTGTAGACTATAGAGAACGACTAATTCGGCAAATATCCCAAATCATGGCATGATACCTAAGTTATTTTGACGCAGTCTAAATTATTTGCTCAAATGCAATGACTGATATTAAGTAATTGTTGGGAATTGTTGTCAATATTGTTGTTTGTGATATATATCTTACGTGAAGAATCTAATGACCAAATTCCTCAGTGAACCTCTCACGCGCTCGCATTTCGAGGAAGTCACGGTCGTCTCACTAATAGATAGTTTATCCATTGTTTTAAGTGGTAACCTATTAAGCGAACTATGTTAAACCTTTTCCATCTTATGAAAGTCATTAGTCTAAAGCAAGACTGGTGGGCCGTGAATCAGAGAAATTTGCGTTTGATTTGTTCATCGTAATTATTACGTAATATAGTATACTGTATATAGTAGTATATAAGAGTTTATTGGTAGCATATCATATGACAATTCCCATAAACATGTGATGGCCTCGATGTTGCCAGTTTTTTTTTTTTCCTGAAACTATTACCTTCTCATAGTTTGTTTCAACAATGCATATATCAGTGGTTCCCAACCTTTTTTGCGCAATGCCCCACCTCGACACAAAAAATTTGATGCCCCCCATTAATATAAAAACAAATTTGGTGTTGAAAAGGTATTATTTAAAATTTACAATAATATGAGTACATTTAATATGAGTTACCGTACATTCAATATGAGTAAATAAACTTGAGGTTGAAGCTAACTAAATTATTACCTTGAAATAAAATTTCTCAGTTGAAAAGTTATAATTTTAAATTTCAATAGTATGAGTACATTCAATATGAGTTACATTAAATATGAGTCAAGAAACTTGAGATTGAAGCTAACTATATTATTTCCTTGAAATAAAACTTCTCAGTTGAAAAGTTGCAATTTTAAATTCACAAAAAAGTAATTTAATCAATAATACCACTTTAAATTCACAATATTAGGTAAAAATACAGCAAATTCAAAGTTTGATAATCTCAAGTTAGTGAGATCCTTGAGTTTGATGTTTACTACAAATGGTTTTGATTTCAGGCACTAACTTAGTTAGCTTCAGTCTTAAGTCTCCTCGTTTTGTGATATCCAGTCGGTTTCTTTTTTTCTGTAGTAAGTCACTTACAGCACTAAAACCACATTCCACCAAATATGAAGATGGGAATGGTAACAGTAGCTCTCTCGCCAAACGAGTTGAATTATTATGTATAAATTTCATTTTATTATTATGTATAAATTTCATTTTATTATTATGTATAAATTTCATTATTTTATAATTTTATTATTATGTATAAATTTCATTTTATTGTAGCATTTTCAAATTGCCCCCCAAAATATTCAAATTGCCCCCTTTTGGGGCGTGCGCCCCACGTTGGGAATCACTGGCATATATTATCATCTCCACGAGCGTAGACATTGCAAGAAAAGATTCTAACTAAGGATAAGTAAAGTTCTTTCATGGTCACAATATATACTTTTATAGATGTCAAACATAAAAATATAATAAAATTCTATATTAACATAAATATATATTCGATACACATTTACGTCATAGCTTTAACATCAGTATTTCGTATAGCTTCCTCCGGCATCAATAATTTCTTGCAATCGTTGCGGCATAGAAGAGGCCAGATTGTAGGGAATGTTTGGTGTTCGGCGTAAGCTCTCCCAACTATTCCTCGTGTGAGCTAAAAGTGCTTCAAATGTTCTTTCATTGCGTTGCATCCATTCGTTAATCATTATTGCCTAAAGGTTTTCAATCGGATTCATATCAGGAGAACGTGGTGGCAGAATTAGATTAATAATCTCGGGCTCCCTTTCCTCCTCCCTTCGTAATTCCCCACCCAACCTCGTTTCCTTCTACACAGCAACGCTTACCTCCATCCTCATTCCACTTCCTTCATTAAACCTATTATCGCTTTTACTGTCCCTTCCTTCCATCCTTCAATGCCAGCGTTCTTAAACCTAGCACATAGATTATATAATATGGAATCTAACACCTTAGATTTATACGCATTCATGTTACTTGAAGACGCCTGTGTCTAAGGGGAATCTAAGTGTTGAGAGTGGGCTTGAGGGGTAGTCTATAGATTATTACAGATGACCTTGAACGCTCCAACTATTTAAAAATGATTATTTATTACGCACATGATATGGCATAATACACACATGAATTTAAGTATCTCTTACACTATAGGAATGGAATTGAATCCTACCAGAGTTAAAAAGTCGCAAAATATGATAGATTAGTTTGTATTAAGAGGTTACTAAGAGAAAAGGATTTGGGATAGAGCGGAAGGCAGAGAGTATATTTTCCCCGAGTTTCGGTTATTATTAACGTTATATGGATACATTGCCGATGTCCCTGCTGAAGACCTCTGATGGGATGCCGTGTGATCAGAGAGAGAGAGAGAGAGAGAGAGAGAGAGAGAGAGCTTTTAAATCACACCTTTTAAATGGTTTCTGGGTAAGGGCTTCTCGTATGTTATTTTAGTCCAGGGTAGTTTATGTGGAGGTGTTAACGTAACTTGCACTTGGGACTGTTAATTGTAAGACAACTACCATAGCTGGGACTGAGACACGTTAGCCCCTGCATACTATATATATATATATATATATATATATATATATATACAGTATGACTCTATATATAAATAGATAGAGTAATCAACATAAAGATAATGTGGACGTCATTAATGGGGTTAGAGCAATTATGTGCACCAATCCAAACACACCTCCGCTGCCATAAGGACCGCCCATTTTATACCTAACAGACTAGCTTGGGACGAGACAGAGGCGTGAGACTTCTTGTAAGCACTGTACATAACCCGTTTCAAATGCGATCCGCGCAAGTCGCGACCACGATCGCACCATTATGTTTTACGGTGCTCAAGAATAACTTCATGCCTAAAGACACCTTAGCCGTTATTCACAGAAACAATCCCCGCAGTTATGGGCACAAGGCTATTTACTGGCTCATACACCTACAACAGCAGACCGGGGTATACATAAAGCATGCTCGCAACACGGGTGAAGTACCAATTAAGGTTAATGGTCATGTTTTTTGGGTTGACGGCCTAAGTGAGGATCCCGCCACTGGTGAGAAGACTGTGTATTCCTTTAACGGCTGCTGGTGGCATGAATGCCCGCGCGCTGAATGTGCCGTCACAGGAGACCTTTATGGAAGATCCCCCGCCGACAGCCTCGCATGGACCCGCACCCGCGATCAACTTTTAGGCTCCCAGTTCACTCGCAAAGTCTTGCGGGAGCATGAGTATGATGCACGGATGGAAACAGATGGACAGTACCTTGAAGAAATAAGGACCATGGAACGTTCAATGGTGTTGGACCCCCTCAAATGCGGTGACAGCTTGTTTGGAAGGCGTACAAATCCCTTCAATCTATACTTTCCGCCTACGAGGGCGTGAAACTCCACTACTACGACTTCTGCTCTTTATACCCCTACGTGATGAAGAACAATCCGTACCCCGTAGTGCACCTGAAAAAATGGTGGGTCCCACCATACCAACCATCGAGGAGTTTTCAGCTAACTTAAATGAGCGCTACTTTGGACTCTCTTTCGTAGACGTGCTCCCCCCTCGCGATTTATGGATGCCGATCTTACCCGTCGTTATAGATCACAACTCATGTTTCCCCTGTGCGTGAAGTGCGCAGAAGAGAACAACGGTGATTGTGACCATACAACCCACCAGCGTAAGATCAGAAGTGTATATACAAGCCCTGAGCTGGCCCTAGCCGTTCGCCATGGGTGTACAATAATGAAGATACATGAGGTATGGAGGTTGGTTTCAGAAGCTACCCAACCTTTTGACACCATATATAAACGCTTTTTTGAAGGATAAGGTTGAGACGTCAGGATATCCGCGAGGGGTTGATACCGAAGATGAAAAAACGGCTTATATCCAGCGTTACCATGCCCATGAAGGTATACAGCTTGACCGATCCCAAATTTTTAGGAATCCAGGCAAGCGCTTTAGTGCAAAGTTGTGTCTAAACAGTCTTTAGGGAACGTTTGCACACAATACCGACAAAGGGAACGTCCATTTGGCACAAAGTTATAGTGAAGTCTGGGATTATGCCAACGCTCCCGATAAAGGGGTTATGGAGATCGTGAATGTAGGTAATACTTACATAATAAAGTACAACATCACCGAGCTGGCCACAGATAACTCACGGGTTAAAAACATACCTGTAGCCAGTTTCACAACGGCCTACGCCTGCATCAAACTTTGGGGCCTATTGCACTCTCTTGGACGGAGGGTGTTTGTACGCTGACACAGATAGCGTGATATTCACAGCGAGGGAAGGTGAATACATGCACGCTATTGGGGAGTTCCTCGGAGAGCTAACTGACGAGATCAAGGATGAGTATGGTGATGGTGCATACGCAGACTCGTTTGTGTCAACAGGGCCAAAAACCTATGGGATACGGGTGAGGGTAGGGGATGATATGAAGTATATCGTGAAGGCAAAGGGTATCACGCTTAACCATGCGAACAGTCGAGTCGTTAACTTTGACTCGTTGAAGGAACTAGTGTGCTTGGAAGATGAGGGTGACCAGCTATCCCAACTGACTGTGGGGACGCACAATTTTTGGGCGCAGAAACTGGGGTGTGTGAAGGAACTTAGGGGCACGAAGGTATGCCGTAACACCTATAGGAAGCGTTACCAGGTGCCTGGTACCTATGATACCGTACCCTTTGGCTACCTTAATCCTTGATTGTATTTATATAAATGAGTATTGATATGTTTATTTATCACGTATATTTGTTTCAATTAAGGTTTCATTTTCTCCTTTGCGTGCGTGCGTGCGTGTATATGTGTGTACAGTAAAAAGCTAAGCTCCGCCCACTGTAAGATCGGCAACGTGAGTTCTGCCACTACCTGAGCATATCTCTATCCCTGCGTGCTCAGTTGACCTCTGCATACCGTTGAGCTTAGACGTGTATTCTCCCGCGTAGAAAAAATAGTAATGGCTACCTTTAATATTGCGTGTTCGACGTTTATGAAGTGGTATTCGGCAAAGTGCCAAGATGTGGTGGATACTGAAAAACTCCCTATTCCCCCCTCCTTTGATACTTTTAAGGCTACATTGAGCCGCGCGAAGGACCAAGATGTTCAAATACTCCACGGGTATTCTGGCGAGGGCATTGTAGGATTTCGTAGTACAAACGATGTATTGAAGTATGTTGTAGGACTAAACTTTATAAAGGCTCACATATACCGCGAAGTAGAAGAAGCAACACGTTTAGAAGATAAGCAACGGTTATGGATAGTGAGTCTTGTTGATGAGTGGTGTGACAAGCGATATTATGTCATGTTACATCATACCGACAACTCGTACCCTACGGTTGAGAATGTAAATCTTGTCATCATGGAGAATCTTAAGTATTTTTACCACTATATTAATATATATCATAACGAGGTTTGTAGTGAGGTTGTGGCTAATGGGCTGTGTGATTTTTTAACAGACTTTAGAGACGAGTATCACTTGTTAAACAAAAAGGATAAATATGGGCATATGTTTCTCTCAAATAGTGCACCGGATTGTGAAGATGTTTAGTTTGTGGAAATGAACGTCTGGTGAGTGATAAAACATTAAAGCCGGTATTGTTTCATGTAACGGAAAATTCTGTTTGTCCAACGGCACAAGTGTTCGAACAAGCCTGTACACGCTTCAGCAGTTTATGGTGTGACTCGCTCCCACCAAGCGAGCCGCCCACCCGTGTACCTCACGAAACACACGAGTTCGAACAAACCTGTACATGTTTCACCAGCATGACTCACTCCGCCCGTCGAGCCGATCCGTCCACCTGTGGCTCATAGTCATCTCAGAGCTTGAGACGTGTGGACGTGCGAATACGATGGAACTTCCTTTGAGAAGCATTCTCAACGCCTCGTAAGATGTCTCCGTGACGAAGTCATTGCGCGTGTTCAGGCGTGAAACCGGCACCATTAACTATGTACTTGAAACGATTTGCAGGCAAGCAAACTCTGGTAAACGTAATGTTATTTATTTAAGTGTTGAGGAGATGAATAGTCTTCGTGATAGTTGAGAAGTAGGGAGAGGACCGTTATGAAATACCTGCAGGTGTAGGTACAAGAAGAGAGCAGATTAGTGACGCCCCCTCATATGCCGTCGTTTGCACGTTGTGTAAAAATAACGAACAGCCATGCATTGATATACGACTGATGTGGAAGAATGCATCTGATAATAACGTTCTTGTCCTTAAGCGAAACCGTTTCATCCTCAACAGAATGTTTGAAATCGTCGGATTCCGCAAGCTGAAGCCTATATTAGACGCTCGTGTTACGGATATGATTTATTTTGACACGGTTCTTGAATACGTATACACCGCTCTGCTCGAAGGATTTATCGAATGTAGGAATGAACAAGGCGAGAATGGTCTAGAGCTGGATGCTTATTTAAAAGGTTTAGATTCTTCGAAATATCCTGAACTTTGGTACAAAGCACTTGAGCGGTACAGGGCAGAGCTTGCCTACACTGTTCACCCTGAAGAGCTGTACCTCTATATAATGAATAGCTGTCGTTACGACTTGGAAGATTATTTCAATTGCCGCTATGCAGTGAAGAAGGGTTCACGATTGAAAAGCTCGGGACGGTAAGAAGAAACCCTCGATTCGAAAGGCGTGTTTATAAACTTGTATTTAATAATGATGCTGTGGTTAACGATTACCTCTTTTGACCTCTTTTGATTATTCGTTTCGTATATTATTATTTTCAATATATTTAATTAGTTAATATAACTGTACATATATTTTTTTTCCTGTACTAATATATTGATAATACAACGTTTTGTATATTTTTTATTATATATTTCCCGTTCGTGTTTCTTATGCTATTATTATTTTTTGATCATATATATATATATACTCCATTGTATATTTATTATATATTCATCGTCCGTATGCTATTATTATTTTTGATCATATATATTCCACTGTATATTTATTTTCTATATATTTCCATTAATTCACCTAAATAAACAGAATGATGTAATGGTGTTTTATTTAATTTTTTTATTTGTGCACAGTATTAATTATATGAATTGGCTGGCTTCTAAAGCGGATTTCTAAACCAGAATATATGCATTAATTAAATAAATAGCGCTATCTGGCAACTCAACCTGTACACCTGCACAAGCCATTTACGCCTTCTAAGTCAACTGGCGGATTAAGCTAGAATATATGCTTTAATTAAATAAATAGCGCAATCTGGCAACTCAGCCACATACGCCAACTGGCGGGTTAAGCCAGCTGGCTGATTAGGAACATATTAAGTATGCGCTTGGCTCCTGCCAGGCGAACACCTCTCTTCCTTTCTTTCCTTCTCCTCTCTCTTTCTCTTGGGGGATAACTCCGCCTCCAAGTTGCATAACCCCTTGTTGCCCTTGCAACATTCCCCCTCCCCTTTGTTGCATAACATCTTGCAACATTTTCCCCTCCCCTTGTTACATAACAGCTTGCAACATTCCCCTTCCGCATTATTGCATAGCAACTTGCAACATTCCCCCCTTGTCGCATAACTTATGCACCCTTGCAACATTGATCAACATTTGCATTTGCATTGCACTCTCCCATTTTGCGCCCATACTACTCATCCCTATGAGAGTCTCAGTTGAGACTTACTGGTCTGGTTAAACTATTTTCTAATAATAATAATCATAATAACAATAATAATAATACTTCATTTAGACTTGGAATATTAAAAATTTGAAATCACACTTAGAAGCCAGTGCTTTCATCCCAGTCTGTTTGTTCCCAACTTCCAAGTATCAACTAAAAAAAAATAAATAAATAAAATTTGGATGAGTGGAGTTACGGAAGTGGCGCTCCCATGCGCTGCCGCAGCACTACACCCCTGAATATACGTATTAACCCTTTCAACACAGTGCGAGCATAGTCTCCCAGTATAAACTCTTCCACGGGCAGCCAATTTGCCGTGGTGTGGGAGATTGCGTGAGTTGAACAGAAAAGGGATGAGAATGTTTTGAAAGTCTGGTATTGCAAGCTCTCCTTAAAGGAGGAGGCATGCAGTTAGAGAGTTCATAAAAGCAGTGTCCGTTATAATAGCAATAGTGATGAGAGAGTGAGACAATACTGCTGCAAAGAGAGAGAGGGATTGAAGACAGTCAGTAAGAGGCGTAGAGTCGATGAAGCGAAAAGCCTTTGATTCCATTCGGTCAAGTGGAGCTGTGTGTGTGTGTGTTGAAGTCTAGACCTCTCAATTACCTCTCAATTACAAAAAAAAAAAAATTGTGCGTGTGTGTAGAAATTCCTTCTTTTAGAATTTCCGCACTCTTGTTTCTTTGTTTTCAGGTCACTAATTCATAATTCTTTGCAGATTCTTCTGCCTACCTGTTAGATTGGAAAATTAATTTTAATTTTTCGTGAGAACATTTTTCTAAATATGCCCACTAACCTACGCGAGTGTTTCAACTGCGGTGAAAAATTTCCTCAGTATTTTTTACCGATCTCTCTTCAACCCTTTACTTTGCAGATTTTGCGTAAACCGACGAGAACTACAAAACGAGGTGATTCGCCGAAAGGCGAACTTCGAAGAGGTAGGAGGGAGGCGAATGGGTTGAAGGAGGAATTTAGTGCTTTGGCAGCAAGGTTCAACTTGCTGCAGGATTTTGTTTCAGAGAGTATAGGCGCGAGTTCTCACACAGAACGGAAGTTGCGCGAAGACTCTACGACGAATCCCCAACCAGTCGGTTGAATTCGTCTATTTGTGGAGTCATTTTTCTGATAAAAAGGGTTTATTTTTGTGTGATGGTCTTCACCTGAATGGCGTGGGAACAGCTCGTCTTGGTAGACTATTACATAGCTCTGCGATAGCTTTCCAGGCAAAAAACGACTTAACTCCTACGAAAGCGACCAGCCTAACATAAATTTTCCTTAGAGTGAACGACTGCCTCCATGAAGAATCTCGAGATTCTACTGCGGTACTCAGATTTTATAAATGTATTTTATATTAATGCTCAGAGTTTAAGATTTAAATTTGATGAACTATTTAGCAGGAGGAGATTGTAGACCAATCGACCAGGAAAGTACTCCGGGAGGACATCAGTCAGAAGACAGAGATTGCTGGAACTCCCGTTTCTTCTGTTACTGTCCTCTTTAGCTGATCTTTTTCCATGTCTCATTTACCCTTTGAGGGTACAGTCGTACATGCATTTTACACCTTACACAATCTTTTAAAAATTTATAAAAAATGAATAAATGAAATGACAAATAAATAAGAGCCACTGCCATCCCCCTTGTTGCAAGGTACCAACCCCCCACCTCCAAAGGTACAAAAAAAGGGGAGGAGGAATCTCCCCAGCTGCAAGAAGCTGGGGGAGTCCACCTAACCTAAGAGAGAGAGAAGAGACTTTGGGGGAGAAGGAGGGACGGCCTCCCCCCCCCCCAAAGGGGTATACCTAACTTAGGAAGGTAAGAGAGAGAGAGAGAGAGAGAGAGAGAGAGAAAACAGCATCCTTCGTCTGCGAGACGCAGACGCATAATGAGATTTCTTGACAGCATCAGCTGGCTATGAAGGTCCTAATCAGCCAGTTGGCTTAATCAGCCATTTAGCAGTTGGCTTAATCAGCCATTTAGCAGTTTGCTTAATCCGCCAGTTGGCTTAGAAGACTTAGAAGACATAAATTGTTTATGCACTGTATATATATATATATATTAGTAACCTTCGAGCGAATTAAAAGCGCACACAAACGCACATACACTCCCCGACTATATATCCGCTCATAGATCCCCTATTATCACACACACACACACACACACACACACACACAACGTATATAAACAGATGCATTAAGGTCCCAATAGTAAAATATATACGAGCATGCTGAATAACTACCACACAAAAAGAATACCTCCCTACAACCATCACCACAACCAGCACTACAACCACCAATCGTCTAAGTATATACTTTAAGGAACTCATCCCATGAACAGCACATGGTGAGATGAGGGCTACAACCAATCGTCTAAGTATAGACTTTTAAGAGCTCATCCCATCAACACCACGTAGCCGAGATGAGGGCTACAATCCCACAGCACCACAACCAGCACCACAACCACCAATCGTCTAAGTATAGACTTTTAGGAGTTCATCCCATCAACAGCACATGGTGAAATGAGGGCTACAACCAATCGTCTAAGTATAGACTTTTAGGAGCTCAGCACATCAACACCACGTAGCTGAGATGAGGGCTACAACCAGTCCCATATTACTAGTACTGGCCTCATATACCCTGATTTTGGCTTTCTCCTTCATTTTGCCCCCTCCTTCCTACATAAAGAAGTATTGTCCTTGACCAAATATTTGAGGTTGCAGCAATTACTGAATCCTGATTAAATAGAAAGAGTAGAGATTTTCTCGAAGAATATTATATTCTCGTTATGAGATGTTTAACAGCGATAGAAAAGAAAGAAGGGCGGTGGTACAGTACTATACGTTCGGTCACACTTAAAACCCATAATTAAAAACACTACAGAAAATGATAATATAAATGCGACGTTTGTTGAAATCAAAGACAACTGACGAAGGAAATTAATTATACAGTAGGTTCAGGAGACAGGCCTCCCTCTCAAACTGTCGATAGTGATAATTGGCTTCAGGAACTAATTTTTTATGTATGTAGCGAACATGATGCAATAGTTATGGGCGATCTTAATTTACCGTGCAGGGATTGGGGTGGTCCTTTGCAGTCAAATTCCCGTCTTCGACTGTACGAGGGTTTGCTTGAAAGTTCACTTTTTCAAATGGTCAAGAAACCCACCAGAGAACGCAATATTCTAGAATTAGTTTTAAGTACAGACTTAGACTTAATTGATAATATTTCTGGAGGAGACTACTTCTCCACCAGTGATCATGAGCAAATAACATTTAAAAAATAAAACTAATGTCCACAATTCGGAGAGCCTGAAATACGTTTTCTTTGGCTTTTAAAAGAGCTAAACTTTGTGACATGAAACTGCAACTTTCGACCTATAATTGGGATGAGGTTCTACCGCGCGATGATACTAATGGCACATGGACTTTTTTTTAATTATTTTAAACGTTTAGAATCAAGTAATCTCATTACATAAAAAGAGACGAGTGAAGTCTATTAAACCAAAATGGTGGAATGCCGAAATTAAAAGTAGCTTAACGTTAAAAAGGAAAGCGTATTTCAAAGTTAAAGAAACAAATAATTTGTCCGATGAAAATGCTTACAAGCTATTGAGAAGGTGAAGCAAAAATTTATTAGAAAAAGTAAGAATAACTATAAACTATATGTAGTATACATATGTGCATCAACATATGTACTATACAGAGGAACATACACATATACCACATCAAGCAGGATACTCGAATTCCTCCCCAGATATAACATTCTGTTCCCCCTCACTAGCAACACATACACAATGGAGAACAGAAAAACAACTGTCATCAGACCACCTGCCCATCATCATTACAACACATTCTACACTCTGCCCCAACAGCCATAGGCACACTTACAGAAATTACAAAAAAACTGATTGGGAACAGTTCAAAATACAGACTGAGGAACAATTCACCACATTAAACAGCACACCCACCATAAACATCAATACAACACTCAAGACATTTAATCAGATCATCAATAATGCAAACAAATACATACCCAAGAGCAACATTAGGAAATACAAACCAAATTACACTAGAGAAATAGCCCACCTCATAAGGCAACGTAACAACCTCAAACATATCACACAACACCACACACAGAAGCCATAAAACAGCAGATACAACAGCTCAACACAGAAATAAACAACAAACTTAAAGAAAAACAAACAGAAACATTTAGGGAATTCATAACAACACTAACCCACTCCAGAGATACATCCAGGCTATAAAAGACTATAAACAGAAAACAGCCAGAAACAAGAAAACCTACAGATTCGACACGACCATTACACCCTTCAATACAGACCAGACCACCAAGATCATCAAAAACATTAAGAATTCGAAGGCTACTGGACCAGACAAAATATCTAACATACACCTTAAACACTTGTGCCCACAGGGAATACTAGCTCTCACAAATATCAACACATATTCATACCAACACTGTATTATTCCTGACATGAAAACAAGGTAAAATTATTACACTACTCAAACCAAACAAAAATCCAACAGAACCAGCTTCCTATAGACCCATTACTTTACTATGCACACCTTCCAAAGTAACAGAAAGACTAATCTTACAAATCACCAACCCACACATACCACTATCGCCTACTCAACATGGATTCAGACCACACCACTCAACGACGGCATTACTCACTAACCTCACGCAGCACATCATGGATGGCATCAACTCTAGACGACCAGCTCAACGTACACTATTAGCAACAATAGACATTAGTAAAGCATTTGATGCTATCCCACGTTTCCCTCTCATAAACAAAATACTCAACACAAACCTGCACAATAACACCAAAAGCGTATCTTTCAGGAAGATACTCACATGTCACCTTTAATGGCAAGTCATCCAAAAACAAGCTTTTTCCGAACGGGGTCCCTCAAGGCTCTGTTCTCTCACCAACACTGTTCAACTTATACATGGATGACATTCCAACACCCAAAGATAACAAGCTTACCTTATAATCATATGCAGACGACATCACTCTAACGTCCACCCACAACAATATCGACACCGCTACAAATAACCTACAAACATACATAAACAGTAACTGAGTATACAAGACTGGCTCACACACACCAGACTCAAAGTAGCGCCCACAAAATCAACAATCACCTTGCTTACAAGCAACACAAAATAACACCAGATAACTCCACAGCTTACACTGAACAACAACATTCCACACATTCGCAGGACCAAAATGCTTGGGGCTACATACAACACATCATTATCTTTTGCAAACCACATTCAACATTAAAAAAAATGTACGTCCAGACTTAACACGCTTAGAGTACTAACAGGCACAAACTTTGGACACCAGCAGGAAACAACATCACTCGTATAAAAACAATATATTCGCTCAGTTATGAACTATGCTAGCCCATGCTGGGCACCCATTATCTCAAACACACACATAAACACCTTACAGGACAATACAAAACAACGCACTTCGTATCATTACAGGATGCACTCAAACAACACCAATAGAACACCTGCACACAGAAACAAAAATACTGAAAGTTAGGGAACATTTAGACAAGAGGGGAACACAATTCATGGCAGCAACGACAACTAACCCACAACACCCTTGCCACTACATGTACAATTATGCAACGACACCTCGCACCATTAACGTAACACTATAGAGACATTATAACCAAATACTCCATTCCATACCACGCCCCACAGATATCACAGAGTGCAGAGAATACACACACACCTAACCCACAAAGCACTGACACGATTCGGTCCGAATGCGGTCGTATGTGCGAAGGCGCCACCCATTAACAGGTCAGAGATCAGCCTGAGCAGATCGGATCGAGTTAACTCAGCACGATTCCGATGTGGACATCACCCCAACTTACAGACATATAAACAGACTAGACAACTCCACAGACGACACCTGCCACCTGTGCCAGGACACACCACAAACAATTGAACACATTATGACAGACTGTACCGCTCTAACACAACATAGAACACAACACAACATCACTAGTGCGCTGAATCTCTGGTCCACTCCGGAGAAGGCGATCGGTTACCTGCGTGCCGCCGGCTTGCTCGATCAGGGTGGGCTGATCGGCTAACCAACAACAACATATATACAACTTTGAACCAAATGCAAAGTAAATGCAAACAACTTTAAAAAGAAAGAAGACTATTTACGTCAATTACATATTCATCTTTATTTGTCCTGAGTTTTCTCGTGAGATCTATGACTTTTACTCTCGAATGTACGCGCTGTTCCTTTTCTTTTATGTAATAATTCTGGAGTATCCCGTTTCAACATCCAGCAGTTCCAAATTTTTTGTTTTAAACTTCACTAAACGGAAAACAAAACAGATCTATTTTCACAAGTGACTGCGAAACTTCAAGCACCCGTATTGATTTTGAGTGCCCTCAGAAAATAAATTTCAGATTCCTTAAAAAGTTAAAGATTCTATCAACGTAAAAGCTCAACCATTAGGAATGCAGCTGACGAGGAAGTTTCTAACAGTGGCTGTATCCTCCAGCGCGGGACACGTTAACGCGAAGAAGAGACGACGTCAAACCGAAACATCAACGCGCTGGTGGCCAAACTTCCTCAAATCTCCGTGCAGCGGGCTGTCTACGGTTGGCCAGAGTGGCAGTCGACGGCCTGTTGCGTGGCACGGTCAGAGTGCCGATCGGCTCCCGGGGCGGGACCTATACCAGCGTGCTATTTTTTCATTTCCGGGGAGCAATTGCGTGCTCCACGGACTACTTTTACTCTCCGGCGACATTAAGACTAATCCAGGCCCCACTACAACTTACACATGTCACCATACACAAACACATAGACACAATAGGACCATGAGACACATACAGAAGCATAATATTAACATATTACAGTACAACGCAGATGGCCTCACAAACAAAATCATGCAGCTTAGGGAATTCGTACACAAACAAAACATTTACATAGCACTTATACAAGAAACAAAACTAAAACGCACACACAAAACACCCACCATCCCTGACTTCACGGCGATCCGTCAAGATCGTACTAGGGGTCACGGGGGCGGACTCATCACTTACATATATAAAAGCATTAGCTACAGTGATTCCAGCCACCCAAAACATTACAGACACCCAAGCAGATAACGCGATAGAAATACAGGCAGTTAACATTAAAACGGTACCCGGTCGATTCGCCGACGGACGTTTTGCCGACAGACATTTTGCCGACGGACGTTTCGCCGAACGGACGATTCGCCGACGGCTGTTTCGCCGAACGGACGATTCGCCGACGGCTGATTCGCCGAACGGACGATTCGCCGAATGGACTGTCGTTAATATGTCTATGACAAAATACACACACATGTTATTAAAGGTTATTATTAAATGTTATTGAATTATTTTGTTAAAATATTAAATTATGTTAAATTGACAGTTATAGACGCTTGACGTAAAAACATAGATACCTTTTTTAAATAAATTTATATCGATAATACTACATAAAATGTTTATCTATCTATACATACAGTATGTATATATATATATATATATATATATATATATATATATATATATATATATTATATATATATATATATCTTTCTCGGTGTATATTGTATAATTTAAAACTTTCGTTTTAGACCATGGAATTCACTTTGACGGTGTCCGGCGAATTTGGCTACAACAGTTTGTCTAAAGATACAATTCATCTACAACAATTTGTCTACAACAATTTATCTACAACAATTAGTCTACAGATACAATTTAACTACAATAATTTGTCTACAGATACAATTTGTCTAGAGAAACTATTACTAATATTATTTAAAAAATGACGATTGGTTAGGTTAAGTCGTGATATTTTCGTATGTTTTAACAGTAAACTAACGAAAATATCATGACTTAACCTAACCAATCGTCAAGGGTGTACTAACTTTTTATGGCCTTTCTCTGAATCAATAAATTGAAGAGGCATTGTGGGTTACTGAACAGTGAACAATGTAAAAGTTCCAGGATGACTGCAATTTTAAATGCGAAAACCTAAGACATAAGTTACTAAGATTTAAAAAAGGCAACAAACGAACAAACGTTTCAGAATAGCTTAAACTATAAAGGGACGAACGCAAGACTTAAATTATAAAAGTTAACAACTAATTTTCATATTTAAATTATATTTGTTTTTTTATTAATGACAGTCCATTCGGCGAATCGTCCGTTCGGCGAATCGTCCGTTCGGCGAATCGTCCGTTCAGCGAATCGTCCGTTCGGCGAAACAGCCGTCGACTCAATGTCCGTTCGGTCAAATGTCCGTCGGTGAAATGTCCATCGGCCAAATGTCCGTCGGTCATCTGTCAGGCCACGCATTAAAACACACTCAAAACACAACACCACACTCATACATACATCCCACCAGATAGTTCACCTCAGGTGGCAGCCAATTACAATCTAGTTACACAATCTGGCATCTCTCAATAACGTCATCTCAGGAGGAGACTTCAACGCTAAAGACACTAGTTGGTACCTGCACAACCAAAACAACACCAGAGGCGTCAACATAGCCACACAACTAAACAGCCTCTTCATTCTTAACAACACAGAACAACGTACACACATACCACATCAAGCAAGATACTGAAACTCCTCCTCAGACATAACGTTCTGTTCCCCCTCACTAGCAAGACATACACACTGGAGAACAGAAAAACAACTGTCATCAGATCACCTGCCCATCATCATTACAACACATTCTACACTCTGCCCCAACAGTCTTAGGCTCACTTACAGAAATTACAAGAAAGCTGATTGGGAACAGTTCAAAATACAGACTGAGGAACAATTCACCACATTAAACAGCACACCCATCATAAACATCAATACAACACTCAAGACATTTAATCAGATCATCAATAATGCAAACAAATACATACCCAAAAGCAACATTAGGAAATACAACCCAAATTACACTACAGAAATAGTCCACCTCATAAGGCAACGTAACAACCTCAAACATAACACACAAACACCACACACAGAAGCCACAAAACAGCAGATACAACAGCTCAACACAGAAATAAACAACAAACTTAAAGAAAAACAAACAGAAACATTTAGGGAATTCATAACAACACTAAACCACTCCACAGATACATCCAGGCTATACAAGACTGTAAACAGCATTACCCACTCTAACAGCGGCATTCACACCTCACACGCGGCTATCTCTCGCAGCCAAAATAATATTTCAACATATACACAACAAGCTAACATTCTAGTTAATCACTACGCAAAAATAAGTTACTTAAACAGAGACAACAACCAGAAACACGCAGACAGACAAACAGCCAGACACAAGAAAACCTACAGACTCGACACGACCATTACACCCTTCAATACAGACCAGACCACCAAGATCATCAAAAACATTAAGAATTCGAAGGCTACTGGACCAGACAACATATCTAACATACACCTTAAACAATTGGGCCCACAGGAAATACTAGCTCTCATAAATATCAGCACATATTTATATCAACACTGTATTATTCCTGACATATGGAAACAAGGTAAAATTATTACACTACTCAAACCAAACAAATATCCAACAGAACCAGCTTCCTACAGACCCATTACTTTACTATACACACTTTCCAAAGTAACAGAAAGACTAATCTTACAAATCACCAACCCACACATACCACTATCGCCTACTCAACATGGATTCAGACCTCACCAATCAACAACGACATTACTCACTAACCTCACGTAGCACATCATGGATGGCAACTCCAGGCGACAAACTCAACGTACACTATTAACAACAATAGACATTAGTAAAGCATTTGATGCTATCCCACGTTTCCCTCTCATAAATAGAATACTCAACACAAACATGCACAATAACACCAAAAGGTGGCTGAGCAACTATCTTTCAGGAAGGTACTCACATGTCACATTTAATGGCAAGTCATCCAAAAAAACTTTTTCCGAACGGGGTCCCTCAAGGCTCTGTTCTCTCACCAACACTGTTCAACTTATACATGCATGACATTCCAACACCCATAGATAACAAGCTTACCTTTTCATCATATGCAGATGATATCACTCTAACGTCCACCCACAACAACATCGATCCCACTACAAATAACCTACAAACATACATAAACAGTATACAAGACTGGCTCACACACAATAGACTCAAAGTAGCACCCACAAAATCAACCATCACCTTGCTTACAAGCAACACAAAAGAACACCAGATAACTCCACAGCTTACACTAAGCAACACCAACATTCCACACACTCACAGGACCAAAATACTTGGGGTCACATACAACACATCATTATCTTTGGCAAACTACATTCAGGACATTAAAAACAAATGTACGTCAAGACTTAACACGCTTAGGGTACTAACAGGCACAAACTTTGGACACCAGCAGGAAACAACATAACTTGTATACAAACAATATATTCGCTCAGTTATGAACTATGCTAGCCCATGCTGGGCACCCATTATCTCAAACACACACATAAACACCTTACAGACAATACAAAACAACCCACTTCGTATCATTACAGGGTGTACTCAAACAACACCAATAGAACACCTGCACACAGAAACAAAAATACTGAAAGTTAGGGAACATTTAGACATGAGGGGAACACGATTCATGGCAGCAGCGACAACTAAACCACAACACCCTTGCCACTACATGTACATTCATGCACCAACACCTTGCACCATTAAGGTAACACCAGAGAGACATTATAACCAAATACTCCATTCCATACCACGCCCCACAGACATCACACAGTACAGAAAACACATACACACACACCTAACCCACAAAGCCCTGACACGACTCTGTCCAAATGCGGTCCTAGGTGCGAAGCCGCCACCCATTAACAGGTTAGAGACCACCTGAGCAGATCGGATCGAGTTAACTTAGCACGATTTCGATCTGGACATCACCCCAACTTACAGACATATAAACACAGACTAGACAACCCCATAGACGACACCTGCCACCTGTGCCAGGACACACCACAAACAATTGAACACATTATGACAGACTGTACCGCTCTTACACAAAATAGAGCACAACACAACATCATTAGTCCCCTGAACCTCTGGTCCACTCCGGAGAGGGCGATCGGTTACCTGCGTGCCGCCGGCTTAGTCGATCAGGGTGCGCTGATCGGCTAACCAACAACAACAACAACTATATATAGTAAACTAAATTAATTAGAATCCAAAGAAATTCTATAATTACGTTAGGAATAAGAATTTAACTTCGCAGACTATTGGTCTTCTCATAGGCGAAATAAACGAACAAATTTACGATGACTTCCAAATGACGGAAGTTTTAAATAAATTATTTTCTTCCGTCTTTACTAACGAAAATAGTATGAACATTCTCGTTCCCGTAATCATACTTAGTGATGATCATTTAAAGTTTCACGATTTTACCATTAGTGAAAGTGAAGTACTCTCGGCCATAGGTGAAATTAATCCGAATAAAACTCCAGGTCCAGATAAGCTGTACCTTACGGTACTTAGAGGAACGAACTGCGCTTTCTCTCTCTTCTCACATATATATTTAATAATAACAATAAATCGTTACAGTCTGGAGAAGTCCCGTTCGATTGGAAACTTGCAAACATTACGCCAATATTTAAAAAAGAGAACAAATCGCTTCCAGGAAATTATCGTCCCATTAGTCTTAATTCAGTAGTTGGTAAGCTTATGGAGACGATCATTCTGGGCAAAATAATTAATCACTTAAAAATTAATAAATTAATCAGAGCTTCTCAGCACGACTTTCGACGTAATCGTTCTTGTCTTTATAATCTGCTTCATTTTTTTAATAATATTGTAAATATATATGGCGAGAGTAAAAGAGTAAATATTAATATTTCGATTTTGTGAAGGTTTTGATAAAGTGCCACATAGGAGATTATTAGCTGAATTTCATTCTCACGGAATTGATGGTAATGTTCTCAAATGGATTGAAAATTGGCTCAGTGGACGTAAACAAAGAGTGGTCATTAATGGCAAAGCGTCAAACTGAAAAAATGTAACTAAGGGCATGCCTCAGGGATCAGTACTGGGACCAGTTCTTTTTATTATTTATATCAGTGACATCGACGTAGGAATTAAGAGTATAATTTCAAAATTTGCGGATGATACCAAACCATGGGGACGAACAAAATCAGCGTTAGAACGTTTGCAGATTCAAGAAGATATTAATAAATTACTCGAGTGGGCAGAAATTTGGCAAATAAACTGTAATATAGATAAATGCAAAACGTTGCATATCGGTAGAAAAAATGTTAAAGTACAGTATTTTATGCGCGACAAGAGACTAACGAGAAAGATTTAGGTATTTTTATTGCCGACACTCTTAAACCGAGTAAGCAATGTATCGAAGCGGTCAGGTAAGCAAATAGAATCTTACGATTTATTGGTAGGTCATTTGAATTTAACTCGGAGGAAACAATGCTTACATTATATAATTCCTTAGTACGCCCCCACCTGGAATACTGCGTTCAGTTCTGTTCACCATATTTACGACAGGACATGGACAGAATGGAGAGAGTGTAGCGACGGGCTACTTAGATGATTCCCAGACTAAGAAACAAATCTTACGCTGTCCGTTTGGAAACGTTAAATTTATTCTCACTTGTAAAAAGGCGAATTCGAGGAGATTTAATCCAGTATTTAAAATGATTAACGGTTTCGATAATGGCAATGCCAAAAAACATTTCACCTTCAGAAATGCAGACAGAACTCGCGGTAATGGTCTCAAATTAGTAGGTAAACGTTTTAATTCTAGTAAAGCTAAACATTTTTTCTTCAATCGTATGGTTAATTTGTGGAATGGATTGCCAGCCAGCGTAGTTCAAGATAATTCGAACGAATCCTTTGAAAGGAGACTAGATGCCTATCTTGCCCTAAACCCCCAGTTAGAAGTATTTGGTAGAGCGTAGAAGTATTGTAGAATTTTTACTCGGATTCCTTCCTCTTTACTTTTCATTTTATCTTTAAACTTCTTTCCTTCCTTTCAAGCTCTCTGCTTTTCTTTAAAACTTTCACTTGTCTAAATTTTATTACATCTTTTAACTTTCCTCCCAAAACAGACAGCCTCTCTGGGACCAGCCGGTCTGTTGCTGTTTAGTGTCCTTTGTATTCCTTTGTAATATGCCAAAATCTTCGCTTTTCATCGGATCATGAAGAAACACGACAGGAATGTACAGAAAAATATGTTTATATGTTTTTGAATTATTGTCATTTCAGCCAAATTTTCTTATTGTAATTGCAGGGCATCCCATCAAAGTGCGATAAAATTCGCCAAAAATTAAAAAAAAAAAATCTTAAAATGTTTCCTACAACAGTTTTTAGGTAGGCTTTCAGGAAAAATAAATGGTATGTCTGTGCTTTCAGCTGTTTATGACGCATTTCTTTTTAAAGGGGACCTGACAGGCACCCTACTTTGTAATATATCTAAGGATTCTCAAGAAACTTGTTGAAAGTGTTGCCATTGTATAGACCTCTGGAATTTATTCGAACCGGCTGATTCCACCATTCTTTACCATAGGTCAGTGTCCGTCCATCCATCCATCGTGTTCTGCCTATCAGGCAGGTCCAACTCATGTGTCCCGCCAAAGTGTTCTATCCTGAGCTATCCTTTTCATCTCATGAAAGTTTATCAAGGTCAGTGTATCAACTCCAAAAATATTGTCGAAACGAACAAAAGTGATAGAAGTGAAAATAGTCTTCTTGAAATACACTTTAAAAATGTTATCTCAAAATTTTGCCATTATTGATAGTGAAGGCTTAAAATAAAAGAAAATTTAAATTCTTGTGGAATATGAAATACTTGATGGAGGACTATGAATTTTATATCAGCCTATAAGACATCATATACTCTTTATAGCATCATATATTTTATAATTTTAAAAAAACTAAACAATATATTGTTATAGCAATTGCCAATGAAAGGTAAATTAGTAATCTAAGTGATCAAAATGTTATAGCGAGTTGTTTGCATATAAAATTTAATTAACTACGCCAAGTGCTCAAAATGTTCTCCGGCTGCATGAATGCACTTTTGAATGCGTCGACTAACTGATTCGCAGACATGGACTAATGTGGATGCTGTGATGGTCCCGCAATTTTCCCTAATTGCATCCTTAAGGTGTTCGAGTGTTGCAGGTCTTGTACCATAAACTGCATCCTTCAGGTAGCCCCACAAGTAAAAATCAAGTGGAGTCAAGTCCGGTGAACGTGGAGGATACTCAACGCTTCCTCTTCGTCCTATCCAACGGTTAGGCAACGTTTCATCGAGGTACCTTCTGACATCACAATGATAATGAGGGGGGGGCTCCATCTTGTTGAAAGTAAAAGTCGTCGTTTCCAAACAACTTTCGAACTGCAGGTATAATTTCTGTCCGCAGCATGTCGAGATATGCGGCACCGGTAACTGTCCCATTAAAGAAAAATGGTTCAACCAAACCCCTGGATGATAAACCACACCATGCTGTTAATCCTGGTAAATTAACATGTTTCTTCACATAAACGTGTGGATTATCAAGTGACCAGTACCTGCAGTTGTGTCGATTTACTGTGCCATTCAGCTTGAAGGTAGCTTCATCAGACCACACGATTTTGTTGTATTGAAAGTGCATTCATGCCGCCGGAGAACATTTTGAGCACTTGGCGTAGTTAATTAAATTTTATATGCAAACAACTCGCTATAACATTTTGATCACTTAGATTACTAATTTACCTTTCATTGGCAATTGCTATAACAATATATTGTTTGGGTTTTTTTTAAATTATAAAATATATGATGCTATAAAGAGTATATAGTTTTTTTTGGGACACCCTATATATAGTACAAACTTCATTTTTATACTCTCTTAGATTTTGTTACATTAATTTCTGAAGAACAGCTTTCATATGAATCTGAAGTTTTAGGCTGTTTTAGGCTGTTTTAAGCTTAAAATGGGATTCTGGAGAAACAGCATTTGAAACAGCAAAAATTGTTGTATCATATTACATACTTTTTAATTTAGGGCATTAAAATTTCCAACTCACATTTTCTGAAAAAATGTCTCAAAAGTATTTTGTGTTGAACAGCCGAGAATATCGTACCCATTGGAAACAGATGAAAGAAATTTATAGCTACTGTACATAGAACAATGCCTTTCCTCTGTCTGCAAAATTTCACCAAGTTCAGATGATTAATTATCTTTCAAGAACTTCAAACGTGAGACGACGTATGAACATACCTTTCCAGAAATTTTCGGATTATGGCCACCGTGATAAGCATGCGTCTTATATTTTCCATATCTGGAGAAGGGATTCTCTCTCTCTCTCTCTCTCTCTCTCTCTCTCTCTCTCTCTCTCTCTCTCTCTCTTTATATATATATATATATACTGTATATATAACCTCATGACCTTAGCAGTTCCGTGCGTTGGTCCCTCTTTACACGAAGGTCAAGCTGGTGGCCCCGCCTTTAGGCCTGGTTTGGTAGAGGAGCGAGTTGCTCTCTGCACTCTCCATCGCACATAACCCATAGCTTCTTTTGAAGACCCCAACTTTGACCCCTGTCACGTTCCTGAGGACCTTTGGAAGCTGGTTAAAAAGTTTTGGTCCCCTGACAACCACACTATTTTCCTTCAGTGTTGAGGGTGTTCCTTGTCGGACCTTTAGTTTGGGAACAATGCACATTCTACCTTTCCTATTTTCCAGTGTTGTTTAGATGGTAATTGGGTTTAGTTTGAGTTTTTGGTACCAGTTTTTCGATCATTTTCCATATGTAGATTATGGTGTACTTCTCTCTTCTTCTTTCCTGGGAGCGGAGGCGGATCAAGCCACCTCAGGACCCCGGGGCAATGAAGAATATGGGGGCCCTTTTCTATAGCTTTTTATTAACAATACATGTACATGTACAGTACATAGTACATTTACACGAATTATATGTACGGTGCTCAGGCTAATTGAGAAACAAACTTAAAAGAACCTTAAGATAGTGTATTTTGCCGTTGCCAAAACCAAACAGTATTAAACAAACTTTACTTTCGGGCCTATAAAACATAAAATAAAACAGGGAATTTGTCAGTTTGTGTACTGAAAAAAGTTTGCGAAATCTCCAATTATATCATCGAAACTCAGATGATTGGGCGGCCCCTCAAGTATGAGAGACTGAGGCTTCAGCCTCAATAGCCTCAGTGATAATCCACCACTGCCAGGGAGCACAGATTTAGTTTACGTAGTCATTCCCAGTAGTTGAGTTCTTTGCAGCCATCAATCTTAGTTGTGAAATGTCCCTGAGTTTCTTCTAGTTTATTAATTTCTTTCATTTTATATGGGGACGTCAAGTCTGAGCAGTATTTACACGATCAGTGTTTTTAGCAGGGGAATCATTACTTTCTTGTTCCTTCTTTTAAACGTTCTTAGTACCCGCCCCTCGACTCTTTTTGCTTTGTTTATCGCTATCTGATTTTGTGTCTCGAATTTCGAATCATCGGTCATAATAACCCCCAAATCGATCGCTTTCGTGCTTCTCCGAATTTCCTGTCTATCTGGGCCATAATATGCTGTCTGTTTAAGGTCCTCATTTCTACCATATCTTAAGAGTTGAAATTTCTCGGTGTTAAATGTCATGTTGTTGTCTTCTGACCGTTTGTACATTCTCTCCCTCTGCAAGGACTCCACCTCTTTTGCATAGCTGATTTTTCTGTTGATCTTTGTATCGTCTGCAAAGGATGTTACGAAACTGTTGCTGGTTACTCCATTGTCTCTATCTGTTAGCATGATAATGAACAGGAGTGGGGCCAGTACTGTACCTTGTGGTACTGAGCTGCCATTTTCCCACTTTGCCTGTTATTCCCATATGGTTCATTTGTCGAAAGCTTTAGCAAAATCTGTGTATATGACATCGTACTTTTCATTGCCTTCCAGTGCATCTACGATATTGTTATAGTGCTCTAGAAGTTGCGATAGGTATGATCTTCCTGATCGGAATCCGTGCTGATTCTCGTTGAATATTTCCAGTGTCTCCAAGAAGTCATAGATTTTCTGTCTAACTATTCTTTGAAAATATTTTGCTAAGATGGGACGTCAATGACAGTGGTCTGTAGTTCTTTGCTTGAGATCTATTCCCTCCTTTATATATAGGGGCAATGTTTGCTTTTTTCAGGATGGTCGGTATTTCCCCAGTGTCTAGGGATCTTCTCCACATCCAGTATAAAGGTGTAACTATTTAATTTTTACAGTTTTTAATTAATAATGCATTCCATTTGTCCGGACGTGCAGCTGAATGTGATTTCATTTGTCCTATAGCTCTCGCTATATCTTCTGGAGTAAAATCGGAATCTGTTATACAACCTCCTTGGAATTTCTCTTGAAAGAATACATCTATGTCAGGTATCGTTTTGTCACTTTTTGGGGTACTGGAGACTGATTCGTTCTGGGTTCTCAATGTTTCAGATATTTCTTTTAGATCGTTGGTTAGTTCATTATTTCCTTTCTTTAAGGGTCCGATAGTAGCGCGCGTTTTCTTTTTTATTTTCGCATGGCCATCGAAGTATTTTGGATTTTCTTTTATCATTTCTGCCACCTTTTCTTCTTCCTTCTCTGTATGGCCCTTAATCAGGGTTTGTATTTTGCTATCGATACTCTACAGTTTTTCTTGTATTACTTTCCTGGTATTGTTGTCTCTGCAATTAACTAACTTCGCCGCTATATCTTTCTTTTGCGAAATATTGTTCGCTTTTTGGCTGTCTAACCAGTTCCTCTTTTCCTTTGGCTGTGCTTTCGGAGCATATTTTTCTAAAATTTTCAGCGTCTTTTCTTCCAAGGTTGTAAACATTTCTTCGGTTGTTTTATTCTCTAAAACTGTTTTCCACTCTATTTGGGCTATGTGTGATCTGATTCCTTCCCAATTTATAGTCTTGGAGTTTAAGTTAAATGTCCCAAATTTGCTTCTTTCTTCAGTATGTGTATTGTCTTTTAATGTTGTTACATATTTGTTGATATCTCGATATGTTGTGGTCTGATATAATAGTTAGGGTTAATTTTTTTATATCATCATTGAAGTTCCTGTTATTCGTGAACACCAGATCCAGGCAGTTATTTTTTCTGGTGTTTTCTGTTATCTCTTGTGTTAACATAAATTCGTTTGCTAGGAAAAACATTTTTGCTTGCTCTTGGTCTTCTCTTGTCCCCCCCCCCTTGTCATGGTATATATATACAGGGTGGGCGGAAAGTACCTCCCTAATTTAAATTACATATAAATTATGTATAAATTGTGATTGTATTGTTATATTGTTATGGTGTGTTCTCTAAAGTGGTACAATTGTAACGGTAATCTTTTTTCTCTAAAGTGTTCTCTTTGTGTTCTCTAAAGTGGTACAATTGTAACGTTCATTTTTTTTTTTTCATTTCAGATTGAAGGGTAACATGGCTGAGCGTTTAACACTGCAGGAGCGTGCCCAGTTGGCGGCACGGTACGAAGTTTGGCAATCTGTCGTTCGAGTTCAAAGATGGTGGCGGGCCATTCACGGACCACGTGCCCAAGTGGACCCGAAAACAATCAAGAACTGCCACTCGAAGCTCATGACCACGGGGTCTGTGGCAGATGTTCGAAGATGTGGTCGCCCTTCGACATCCAGGGCCCAGGAGACGGTGCAGGCAGTTCAGGAAATGTTCGCACGGAGTCCACGAAAGTCAACTCGCCAGGCAGCTCGGGAAAGTGGACTCTCCCGCTACTCAGTGCGAACTGTGCTGAAGAAGGAGCTGAACTGGCGTGCGTGGAAGCCGCATTACTGCCAATCTCTCTCGGACGAGGAATGCGACATTCGCATGGAGTTCGGGGAAATCATGCTGGCTTGGCATGAAGACTGGCCCCATCTCTTCCGCAACATCCTCTGGAGCGACGAGGCGGTGTTCCACGTTGGAGGCTTTGTCAACCGCCACAATTGCCACTACTGGGCAGGAGAGGATCCCATGGTTACCGCTGAAAAACGGCAGAATCGGTTCAGTGTAACGGTGTGGTGTGGTATGACCTCAGATCAGGTTGTGGGCCCGTTCCTTCTGCGCAACACCATGAATGCTGAGCGGTACCTTGCTATGTTGCGAAACGAGGTCTGGCCGGTTGTCAGCACATGGGAGAACATCGACGATCTGATATTTATGCAAGATGGCGCCCCTCCGCACTTCGCTCTTGTTGTCCGTGAGTGGCTGGATGCCCACTTCCCTGGGCGTTGGATGGGTCGTCGTGGTCCACATCAATGGCCAGCCAGGAGCCCCGACTTGACACCGTGCGACTTCTTTCTTTGGGGGTGGGTAAAGGAAGAAGTCTACCGCACCAAACCGAGGACATTGGAAGAACTGGAGGACCGAATTCGGGAAGTCATGTCCTCCATCCCGCCGGAGTTCCTGCTAAAGTCAGTGGACGCCATTCCTGGGCGGCTCCAGAAGCTGGTGGAAAGAGTTGGAGCCCACATTGAAATTTAGAGAAAACCTACCATGTATGCCTACCTTTTCATATTATTTCTTCTGAAATAAATTTATAATATACGTATTTTTTTACCAATCCAAAATAGGGAGCTACTTTCCGCCCACCCTGTATATATATATATATATGTGTGTGTGTGTGTGTATATATATATATATATATACCGTATTTTACGCCTCATAAGACGCTACAAGTGGTAAGACGCACCTTATATTTAGCAAGGAATATTTAGGAAAAAAAATATTTCGAAGATTTATTAGCCTGACAAAAAATATATCCCCATAACTTTATTAAAAGAACATTAAACAAAACAATAACATATGAGCACTGAAGTGACATATTTAATTATCCTCAAATCCTGAGATTTTCGTGCTGCTGCTGTCATCACTGCTGGCATCGTCACCAACATCACTGCCACTAGCTGATTCTGGGTCGTCCGCTGTGTCACTATCTTCATAAAGAAGCTCATCCTCTGTTCCATCCAATGAATTGCTAATTCTACATTTCTTGAATGACTTTACTAGTATTTCTTCTCTCACTGCTGCCCATGATGTCTTCACCCACTCACACACCTTGACCTTACGATGCTAAGACGCAAGGTGATTTTTGGAGACGTTTTTCAGGAAAAAAGTAGCGTCTTATGAGGCGTAAAATACGGTATACACACAGTGTATTATATATATATATATATATACACACACACAATATCTATTTCTACCCACCTTTTTGCATTTTATGAATGGGAAATTAAAATCTCCGCAGAATATTTTATTAGGGACTGAAGAGTTTACAGACTTCATTAGGTTTCTGATAGCAATAGCATCCAAGAATTTTTCAGTTGGAGTGTTCGGAGGTCTATAGATGATTATAAGTACCACGTTTAGTTTTTCTATTATTACTGCTAAAAGTTCCACAAAGCTGTTTGATTTACTTTTTATTGTCTCTGCCATATAGCACATCCACCTTTACGTATTGCTGTTCTATAAGCTCTTAGTAAGCTGTAACCATCGATATGTATCTCTTTCTTATCAATACAATATTCGTAGTTTTCGCAGTCTGCTTGAGCAATCTTTAAGATGTGTTCCTGTGAAGCATGCGATGTCCGCCGTTATTTCGCTCATAATTTGTTTCAGGTCCCCCAGCCACTTGGGGTGCAAGCCAGCACAACTCAGTGCCGGTCCCAAGCCCGGATAAATGGTGAGGGTTGGCGTCAGGAAGGGCATCCGGCCGTGAAAGATTTTGCCAAAACCAAGAATGATGAGCCAAATTCATATAGCCTCGGAAAATGCCAGGGCGTACCCCGTATGCGACGCGCTGGGGCCTCGCCTGACCCCCGCGAGAAATGGACGAGGGCCTGCCGAGTCGAGGACGGGCTCGGGTAAAGAAGCTAGTCCGAGTGGTTAGAGTTGGGACGTTGAATGTAGGCTCTATGACTTGGAGAGGAAGGGAGGTGGCGGATTTGATGGAGAGACGGTGTGTGGGAGTATTGTGTGTGCAGGAGACGAGGTGGAGAGGAGATAAAGCAAGGGAGCTGGGAGGGGGATATAAGTTGCTTTATAGTGGAACGAATGAACAGGGTAGAAACGGTGTTGGTATAGTGCTGTCAGAAGTGCTGAAGGATAGCCTGGTGAGTGTGAGTAGAAGGAGCGATAGAGTTATGAGTGTTAAGCTGGGCCTTGACGAGATGACGGTGAACATCGTGAGTGCGTATGCCCCCCAAGCTGGCTGTGAAGGCGTAGAAAAGGAAGTGTTTTGGAATCAGTTGGATCAAGAACTCGGTGCGATACCAGAGGGGGAAAAAGTGATCTTGGGTGGAGACCTGAATGGCCATGTGGGAAGAAGTAGAGAGGTGATTGAGAGGGTGCATGGTGGTTGGGGCGTGGGAGAGAGAAATGAAGAAGGGGAAAGGGTGGTGGATTTCGCGATTGCGTTTGATCTAGCGATAGTCAACACCTTCTTCCAGAAAAAAGATAACCAGTTTGTGACCTATAGGAGCGGAGGAAGAGAAAGCCAGATAGACTTTCTAATGTGCAGGAGATCCCATTTGGAAGAAGTTAAGAACTGCAAAGTCATAAACGGGGAAAGCGTGGCGGTGCAACATAGAATCCTGGTGATGGATTGGTCGTTTAAGAGTGGTAGGAAAAGAAGGCAAGAACAGGTGACACCTAGGATAAAGTGGTGGGGACTGAAGAAAGAAGACCAGAAAAGGAAATTTGAGGAGAAGGTTTTGGAAGAAGTAAGGTCGTTGGAGAGTGTACAAGAATGGTGGGAGGAGAACAGCCGGGTGATATTGAGAGTTGGTGAGGAAGTACTGGGCAAAACATCAGGTAGAAGACCCCCTGAAGATAAAGAGACGTGGTGGTGGAATGAAGAGGTTCAGGAAGTGATTAAAAGGAAGAAAGATGCTAAAAAGAAGTGGGACACATCTGGTAGACAAGAGGATAGAGAAAGCTATAGGCAGGCGAAAAAGGGGGCGAAGAAGGGAGTGGCAAGAGCCAAGGCGCAGGCGATGGATGAAGTATATAAAGAGTTGGAGACACCGGCGGGAGAGAGAAAGATCCTTAGAATAGCGAAGGCTAGGGATAAGGCGAGTAAAGATTTTACTCAAATTAAACAGGTAAAGGATGGGCAGGGAGTGGTCTTAAAGGATCAGGATAAAATCATGGATAGATGGAAGAGTTATTTTGAACATCTGTTAAATGAGGAAAACCCAAGGGTTATTTTTGAAGATGGTGTCCCAAATCAAGGGTTAACTTCAGGAGTGAGTAGGGAGGAGGTGAAGGTGGCGTTGAAAGGAATGAAGAAGGGGAAGGCATTGGGACCGGATGGGATACCAGTGGAGGCGTGGAATTGTTTGGGAGATGAGGGCATAGATCTATTGTGGGATCTGATGCAGAAGATATATGAACAAGAGGAAATGCCGGAGGAGTGGGGGGATAGTACACTCGTACCTATCTACAAAGAGAAGGGGGACATCCAGGATTGTGGAAATTATAGGGGAATAAAGCTTATGTCACACACGATGAAGGTTTGGGAAAGGATTATAGAGAAAAGGCTAAGAGAAGAGACAACCGTGGGGGAAGAGCAGTTGGGTTTTATGCCAGGTAGGGGAACAACTGATGCGATTTTTGCACTGAGGCAGTTAATGGAGAAACACCGGGAGCGACAAAAGGGACTGCACATGGTTTTCATCGACCTAGAGAAAGCATAGGATAGAGTGCCACGCCAGGAGGTTTGGAGGTGTATGAGAGAGAAAGGTGTGCCGGAGAAGTACGTTAGGTTGGTGCAAAGTATGTATGAAGGAGCAAGGACCCAGGTTAGGAGTAGTGTAGGTGTAACGGAATGGTTCCCCGTGAGGGTTGGTCTACATCAGGGATCTTCTTTGAGCCCGTACCTTTTTGTTTTGATTATGGATGTGTTGGCCCAGGGGATAAAAGATCAATCCCCTTGGTGTATGCTCTTTGCAGACGATATTGTTCTGTGCAGCAACAGGAGAGAAGTAGTAGAAAGAAAATTGGAGGAATGGAGGAGGGCTTTTGAAGACAGAGGGTTGAAAATCAGCAGAAAGAAAACGGAGTACCTGAGGTTCTACGAAAATCAAGACTCAGAAATTAGTTTAGAGGGAGCGAGGTTAAAGAGAGTAAGTAAGTTTACGTACTTGGGATCGACAGTGGCTGAGGACGGTGAGCTGGACACAGAAATAACACACAGAGTGCAATCTGGTTGGAAAAATTGGAAGAAAGTTTCAGGGGTGTTGTGTGACCGAAGAATAGGTGCAAGGGTTAAGGGAAGAGTGTATAAGACTGTGGTAAGACCGGCTATGATGTATGGGGCTGAGTCTTGGGCTATAAAGAAAGATCATGAGAAAAGACTAGATGTAACGGAGATGAGAATACTGAGATGGATGTGCGGAGTGACAAGGTTGGATAGAGTAAGGAATGAAAGGATAAGGGGCACAACAAAGGTTGGAAAAATCTCGAGGAAGATACAAGAAAGTAGACTGAAATGGTATGGACATGTGATGAGAGGGGACGAAGATTATGTGGGTAAGAGAACAATGAATATGGAGGTGTATGGCAGGAGAAAGAGAGGCAGACCGAAGCGAAGGTGGATGGAGAAGGTGAGGGACGATTTGAGGGAGAAGGGTTTGTCGGAGGAAGAAGCCCAGGACCGGGCTGTGTGGAGGAGGCTGGTCAGAAACGCCGACCCCGCATAGAGGCGGGAACGGGCGAAGAGAAAGAAGAAGAATTTGTTTCAGGTGTAAAACTTTGTTTAGGGAGTGGTTTGGTTTTATCCCTTGAATATTAGCCAGGACAATATTTATGTTTTTAGTTTTGCGTTGCCCCTTTTGCATTTCAAATTCGTTATCCTTCAGTATCGAGTGTTTAGTGACCCCCTGGTCATCCGAGAAAAATCCGTTTCCGCCTACCTGTTCTGGTAGCTTCTTGCCAGGAAGCGGTTTGGCTCGGGGGTTCCCAGCTGTGTCGATTGCATGTGTTGTATGAAACTTAGCAGCCGTATTGTGTCTGTCATGTTGAAAAAATTTGGTTCGCGATTTCTGTACATAAGTTTCTTTTGGTTTTTCCTAATGTTCTTTGAACTTTGTCCTTTACCCTTTGAGTTTGTTCGGAGATGATGGTAGTAGCATTTTCTTCCGTATTTGCAGGTTCCATATTTTGAGTCTTACGAATGGCCTGGTGGTAGAATTTGCAGCTGTGACCATTATTATAGTAGAAATTGCACATAGTGGGGTGTTCATATACACATTGTCCTCCCTTATATCTGCAATCAGTGGCGGTTCCTCATATGGGCAATATGGGCAGCCGCACAGGGCGGCATTTGTGGAGGGGCGGCATGAGCGCCTGCAAAAAAAATAAAAATAAAAATAAGAATAAATAAATAAAGAAATAAATAAAAATAAAAAATAAAATAAAATAAATAATAAAAGATCAATGACTTTGCATCAAGGAAGGTAAGAAGAGTCAGGCTTTAGATGGCAGTTGTGCTGTGGTGCAATTTATTTTGTTTCTTGTTCAAAGTGTAGCATAATAATTACCCTCTCTTAAGTGTCTTATTCTATTTATGTGATAGAGCATTTGTACAATTTAGAAATTTGATTCTCTAGTTTATTTATGGCAGTTGTGCAATTTAATTTGTATTTTTCTTGTTCATAGTATCATAATTACATTCTCTTAAGTGAGTTATTCTATTTACGTGATGAAGGATTTGTAAAATTCAGAAATTTGAGTCTTTGTTTTGGTTCTGAAGTTCCAACAATTAGTCCAATAAAAAGTTATTTTGTGAAAGAGTTATGTCTGTCCTTTATTTTGGGGGGATTCGAATGTGTGTGTGTTGGCGAACAGGGGGGGGGGCGCTGAAGGTGAGGTTCGCCCAGGGCGTCATGTAAGCTAGGACCGCCACTGTCTGCAATTACTTTTTATATAATATTTTCATACAATTTCTTCCCCATTTTAATTCGGGGCCTTTGTTTTTGATGGTTGTATCAGCTCCTTATTGGGAGACAACGTCAATCTGTTTTCGTGATTGCCTGCTTGTTTTTCACTATTTGTGCTTTGTCTTCCGTTTGAACTTTTTGTGTTAGGTTTTGTGCTTCTGTTGCCTTTATATTATCTCTTGCATTTATATTCTCGCCCTCGTTGTGTGTCAGTATTTTTTTTTATTTCTACTTCTCTTTTCTTCTTTTCTTCTGTTTTCCTCTGTTCATTATTCACAATTTCCTCTTTTGCTTTCTCCTCATAGTCTCTTTCCGCTTTAACCCTTCCGCTACGGGGGAAGGGTTAAATGTACGTTAATGTAGGCTTCCCGTATTTGAAGGGTTAAAGACCGTAAAAGAGTTTATTTCGGTCATGCAACTTTCACAGAAATACTTCACTCCATTCAATTGCTTTGCACCTGTTATGAGAGAGATTTCTTCATCTTTCCATTTCAGGCATTTAAAATCGAAAAGGAGTTGGCAGAGATCACATCTACTGTAATTGTCTTTGCATCATCTGATACACTGTTACAGAAACCGCAGAGTTGTGGGAATTTATTTACCATTTCCATGTTACTAATGAAAGCTAAAAGTTGGTGTATGAAATCTGATTCAAATATATATTCAAATATACAGGGTGTACATAAAGTCAGGATCTATTTTTGTGAAGCACTTGGAAATTATATGGAATTCAATCATAAAATGATAAAGTGGTAACATTTATTAAATAATTAAGAGTAGGATTCGACGTGACGCCCATCAGTATCCCTGCACAGCTCAAATCGTTCCGCAGCATTTCTAGACACATTCTGGAGCATTTGCGGGGGTTCTGTTATTTGCAGCAGTTCGTATACGTGTACGTAAGTTTTCAAGACTCGTAATCTTCGTCTGATAGACGTGCGATTTGATAAAGCCCCATGCAAAGAAATCTAAAGGGGTTAAATCTGGTGATCTCGCTGGCCAAGGTCTGTTGCTTCCGCGTCCGATCCAGCGATTTGGAGAACGTCCATTTAGATAATCCTGAACAATTTTGGCATAGTGACAAGGAGCACCATCATGTTGATAGACGACGGGGATAGGATTGTTAGTACCGTCGTCTATCAACATGATGGTGCTCCTTGTCACTATGCCAAAATTGTTCAGGATTATCTAAATGGACGTTTTCCAAATCGCTGGATCGGACACGGAAGCAACAGACCTTGGCCAGCGAGATCACCAGATTTAACCCCTTTAGATTTCTTTGCATGGGGCTTTATCAAATCGCACGCCTATCAGACGAAGATTACGAGTCTTGAAAACTTACGTACATGTATGCGAACTGCTGCAGATAACATAACCCCGCAAATGCTCCAGAATGTGTTTAAAAATGCTGCGGAACGATTTGAGCTGTGCAGGGATACTGATGGGCGTCACGTCGAATCCTACTCTTAATTATTTAATAAATGTTACCACATTTTATGATTGAATTCCATATAATTTCCAAGTGCTTCACAAAAATAGATCCTGACTTTATGTACACCCTGTATATACTCTGTATATACTATAACTATATAATAGTATCGATATTATTGCTATATATATTTCAACAGGTTATGAGATGCAAGGAAAATTGTTAGATGATGCTAGCCAGAAAAAAGCTCTTGGCATTATGGTACAGTAAGTAATGATATTAAATTTTCTAAACAGTGCAGAGAAGCTAAAAGTAAGGCAAATAAAATTTTAGGTATTATTAAGAGGAATGTCAATTACAAAACTAAGGAATTCATCTCTGGATTATATAAGTCTCGTGTTAGAATTCTGAATTTTGATCCCCTCACCATACGCATGCTATAGATGTTTTATGTTATGCAGGAAGGGGGCCCAAGGGCGAATGCCCCGAAAAACACCCCGACCCCAAAGAAGAGGAAGAGAGCCAAAATCAAGGTCCAGGGTTTTCGAGATGCCTAGACACCCTATGTTTGAAAGAGTAGAGGTCATAGGCAGGGAAAAAGATGGATTGAGGAAGAGTGTTCCAGAGTTGACGGTTGAATAGATAAAGGATTGAAAACACCGATTAACCATGGCATTAGAGAGCTGGACATGAGAATGTGTCGAAAGCCAGGTACTGCGTGATCTCCTTAAAGAAGGCAGCATGAATTTAGAGAGTTCAGAAGAGCAGTGTCCGTTATAAAGCGATAGTAAAGAGAGAGTGAGGCAACATTGCGACGAAGAGAGAGAGATTGAAAGCAGTCAGTAAGAGACGGGGAACTGATGAAACGAAAAGCCTTTGATTCCGCACGGTCAAGTAGAGCTGTGTTGGTTGAGGCATTGCACACTTAAGAAGCGTACTCCATACAGGGGACGGACAAGACCCCTGTACAGTAGGATGGAGTGAAAAGTGTCTAAAAAAAACCCCATTATCATTTACTCCAGGAGTAGAAAAGATGCGTACTGATGGAGGTAATTTTCTGTTTAAATAATTTTGTCGAAGCCTTTTATCTTCTGGTTCCGCAATAGCTTTAAAAATGTGCACATTTTAATATAAAATCGGATAGTTGTAATATATGTTTTTTATAGCACTGTTAAATATTTGAGTACAACTCTTTGCTATATTCACCCAATATATGGATGAATATACCCAGAACCCACCACGAGGGGGTAATGGCAAATCGGGTTCCACCCAATCCACCCCAACCTCCCTACCTTAGTGGATTGTCAGAGAATTTATTCACACTTGTAATCTGATTTGGTGTTGAACTGAGGCATTATTTTTCTTGATCTTAAACGAGAGCGGATGAACCCATCTCTGTTCCTGGATCCGCAAACTGTTGCAGAAGTTTCAGTAACAAGGCGTACTCCATGTTCAACAGCTTGAGTATGACAAGGTAGTTTATCAAACTCTAATTTTGGTGCGGTGCCTTCTTGATTTACAAACTGTATCAGCTTCTCATTGAGGACATGCTGGGTTAAAGGAAGTTCCAGCCTTCCATCTCTTTGCCAGTCATCGATTAATTCTTAGTATTCAGATGCACAAAAATTTAGTTTGGGAAACATGAAATGCCTAATGTTTGTATGCCTGCTTTTCTCAGCTATTGCAGTCATTATCCGTCGAAGCGCCAACTTTCTCACATGATCTCGATTATCAGCAAGCATGGCAATCAGTATATTTTCAGGGTGACCATAATAAGCATCCCTCTGAATTACAGGGTCAGCAACTGCTTTCAAGTCTTTTGAGAGGTATCTGGAACTGGATTATCTGCCACAAATTTCTTGCACCATCAATAGATGAAGAATGAACTTTTATATTGAACCAGTTTGGAGCATATACCTTGCAAACAAATTCGACCAGAGTTAGAAGGGGCTTTGAAGGTTTTTTGGTTGCCATGTACAAACGCAGGATTCTGTTTGCAGTTGTCAGCCATCTTGAATAGCTTACAGTGCCAGGTTGGCGTCTTTCAAGATCTTCTGAATAGTTGCCTTACAAATATCCCACAAATATTTCTGGTCAGTGCTTAACTCTGTATTTTCTAAGCACTGTGGTAAATCAACAGGAAATGAACAAAATCTTACAATTTTGTGTTGTTCACATGTGGCTATTGCTTGGCCAAGTTCACCCATGAATGCATTTGGTCCACGTGTAAGGCCATCGAGATGGTGAGAAGATGTCATAGAGGAAGTTCGCTCATGGGCAACATACATATCATCCATTGCAAAGGTCTTCTGAAATGGTTTTCTAAGAGTCTAATCACACCTGCTTTAGTCCCAGTATTTGTTACTGCGCCATCACAACCAACAGCAATAAGTGTATCTGTTAACATTAGTTTCTTCCAGAAATGAGATAATGGAATTAAATATATCTTTGCCTAAGAAAAATGACTGTGGTTCTTGAATAAGAGTAATGTGCTCTTGAGTGCTACTTCTCAGATAATATTTCCCGCCTTGTTTAACCCTCACTCGTGTCTTATCCTTTCGACCATCGAAGTACAATCCCTTGCACGGTGTTTCTGTTGGAAAATCTTCCATTTCTGCCCTTTGCTTTTTTCGCTCTCTTCTCAGATTGTGCCTAGCTACAACATGGGACATGTTTTCTTTGTGAATTATGCCAAGGTCTTGCATCACAGCATTAGTAATAGCTGATGCAGATCAATCCGAAACACCATATCTATCACATGTTCTTGCCAAAACAGGCATACTAATTATCATCTGATGTGTCATGGGTGAAGGATTAATTGCTTTACTTAGCGATGTGATCTCATTATCAGAATTGTCAGATTTTTCATTTGTATCTGTTTGATATGATGAAAAGTTCAGAGATGCTGTGGTCTGACTTGTGCTTGCTTCATCTTCAATTCTCTTCCGACTGGTTAATTTGCGTTCAGTGCGCTTTTGCAATTTTTTTGTCAGTGGTAAATCAACAATTCCGATGCCCATTTGTCGTTGAGTTTTCTGGTCAGTCAAAAATTTTCTTTCAGGAATAGGAATTCGACGAGCAGCCTCACATTTGCAAGCTGAGATTAAAATACATTGGCAAGCAGCTACATCAAAGAACTTAGCTGTTCCCTTGATAAAATTTTGCCACTTACTCTCAAAAGTAGGCGTTCCAGCTCTTTTAATTGACTTCATCAAATTCTGGTACTGGTCATGACACTTTTGTATTTTCCTTATCAAGCTGACATGAGAGATGATTTGAACTGAAGTTTTATCCCATATGTTCGCAATATCAGAAGCAACCTTCTCAGCTATCTCTGTCACTTTTGGTTCAGCATTTGTTAGTAATGATTTCATGTCTAATCTTACATACTGGTAATGCGAAATAACATCCGAAGTTGTTGGCAAAACATTAATTTTAAAGGGTCTAGCATCAAATTCTGATGCCCGTGAAAATGCCGACAGTTTTTTTTTCTGGCTTGCCTTGTACAATTTATAATTAGTGCTGCAAAAAGTATAATATTAGTTAGATGATAATATTAATATGATAATATAAATATTATGTTGTATTATAATATTATCAAATATAATAATTATAAAATTGTATTGTATATATAACGACACTACCTCTCTTCTCAACGTCTACAACATCAGCAGCTTTAAACTGGGAGTTGCCAACTGGTACAATACTTTAATATCAAAATACGACAAATTATATATATAAGGTGTTTTTTCTAGCAAAATAGCCGAAACCCATTAAATTTTACGATTTGCTTTGTAAGACGTGATCAGTGTCTGGACATTAATTCTTTTGCATAAATAACAAAATATACTGTACTTGCTCCTTGCGGAACCAGTAAATGAATACCAAACTGAACAATATTTGGCAGAGTTATTACAGACATCATTACTCAAAAAAAATTTCGCTCCACCCTATACTGTACAGAGAGAGCACTTGAGATGGGAGGAAGAAAATGTGGAACCAGTACAGCACACCTAACCTCTTAGAAGCTATTTTAGAAATAGCGTACATGTGATTTTTCCAGCTAAAAGCTCACGAGAAAAGGAAACGCCAAGAATGTTGCTACAAGAGGAAGGAACGAGTCGTGTATTGTTGAAGGTAAGGTGATAGTCGTGTGGAAGATTGTGACGAGTATATAGATGAAGGAACTGAGATTTTCAGGTATTGAAAGTCACAAGGTTTCCTCTGCCACAATCAGAGATACTAGAAAGATCAAAGGTAAGGTGTACCATAACCGTCCCACGTGAAGCATTGACTGTCTGTTGAGAGTGACACTTTTTGAAGCGGGTGGAGAAGTGAAGAGTAGAATCGTCGGCATAGGAGTGGATAAGACGGGAAGTGCAACTTAACAGCTCAGTGATAAATAAAAAGAAAAGAGTGGGTGACAGGACAGAGCCTTCAGGAACACCACTACTAATAGCTTCAGGGAAAAAACAGTAGCCATCTACAATCGCGGTTATAGATCGGCAAGAAAGGAATTTAGGGATGAGGGCACAAATAGAAGGATAAAGAAGAAGGAGGGCAGTTTGGAAATTAAGGATCTGTGTCAGACTATCAAAAGCTTTTGCTATGTCTAGCGCAACAGCAAAGGTTTCACCGAAACCCCGAAAGTTGGATAACCAAGAATCAGAGAGATATGCAAGAAGATCGCCAGTAGGGCGTCCCTTGCAGAACCCATACTGACGATCTGAAAGAAGATTGCGAGAAATGATGCGTTTAAGAATCTTCCTATTAAGGATAGAGTAAAAAACTTTAGAAGGGCGAGAAATAAGTCAAAACCCTTATTTCAGACAAGCTGAATGAAAGCAAATTTCCGACAGGAAGGAAAAATACCAGATGAAAGATGAACGAGTTTTCCTACGCAAGGTGTCAGCACAGAATCACGGTTCTTGAGAACAACAGGAGGGACACCAGATCAAGGAAGGCCTAGGAAGGCGTACAGTCTGTACGCCTTCCTAGAGTTGAGCCCAGATAGGGCCGAAGAAATATCTTTCGAAAAACAAAAAAGGGTGACCGCTCTCAACCTTCCGACTATCGTCCAATTACTTTGATTTCTTGCCTTTCTAAAGTTTTTAAATCTATCTTTAATAGGAAGAATCTTAAACACTTCGCTTCTCGAAATCTTCTTTCAGATCACCAGTATGGGAGATGGGGGGACAGATGGAGGGACAGGAGATGGGAGGACAGCTCCGGAATCGTCCAGGGTTGAGTTGAAGGCGAATGTTTGAGCAAAGAGGTCATCTTTATCAGGAGAAGAAACGGCAACTGAGACGTCGGAATGGAAAAGAGAAGGGAAAGGAGAAGAAGAAGTAATAAGATTATTGGCTTGGTGTCAGAAAGAGCGAGAATTAGAAATGAAATGTATAGGTTTTCACATTTTTTCTGACAAAGGAATAGTTTACGAGCGAAAAGCAGATTCTGCATGATTCCTAGCAGAAATATAAACTGAGTGAAAGTCATGAGTTGGATGGCGGATAGCATTAGAACATGCAAAGTTAAACCAAGGTTTCATTGCATTAGTAGTAGAAATAGAATATGGCATGTACGCCTTCATGCCCAAAATAATCACCTCCGTGATGCGCTTAGCACACTCTGAGGAGCTCCGGCAAGGAAGCAGTAATCATTCCATGGGAAATCAGAAATACTGCCTAAGGGCCTTTTCCCACTTGAGCGTATCTTCAAGGCAATCGGGGATACGATTGTACAATCTGCTCTAGGTCATTCAAGAGACGAAAATTGTAAGCTAGTTCACCAGGGATGTCAGTGAAAAGGGAGGAAAGCCAAAGGTGGTGGTGAACATTGAAATCACCTAAGTAGTAGGGCGCAAAATGGACGAGTGCAAGAACTTTGCAATGTTGATAAATGTTGCAAGATGTGGCAAAGGGTTTATGCAACAAGGCGGGGTAGGGTTATGTAATGAAGGGGGGTTATGCAATGGAGGGGGAGGGGAAATGTTGCAAGAGCAACAAGGGGTTATGCAACTTGGAAGCGGAGTTATCCCCAAAGAGAAAGAGAGGAGAAGGAGGGAGAGGAAGAGAGGTGTTCGTCTGGCAGGAGCTAAGCGCATATTAAGACTTCATCTGAGCGCCCGCTGTCTTATAAGGTGTAAATCCGCCAGTTGGCTTAGAAGGCGTAAATGGCTTGTACAGGTTGATTTGCAAGATTGCGCTATTTATTTAATTAAAGCATATATTATTGACAGTTGGCTTAGAAATCCGTCAGCTGGCTTCGAAGGCGTAAATGGCTTGTTTAGGTGTACAGGTTGAGTTGCCAGATAGCACTATTTATTTAATTAAAGCATATATTCTTGATGGTTGGCTTAGAAATCCGTCAGTCGGTTTAGAAGGCGTAACCAGCCATTTGGCATAATTAAATAATAATATTGTTTACAACCAAAAGAATTAAATAAAGCACCATTACATCATTCTGTTTATTTAGACGAATTATTGGAATCAGAAATATATAGAAAATAAATATACAATCAAACGATGGAATGATCAAAAAAATAAAAAATAATAACAGTATAAGAAATATGGACGAGGACTATGTATATAATCAAAAAATAAAATAAAAAATAATATAACCATCAATATAACAGTACAGGAGAAATATATATACACAATTATATTAAATAATTAAATATATTGAAAATAAATACATACACTTTATCTTCTGCACAAAAAAAAAATAAAAAATAAGAAATACAAAACGATGGAGTATAACCATCAATATAGCAGTACAGGAAGAAATATATATATATATATATATATATTATATATATATATATACACACACACAATTATGTTAAATAATTAAATATATTGAAAATTCATCAAAATACATTCACTTTGTTCTACTGCGCAAAACGCTAAACTCACACGTAATCGAGTCTACAATCACATCATTATTACTTTGCACTACACAGTAAACACGGCTTAATATTATTTCACCGCTCAAGTTATAGGGAAACCTTTACTCTATATAAATGGCCTTCATATCGTTCAGTACTACTTTTGTGCTCACTTTACATCCGGTTGGCAAGTTATCTTTAAATGAATACCATCAAAAGCACGCACAAAGAGGTCATCGTTAGCCACAACGTCAAATACAAGTTTATAAACACTCCCTTCCAATCGAGGATATATTTTTACCAACCCGAGCTTTTCAATCGTGAACTCTTCTTCACACGGCATAGCGGCAGTTGAAATAATATTCTAAGTCGTTATGACAGCTGCTCATTATATAAAGAAATAAGTTCTTCAGGGTGAACGGTGTAGGTGAGCTCAGCCCTGTACCGCTCAAGTGTTTTGTACCAAAGTTCAGGATATTTCAAAGAGTTTAAACCTTTTAAATAAGCATCCATCTCTAGGCCATTCCCGCCTTTTTAAGTCCTACACTCGGTAAACCCATCGAGCAGAGCGGTGTATGCGTATTCAAGAACCGTATCAAAATAAAGCATATCCGTAATACGCGCGTCTAATACAGGCTTCAGCTTGCGGAATCCGACGATTTCAAACATTCTGTCGAGGATGAAACGGTTTCGCTTAGGGACAAGAACGTTATTATCAGATGCATTCTTCCGCATCAGTCGTGTATTAATGCATGGCTGATCGTTATTTATACACAACGTACAAACAACGGCATATGAGGGGGTGTCACTAATCTGCTCTCTTCTTGTATCTACACCTGCAGGAATTTTATAACGATCCTCACTCCACTTCTCAACTACCACGAAGATTCTATTCATCTCCTCAACACTTAAATAAACAACATTCCGTTCGTTTGTTTGTCTACAAGTCGTTTCCAGTACATAGTTAATGGCACCGGTTTTACGCCTGAACACGCGCAACGACTTCGTCACGGACGCATCGTACACGTCGTTGAGAATGCTGCTCAAAGGAAGTTCCATTGTATTCGAGGAGCGCACGTCCAGTCGGTTCAAGCTCCGAGATGACTATGAGCCACGTGTAACGGATCGGCTCGACGGGAGGAGTGAGTCACACCATAAGCTAATGAAACGTGTACGGCGCTGTTCGAATACTTGTATCCCATTATATTGGGTAGGTGTTTTGAGAAATTTTCCGATACATGAAGCAATATCGGTTTTATTGTTTTATCACTCCCACTACCCAGAATAAGCACCAGACATTTTTGTATAGTGGGATTTTCACGAACTAAACACATTTTATTCACACTCCGGCGCACTATTTGAGAGAAACATCTAAATTCTGTTAAATACTCACGCAGACCTTTAGCCACAACATATAAGAGAATACTTATATCCAATTATATTGGGTAGATGTTTTGAGAAATTTTCCGATACATGAAGTAATATCGGTTTCAATGTTTTATCACTCACCAGACGTTCATTTTCCACAAACTAAACATCTTCACAATCCGGCGCACTATTTGAGAGAAACATATGCCCATATTTTTCCTTTGTGTTTAACAATCGATACTCGTCTCTAAAGTCTATTGAAAACTCACACAGGCCATTAGCCACAACCTCACTACAAACCTCGTCATGATATATATTAATATAGTGGTAAAAATACTTAAGATTCTCCATGATGACAAGATTTACATTCTCAGTCGCAGGGTACGAGTAGTCGGTATGATGTAAATGACATAATATCGCTTGTCACACCACTCATCAACAAAACTCACTATCCATATCCGTTGCTTCTCTTCTGCACGTGTTGTATCTTCTACTTCACGGTATATGTAAGCTTTTATAAAGTTTAGTCCTACAACATAGTTCAATACATCACTTGCACCACGAAATCCTACAATGCTCTCGCTAGAATAGCCGTAGAGTATTTGTACCTCTTGTTCCTTCACACGATTCAATGTAGCCTTAAAAGTATCAAAGGAGGGTGGAATAGGGAGTTTTTCAGTATCCACCACATCTTGGCACTTTGCCGAATACCACTTCATAAACGTCGAACACGCAACATTAAAGGTAGCCATTACTATTTTTCTTCTACGCGGGAGAATACACGTCTGAGATCCAAGGCTTGCAGCGATCAACTGAGCACGCAGGGAAGCCCAGGTAGTAGCAGGAGTCACGTGACCGAGTTTACAGTGGGCGGAGCTTAGCACTTTCTCCTGTACACACGCGGGGCGGAGCTTAGAACTTTCTCCTGTGTACACACACACACACACACACACACACACAAAGCGGAAAGTGAAACGCTAATTGACGCACGATTTATTTAATAAACAGAATATTCAAGGTGTATATACAGGGCTATTCAAAATGATTCACCTGATTTCAAATGAGAATATTTTTTAATGTTACCAATACAGAGTGATTTGTGATACATCAACCAAAAGAAAAACTGTCCAAATTTTGTCTCTCACCTCATAAATGCTCTATGTGACTTCCCCTAGTTACACGAGCAACGTCGACACGATAGTCGAATTCCTCCCATACTCGCTCCAGCATGTCCGTTGTCACTGACTCTACGGCAGTAACAATGCGAGTTCGGAGCTCATCCAAAGATGTGGGCAACGGTGGCACGTACACAATATCCTTAACGTACCCCCAAAGGAAGAAGTCGCACGGTGTAAGATCCGGCGACCTAGGGGGCCAGCTGTGGAGCACCAAGTCATGGGGCCCACTGCGACCAATCCAACGGCGAGTGAGCACTTCGTTGAGAAAACGGCGAACATCCAAATGCCAATGAGGCGGCGCCCCATCTTGCTGGAAAATGTAGTCGCCGGAATCTTCGTTCAATTGGGGAAATAACCAGTTCTGCAGCATATCCAGATAGGAGTGACCAGTCACTGTGTTTTCCATGAAAAAGAAGGGGCCGTAAACCTTTGCCCGGGAAATGGCACAGAAGGTGTTAACGTTAGGTGAGTCGCGCTCGTGCTCGATTGTTGCATGTGGTTGTTGCCAATGTTCCCTCTAAGGTGTGCGCGTGTGCGCGCGCACACGCGTTGTGAAACCCGCGCACACAGCAAAATAAAATGCGCACAGGCTCAAGCGTATCATGAGTCATGACAGTAAATGAAGTAATTTCAAAAATTTCAGTTTAATGAATTCTATAAAGAACAAATTAAGAAACCGCTTGAAAGAAAATCATTTGGACATGCTCATGCGAATTAAAAGTTACCTGAATGATGACGGATGTATTAATCTTTATTTGGAATGGGCAAATGCTAAAGATCGTAGGGAGAAATCATAATCATACTTAAATGAAAGGCACTTTCATTTAATGTTATTTTGATTATATTTTATTTTATTGAATTTTATTATTTTTTATTTTACTTCTATTTTGTGAATGGATAAAATCATGTATTAATCTCGTTAGTCTACTTTAAATTGCTAAATGCTAAAAATTGTTTTGAGAAATAATAACTAAAATAGTCATTTTCAATTAATGTTATTTTTATTTTATTTCTTTATTTTGTTGAATTTTATTTTACTATTTTTTATTTTATTCATATTTTTAGAATGGATAAAATGTTTTCTTTTTTAAGAATATATAATATTGCAAACAGTTTTTTAATATCCATTTAATAGCACCGTAATGATCAAGCTATCACCTTACGGAAAAAATATTTATTAAGTATTTAATATTTATATATATTTAATTTTGAAGATAATAGCGCTCAGAAAAGTTTGCACAATTTTTCACCATGAATCTAAATGTCTGCACAACGAAAATTTCTTGCGCACACGGACTAAAAAGAATTAGAGGGAACATTGGTTGTTGCGTGCCCCATATGCGAAGGTTGTGACGGTTCACCTTGCCACTTAAATGAAAAGTTGCTTCCTCACTGAACACCAGGCGGGGAGAAAATTCGTCATCCTCCATAGCCTCCTGCATAAGATCGCAAAAGTTCTGTCGTTTTAACTTGTCCCCCGGCCGTAGAGCCTGCAACAGTTGCAACCTGTATGGCTTCATATGCAAGCGCCGTCTCAAAACACGCCAAACAGTCGTCTGAGGAAGTCCCAATTTCGACTGGCGCGGTTTGTTGATTTCCTCGGGCTACGTTGGAAACTCTCTCTGATTCTTTGCACATTATCCTCAGACACGCGCGGTCGTCCTGTGACCTTGCCTTTACATAAACATCCTGTTTCCTCGAACTGCCGATACCACCGACGGATGCTCTGAGCACCCGGTGGATCTGTTCTGTAACGTCGACGAAACTCACGCTGCACTGTGACTACCGATGTACAGCTCGAAAACTGCAACACACAAAACGCCTTCTGCTGTGCGGACGCCATTTTCACACTGACTGTTTGTTGCTAGGCTAGGCCACGGCGTGACTTTGGAGCCCTCTCGCGGTGATCTTGTAAAACTCGGAGATTTCCTCTTTCATGTGGTGTATGCCCAGTTGATGCACGGTTGATAGGTACGGAAGTATTCTCAGTTGAAATCGGATGAATCATTTTCAATAGCCCTACGTATATATATATTTACAAATACGTTTAATAAATAAGTTAACAATAGACATATCAAAGATTATGGTATCCAAAGGGTATGGTATCATAGGTACCAGGCACCTGGTAACGTTTCCTATAGGTGTTACGGCACACCTTTGTACCCCTAAGTTCCTTCACGCCCCCAGCTTCTGTGCCCGAAAATTGTGGGTACCTACAGTTATTTGGGGCAGCCTGTCGCACTCATCATCATCGAAGCACACTAGATCCTTCAACGAATCAAAGTTAACGACCCGCTGATTCGCAAGGTTGAGCGTGATACCCTTAGCCTTCACGATATATTTCATATCTTCGCCCATCCTCACCCGTACCCCATACGTTTTTGGCCCTGTTGAGACAAAAGAGTCGGCGTATGCGGTGTCTCCATACTCATCCTTGATCTCATCACTCAACTCTCCGAGGAATTCACCAATAGGAGGCATGTATTCACCCTCCCTCTCTGTGAATATCATACTATCTGTATCGGCGTACAAAACCCTCCGCCCAAGAGAATCCAATAGACTCCAAAGTTTGATGCGTGCATAGGCCGTTGTGAAGCTGGCTACAGGTATGTTTGTAACCCGTGAGGTATCTGTGTCCAATTCGGTATTGTTGTACTTTATTATGTAAGTATTATCTACATTCACGATCTCCATGACCTCTTTATCGGGAGCGTTGGCATAATCCCAGACTTCACTATAACTTTGTGCCAAATGAACGTTCCCTTTACCACTATTCTGCGCAAATTTTCCACAAAGACTGCTCAGACGCAACTTTGCACTAAAGCGCTTGCCTGAGTTCTTTACAATTTGGGAGCGGTCAAGATGTATACCTTCACGATCACGGTAACGTTGAATATAGGCCGATTTTTCATCTTCGTATCAACTCCTCGCGGATACCCTGATGCTTCCACCTTATCTTTCAGAAAAGGGTTTATATATGGCGCAAAAAGGTTGGGTAGCTTCTGAAACCTCCACAACTCATGTATCTTCAATATTCTGTAGCCATGGCGAACAGCTAGAGCCAGCTCTGGACTTGTATATACACCTCTGATCTTACGCTGATTGGCTGTATGATTACATCCCCTATTGTTCTCCTCTGCGCACTTCATGCACAAGGGAAACATGAGCTTCTGATCGATAACGACAAGTAAGATTGGCATCCATAAATAGCGTGGGGGGGAGCACATCTACGAAAGAAAGGCCGAAATAGTACCCGTTCAAATTTTTTCAGAACACCTCGATGGTGGGCAGATCAGGACCCACCAGTTCCTCAGGTGCACCCACGGGGTACGGATTGTTCTTCAACTAGGGATATAAAGAACAGAAGTCGTAGTAATGGAGTTTCACGCCCTCCGTAGGCGGAAAGTATAGCTTGAAGGGATTTGTACGCCCTCCGAACAAGCTATCACCGCATTTGACCGGATCCAGTACCATTGAACGCTTGATCGTGTTTATTTCTTCACGGTACTGTCCATCTGTTTCCATCCGTGCATCACACTCATGCTCCCACAAGACTTTGTGAGTGAACTGGGAGCCTATAAGTTGATCGCGGGTGTGGGTCCACGCAAGACTGTCGGCAGGAGATCTACCGTGGATATCTCCTACGATTCCACACTCTGGAGGGGGGCATCCGTACCACCAGCAACCGTTAAAGGAGTACACAGTCTTCTCACCAGTGGCACGTTTTTCACTTAGACCATCAACCCAAAAAACACGACCATTAACCTTAATGGGTACTTCACCCGTGTTGCGGGCATGCTTTATGTATACACCTGTCTGCTGCTGTAGGCGTATGAGCCAGTAAATAGCCTTGTGCCCATAACTGTGGGGATTGTTTCTGTGAATAACGGCTAAGTTATTCTTGAACACCGTGAAACATAATGAGGCGATGGGGTTGCGACTTGCAACGGATCGCATTTGAAACGGCCTACGTACATCCTTCTAAAGGCCTCGAAACATACTCTAAGCATGCGCACATCATTCACGCAAGAACGCTCACATTCACCAGCTATACAGGGTGTCCCAGAATTAACTATCTATTTCAATGAAATCGGACAAATTTAATAAAAAATGACATAATTTTGTGTTTATTACTAAATTATGATACAAAAACAAATAGATTTATAAATCATAAGTCAAAACTTTATTGAGAAGTTTCAACATGTGCACCGTCTGTATCTGCAAATTTTAAATCTATCCTCAGCGCTGCGAAACACATTTTGAAGCATTTCAGGTGTTATCTCCCGCACTGCCAACTGGATGCGTTCTTTAAGTTCAGCTAAACTATTGATCTTTTGGCGATAAACCTTTGTTTTTATGAAACCCCATGCAAAGAATCCAGGGTGTCAAATCCGGAGAACGCGGAGGCCAAGGTCGAGGTCCTCCACGTCCAATCCACCGATTCGGAAGGCGTCTGTTGAGGTATTCTCGAACAATTAGAGCATAATGACATGGTGCTCCATCTTGTTGAAACACAACATTATCAAGAATGCCATCATCAAGAAGCTGTGGTTCGAGAAACTGCTGAAGCATATCAAGGTAGACGGTACCTGTTACAGTTGCTACCGCAAAGAAGAATGGGCCATAAATTTTGGATTTGGTCATTCCAAGCCACACGTTAACTTTTGGAGAGTCTCGTTGCCATTCTAAAAATAAAATTATGAAAAACTATGAAAAAATTATGAAAATAAAATTATGAAAAAAATTTAGAAATTTATACATTTTTAACACATATTAAACATGATAAACATAAATAAAAGTGTGTTTTTAAAAAATTTGTCCGATTTCATTGAAATAGTTAATTCTGGGACACCCTGTATTATAAGGATTACATTCATTAAAACTGTTGTAGTATCGGTCAAAATCTTCACGTTCATCTGTACTCATACATTCATAGTTAAGGTAATGTTTGAGTGGAGGTAGTCCTACGTAATTTAAAGTTTCGCTAGTGAGGAATGTGTAAGGGAAATATCCTTTTGAAACTTCAGCGGCTACGCCCATGAACTTGGGCAGCTTTGCTAATTTACAAGGTGTGAATAATAAAGTGTCTTTAAACTATACATTACCTCTTATTTGCATCTGTATTAGTTTGTTGCCTCTTTTCAAGGGATCACCTGTAAATATCTCAGGTGACTCGTGCTCAAGCAACAACTCCTTATAAAGGAACTGTGTGTCAAATTTTGCCCCGTTATGGGCAAGAATATACACAATCATTTTTTTGAACTTGTCGGCTAACTTGACAATATAGGACACAAAGATTTTCACAGGGATATCGTGGGCATTCATTTTAAAAACGTTTGTCCGTTTACCACATTTGTGACACTCATCACACTCGCTCTCCATACTCTCATCACAGATAGTTTGGCTTACAAGTAAATGTGGAATAACCTCTTTGGTTTCAGCGTTCGTATATGTTTCTATATCGTAGTACACAGTCATACAAGGGCTATTTTTAGGCTTAGCGTCTTTCATATGACATACATGCTTTACTCCAACCGCCTTATATTTCACGTGGCATGTAGAACAGTGAATTTCATCACATTTATGCTTGAAATTCCCCCAATTATCCATCATATGAAACATACCACATTCACAGATTCTCATTTTCCTGCACGTGCCAATTGATTTATGGAGCTCAAAACAGTTATTATTGAAAAATGTGCATCTACACACATCACAATCCCTCTTCTCAGCTTCAACTACTCTACACGGCTTTCACATTTGGAGCCTTTACAATGCTCACATACCATGTGACAGTCTTTACAATGTTTCACTCTATCATCCGCAAACTCGATACATCCCTTACACAAATCATGATATCGTCCATATTTTCGACTTTTATCATAACTCGCGTAAAGGTCCCTTATATTACGGATGGGTAGATATGTTGTTCCTGACAGCCCTAAAATAAGTAGGTGTCTTGTACGATCTCTCACACTGCTTTTAAAAACATACACAGTCCTACGACGATCATCCATTCAACATACAACTATATGAGCATTCATTTCCTGTTCTACCCTTCTCAGCTCTTCAGGACATACATTACAGTAAAATTCAAGTTTACAGTCTACAGCTAGTTTACGGGCACGCTCCACTACCGTAGGCAACCAAATGTTTTTGACCGGTGTATTTAGTACAGTAAACATACGGGCCAAGACTATTGCTATAAAGCCGAAACAACGATCGGCGTTTATATGCCGTCTATAAACAGCCTGAGAATTGAAGTTAAGAGTATAAGGTGTGGCACTATGACCCGCAACACGGAATACACAGTCAATATTTACCATGAAGTTGTCCATATTGAAGACTATACTACTTTGAGAGGCCTGCATTATACGGCCTAATATATACTCTATACCTTCAGCTGCCAAGCGTCTGAACGGTATTACTGTCCAAAAATCATCTACATCTCCGCCATCTGACCCGAATCCCAAGGACAGCCTCGTCCTGACTTCACGTTCGTCGCTGTTCTGAAGGGCAAACTCTACAATACATTCAACTATGCGCCGTAGTCCGTGTTCAACACCATTGTTATACATGGATCGAGGATCAACCATGACCATATACCGATTTCTAGTCAAGGCTGGGGTGGGGGTAGCGGTCCGCACCAACTCGAATGTTATGCCATCCTCAACAGAACGAGAAGTTGCTATGGAGGATGTACCCGGGATTGAACAGGAATAAGGGGGTATATTTGAGGAAGGTACTATTGTGGGGGTTGTGTCGTAAGATGTAGAGGGTTGAGGATCTATTACTGGGGGTCTAACAACCGGCGCAATCCTGGCGCGCTTTATACCTGACGTCGTGGGCTCTTCATCATGCCGCTGCTTTGAATTGGCGTGTGTTACAGGTATCGCTGGTGAGGGTTCGTCAGCGGGGATGGATTCTGTGATCACAACTACACTGTCGTCCGGGTCATCTGTAATATCGATGATGGGGTGCTGTACCTCATCGTCATTCACGGTTCTGTGGGAGAAGAGAAAAGCAAGACTAGAATATAAGGGGCATCACTTAAATATTTATTATATTTTGTAAATGACCCACTTAGGAGTGTGACGTGTTAGAAATGGATTCTGTAGAAAAATTCAGGTTCACGAGCCCATCCACATGTATTATATCTGGACCTACAGGATGTGGTAAAACTGTGTTTATTCTTAAAATCATTAAAGAAAAGGGAGAGATAGTCTCCAAATTTGTGCATAAAGTTATATGATGCTATTCAACATACCAATTAATGTTCAACGAGTACCAAGATGATATTTTGTTCCACAAAGGTGTATATGACGTTAATTCGTTAAAGGGAAATGAACATACAGTCATTGTAATTGACGATCTCATGTTGGAGATGGATAAAACGATTGCGGAGACATTTACAGTATTCTCCCACCATCTTAACATAAGCGTGTTCTTCATCAATCAGAATCTATTTTTCAAAAATAGATACATGCGCGATGTGTCATTAAATACACAATTGGGGTATTAGCCAATCAAATGTTCCCGAATCAGCGTAAGGAGTTTTTGGAAGTTTATAAAGAAGCTACAAGTCAACGTTACGGATATTTGCTTTGCGACCTTCATCCGCGAAACACGTTTACAAACGAGCCTGAAACGGTGTATATTCCAGAATGACAAAGAGACTAAAGAAATACCGTGAATTAATAAAAATCTATCATCGACTGCCCCGGGCAATGCAACAGATGTTTATTAAAAATATCGACTCCGACTTTTTAAAATGCATCTGTGAAATTTGTCTTAACGTTATAAATTGCAATGTATCAATGAAACTCCCTCAGAAGGCTCGCCTACTCCGTTTCAAGAACATAATACGTGCACTCGCTCGTAAAAGTCAAACTGTAGCGAAGAAAAAACGAATTATTGTACAAACAGGAAGGTCATTTCTCCCCATCTTATTTTCAGTTTTGGGTCCTTTACTGACTAGATTAATATAATGAAAAAGTGGTAGTGATTTCACACGAGGTGTACGCTTCACTGCAAAGGAATCCAGACACGGATCTAGATCCCCGTAAAAGCAGACTTAAATGAATGGAAAGCGAATTGCTAACCCTATAAAAGAGTGAAAAACACCTGATGAGAAAAGAATCTTATACCAAGAAGCTCTGCAGAAATTTCTTCACGAGTACGAAAATTATAAGAACCCGACAGAGATTCCCGTGGTTATTAGGCACAGCACAGGGAACGATGGACATGGTGACATAGGACCTGTTTCCGACGATAGAGCTGACCAACCAAAGATTAATGGGTCGGCCACACAACATATCGAGCATGTGTTAAAAAGCACCCTCCCACATACATTGAGGAATAAAGGTTTAAGTCTTTATAATCTATTGAATGAGGACCCCGCCATAAAATGGACCGATACAGGTGAGATCATTGTGGAAGGCGCAAAGGTACAGGGGTCGAATATCGTAGAAATCGTCCATGATCTGGTGAGAAAGTGGGATAGGCCCTCACCATCAGGATGGAAACATATTAAAGCAAGACTACAACAAATAAATGTCCCCAAAACAATGATAGAAAATCTGAACAGGTTAAAAGACTTGGAACATGCGTCGCACGTGACACAATTGAAGATGCCATCACCCCCGGCGGTAGCATCTCTGAAGAGGATAAAGAAGAGGTTAAACAACGGTCAACCATACTCACGCGCCTCTAAAATACGCAAATCGTTAACATATTAAGAAGACGTTATTATGACTGTACAGAAGTGTTTACGGAGTAGGGAAAAAAGATGTTGAGAGATTTTTGCGGGAGCAGGACGCTTATACACTTCATAAGCCTGTGAGAAAAAGGTTTAAAACAGCCAAGACAACAGCTGCTTCGATTGACTCTATTTGGCAAGCAGATTTAACAGACATGCAAAGATATTCAGTGTATAACGATGGTTACCGCTACATTCTATTCATAATAGATGTATTCTCTAGATATCTGTGGCTAATTCCTCTGAAAAATAAATCACCTGAAACAGTTGCTAAAGCCACCAAAACGCTGATGTTGAAAGAAAACAGGGTTCCTGGCTATTTTTGTACGGATATGGGGAAGGAATTTATAGGCCGTGCTTTTCAGAACATGTTGACAGAGTTTAATATCAGCTATTACACTACCAATTCTATACATAAGGCTTCTTTAGCTGAAAGAGTTCAACGTACCATAAAGGAACGCATGCACCGCTATTTTACACATAAAAACACATACAGATTTCTAGACATTCTGGAATCATTGGCCTCATCCTACAACCGCTCACACCATCGCACGATTGGGACAACACCTAACGAAGTTTTAGAAAGAGGTACGCGCCCAGAGGTGAGAAGAGATGGAACACCACCACACTCTGCGCGTTTCAAAATCAATGATTATGTAAGGCTGTCGCGTTCGGGAAATAAATTCGCGAAGGGATTTGAGCAAGGATGGACACGTGAGATTTTTAAAGTTAGGGCTATGAGACCTAAAGGTGAGATAATGATGTATTACGTTGAAGATTTGAATCGGGAAGAAATCGCAGGAGGCTTTTACCGCGAGGAGTTGCAGAAAGTGGCATTTAATTTAGGAAAAAATGTGTTTAAAATTGAGAAAAGTTTAGGAAGCAAAGGTTCAGGAAAGAGAAAAATATACCTGGTGAAATGGCTAGGGCACCCAGAAAGCTTCAACACCTATATAAAAGCTGATGCAATAATGAAGCTTAAATAGTATGCAACATGGCTCCTAACCATTTCTACGTCACACTCCCGTCCTCCTCATCCCTGTCTGTACAACCTAACAACACACTAGCCAACTTTGTAACAGAACTCCATGGACCCATTGAATTGGGTCGTGATTCGTATGAGGTAAGGATATGTGAAATTCAGCTGGACACCCTCTTTTTAAATATTGATTATAAAGATACCGTTTTGACGATTCTTAGAGACATTGATGAGTGTGAAGAAGCCGGGGTAACTCGGCATGAAACTATTACAGTACAGTAGTAACACTAGGTCGGGGCCGTTATGGTTCGGCTGAGGATGTTGTGGGAGACTTAAACGTAAGTCTAAAACACTCAAATCTTACTACTCATTTAGTATACGAAATCGTAAACAAAGGAAACCCTGCACATACTCTAATCTTAAAATCAAAGGCTAACAGAAATATTACAGACCAAAGAGTGTACAAAATTATGACGAGGGACAATATCGATCAGCCTTCCAAAGAGAGACATTTCACGAGGTACAACATGACTTGTCCAGCCTAATGCATCAGATGAAATTGGAGAAATTGGTTGCTGGGTATACACCCCCAGACATCTGCTATATTTACAGCAATAAAGTGGAGCACTAGTTTGTTGGGGATACCCAGGCACTTTGCGCTTTGCTCACATTCCCAACCATGGAGGAAGGAGTTTGAGTATTACATATGAAAGACCCCATTATGTGAATGTCGCAACTAATGTAATAACTAATATCTCAATATATATAAGAACGATTCAGGGTAAAAATTTCACATTCGGTAACGGGAGCTTAACAGTGAAGCTGCACTTTCGACGCACTGAGGTATAATGGACAGAAAGCCTTTCACAGTCTATCGAGGGGTGAGATACCAGCGTGGTAGTGGATTTGGATCCATTTTTTCAACCATACTACGTACGGCTGTCCGCTTGCTGAAGAGGGGTGCCAAATACCTCGGAAGGAAAGCGCTAGAATCAGGTCTTAACACTGCAGAAGAAATATTGGCTGGGGCTAAACCTAAAGAAGCTCTAAAAAAACACTTAAAGCGTACACGGGACGAAATCGTCAAAGATGCAAAGAGAAAAATGCGTGGTGGTGGGAAGAAGAGGACTGTCCGGAAGAAGGGATTACCATCACGTGGCATTAAACGTAAAAGGATATCAAAAAAGAAGTGTTCTAAGCGAATGAAACCTATGGTTGACCATTTTTTTGACTGATATAAGCTAAGGACATTGATCTCATGAATCATAGTTTGTTTACTACTTGTCGAGAGAGGAGGCACTATTTCTAACTCGTCATGGCACGCTTCATCCATCCGTGTAGTTCACAATGTTGTAAATCGGAGCTGTCCCTCTTTGACATGCCCCCAACTCAAGTTTCTATTGAACACAGTGACTTTATTACAATTAACCCTTTAAGCACAATTAGTTCCCTGAGTGCCCCTATAGAATTCGTGATACCCAGCTCAGGCCCTTACTTTTTTGACCCAAGCTGTGTGCACATGTACGCTAAACTACGTATAGCCCATTCTGATGGAACGGACTGCGATGACAAATATGCTGTATACCTTGAGACAAACTTTCTGCACTCCATATTCAACCAGTGTGACGTAAATTTAAATCAGGTCAACATATCGGCAGGCACGGGGTACGAGCCTGTCTGGGAAATGTCCTCAACTTTTCCAAAGAAGCGAAGGATTCCTTTTTAAGTGTCGAGGGATATTATCAAGCTAAAGACGCAAAAATTCTAAAAAGAAGATATACGAGTGTTTTGGACGCCTGCATACAGATTTCACATTCCAGGAAAAGTTGCTTGTGAATGGGTTGGATATGAAACTAAAGCTCACCCGCGCGAATCGTGAGATCTGTTTAAATCTGGATGCTGATCAAGAAGAGTGTGCAAAACCCGTTGTGGTTCACATTATGGAGACATACCTCCGCGTACGGCGAGTGAAATTAAGTCCACCAAAACAAATAGAAATTGAGAAAAATTCACTACACGCCACAGTAAATTACCCAATTAACAGAGTACAGATCAAACTATACACGGTGCCAGCAGGGCTGGCATCGAAACATTGATGGGAAATATACCTAAAAGGATATTAATTGGAATGCAGGAACACAATTCGGTGAATGGAAAATATGAAAAGAATGCCTTTAAATTCGAGAATTTCAGCCTTAAAAATATAACTCTATACGTTAATGGCGTTGCGTTGGGAGGAACATTGGATACGGACTATTCATCAGGCGCTCTGTTACCGCTTTGCGCGAGAGCATATAGTAATCTGGCCCATATTGCAGGTGATTGTGATGAGCTCGGGATTGGGGTAACGCAGAAAGAATTCATTGATCAATTTAACCTTTATCCGTTTGATATCACACCTGACGTATCTGCTAGAGTAAATACACACTTAAGTCCACAACAGAGTGGAAACATCTCAGTCAGAGTGGAATTCGCCAAGCCGTTAGACGCACCTATTAGTGTACTAGTATACCTCGAGTCACAAGCCCTAATAGAAGTAGACAGATTTAGGGGCGTTATCACTGACTTTTAAAATGAATGCGAATACACTTCAGAGAGTAATGAATAGTGAACGAATCACACGTTCCAAATTTATCGGTGTGTTTGCGAAGAATGAAACATTGAATTTGCCAACTACGCGAGATTGCGGTAGTCTTATCGTGAATACCGATTTCATTGGTAATGAAGGGATTCATTGATTTGCAATCTACTTTAAAAATAGGGACCGGATGTACTATTTTGATTCACTCGGCACTCAACCCTGGAGTGACCCTGTTATTGTAAAATTTCTCGATCAGTTGCATATCCCCGAAGTTGTGTGGAATCCCTTCCGGCTACAAGGATATTTTAGTGATACATGTGGAATGTACTACCTTTCATTTTTCATGTATATGTCACATGGTAAAGAATTTATAAATTTTTTAAAATTATTCGACCCGTGTCACACAACGAAACAACGAAATGGTATGCAGACAGATAAAAAGCATTTGTCCGATTGTGCCTACTCGTTGTACAGTATAATGTTTTGTTCGTGTGTATATATATAGTTGTAACCAATAATGTTAGTTTGTATATTCTGTAGTTAAAGATGGTTATTGTACTAAAAACATGATTTCTTTCATTTAATAAATTGATGAAAATACATTGTGTCTTCTTCCCCGAAAAAAAAGATCGAAACATAAAAAAACACTTACATTATTTCGTTAATGATGTGACAATCGTTGGGTTGACTGCTCGGTAAATCTTCTACCTCCGTATTCAGGTCCACGACATGGATTTCTTCAAAACGAAAAGAATGTATGACACGTGTCAAATCCTCATCAGACCTAAAAGGGGAAATAATAATTCATTAGTTCATACTGAATCTTTTTTAATAAAAACCCAAAACATATGCAGAGTATACATATAGTAAGAGTATTACAATGTGAAGATATCTTTGAACCGCTAGGAGTTCCTTTAAGAGAAAATTCCGAATAACATTTATTACGGAATTTATAAAATTATTTAAAACATGCAAATGAGTGCTATAAAAAAATTCAACGAATCAAAACAGGATTTTAGCATAATTGCAAACTAATCTATAATTGCGGATATCTAAATGAAGCATTTTTAATGTGATGAGATGAATTACTACAACCCTCCATATATATGATGAAATAATCCAGAACAGTGCTCTGTCTCGTAATGACAGGCACATTAAATAACAAGTTTGCGAATAATTGGCTACAAAAATAAAATTACAGGCACTTACATTTCTACGGCCGTCCCTTGCGTCGGATCGTAATGAGCGTCATTGCAAATATTATCAACGGTTTGCATTGGAAATAATCCATCTCGGTCAGCCGCGTTAAAAAGATTAATTGTGGACAATGCTGCAATGTCACCATCTTGATATAAATCCGGTAAACTGTAAAGTTCTTGATTCAAGGTGGAGGGAATGTTTATTCACTGGTGAAAATAACTACTGTGACTCCCAGCTGAAAATATTTCCTTTTATATGCATGATCCCCAAGCACCACCCCAAAAGATTAATAGGCGGTTCGTAAGTTTAATGATTGGTTGTCAATGTAACTGGGCGGGGCTATGATAAATTTGTGTGCCAATCGTAACACCTATATTACGGGTCCATGCTTTGGACATCCTGATTGGTGGACTAATGGCGTCTTTATATTCTCTCAGTAGATTTAATGCTCACATCGTGTATTACCACTTGCAGTCTCTACCACGATAATATTTGCATTTGCGCCCATACTTTTCACGGTTTTCCCATTTTAGAACCCACCCCTTTATGCAATATCCCTCACCCTTTTGCAACATTGATCAACATTTGCCATCTCTATCACGACAATATTTTACATTATTATTTTTTGCGGTCATACTATTTGATTGTCAATTTTTCCCATTTTGCATAGGGAGATGGACAACTTGAGCGGCTGCAAGTCGTTACAGGAATATCTTTAACAGAGCCGCTCAGCTCAGTACCACAGGAAATAAAATTAGCGCCGCTACTCTTCATAATCCTGACATAGATCATTATCAGAGCAGAGACAGCACAGTAACATCCGATGACACAAAGATCATTAGAAAATAAGAAATCTGGAAGATCTCTACAAGCAGAATGTTTTTGTGCATTATTATTTTCTGCGGTCACACTATTCTCAGCTTTCCCAAGATTCCTGACTTGTGGATTTGGTTATATATATATATATATATATATGTATATATATATATATATATATATATATATATATATATATATATATATATGTGTGTGTGTGTGTGTGTGTGTGTGTGTTAATTGCCACTTGCAGTCTCTACCACGATGGTTTCAAATATTTGAAAAATATATGTTTGCGGTCATACTATTCGATCCTCAACTTTGAATAATGTATTCGGCTTGACTTTTTACCTGCCAATTATCGCGTAGGAGTGTGATTAAATTGTGTTTAGCTCATTAAAATGAATGTCTGTTTGGACTGGTAGATAACTGGGCGCCCTAGGTATCCTAGTGGTTAAGACGCTGGGGTGCTGGTTGAGAGATCGAGTCCGGGCAATGACGTTGTGATTTCAGCCTGCCCGTTCGGGCAGCTTAGTTCGGATTCCACGTTGAAGTGAAGGTCTAAGACGGAGTGAAAAGCTTGACCCTCGTCAAAATGAACAATTCGGTGAGAAGGAAAACCGAGTTAGCTATTATTATTACTACTGTAATTTGCACCACCCTATATATATTATATATATATATATATGTGTGTGTGTGTGTGTGTGTGTGTGTAAAAATGAACAATGAATAATTCCTATATAATCTTTATAATTCAAATATTCATTTTTACATAAGAACCAAAATCGCCTAACGCGAGTTTGGATAAAAATTTTATTTTTGGCTTTCTATTTTTGCAATGTCACAACCATGCTATCTACCATTTCTATGGTTAAGTCGTATCCATGTTTGTGTCATTGGAGGTTCGTTGTGAGAATCGAATGTCCCTTAATTTAATTCCCTTAAAGTACAAACAAGACACTCGACGGTTTAGATCGTTTAACATTTCCATCACAATATTACCCATAGCTCCATTTTCCACTTATTATAGACTTTATGATAATTAATTATTGTTGTCTTGCATCTAACCCTCATCCCTAAATTTTTAGATTATGCATACATATTGCATGTGGCATGATTTGAACCCTTGTTTGTACTTCTTTATTCATTACTATATTGCTCTAATTCATCTCTTCTAAATTCTCCCAGTAAACGAATTAAATAACTATGGCGTATTAATTATAAATTGACGTATGGCATAATTTGAATAACTATGACGTCATAAAGTAGCTTAATTCTCTTCACGTTTTCCATACCTTGAATACTGTATCACGTGTTTAGTATGTGGATATATTTCGTACTGAATGTATGGTAAATTCTTTAATAATAATAAAAACTTCATTCTCTATAAACCATTATTTATATGTTGTGTCCTGTCTGGTGGTATGTAGTATAAATATTATTATTCGACCACATTCATCCATACGTCCATATCTTATCTTGACCGTTATCTTTTATTAATTTTATTAATTATTCATTCATCGACCTACCTATTGTCTACTTATGCCCTATCAACCTATCAGTCCATGTTACTCGTGTCCGTCTATGTTACGCACACAACCTATGTGTACAATACTTTGTGCATTCGTACATGTCCCCGGATGATCATGATTACGTACATAGTTACGTACATGTAAATACGTCCACATGTATTTTTTTACTTTTTCTTTTAAGTGCTTCACCTCTCGCAAGCTGCTCATTCATGCTGATTCAAGGTGTTCGAACTCCGCTGACGTCGCCAAAAGCGAGCTTCTGAGTCCGACACCTTTTCTCTTGTTGCTTCTAATCATAAAACATTATTGTGTGTCATGTTATATATATATATATATATATATATATATATATATATATTAGGGGTGGTCGAAGTTGGTACCAGAAAGCGAATAAACATCCAGTAGCTGTCGTTTCATCTATGAAATGTGAAAATCACAAAGAAATGCATTTTGATGAAAGATCAGAATGCGAAATTAGCTTTTAAGTTTTTAATTTTTTCTGTTGTCGCTTCATGCGTAAAATCCCGTATGCGGCATACGCGCAACCAAAACAAAGCAAACCCAAAATTATTAACTTGTTTCTGTAAGCATAAATATCAACGTTTTGCTTGTATTTTTATATAATTATTAATTATGCATCTTTATTAAAAAATAATGGTAAAATATTATATTTCCTGTGACCGTTCACGTTTATTTCTTACATATTGCTATTCGCATTAACACTTTTCATTATGTTTCAGATTTTCCGGTGTAAATAATGCCGAAAGCGAAAACAAGACACCTGACCCGAAAGAAAAGTGAAGAAAAGTATGGAGGTGGTCCTTGTGAATTATTAATGACCGAACCAACCACTTACAGGCAGCTGATTCAATACTATTATGACCTTAATCATGCTAACCCTGGCGCAGATTTTTGGGTCTTAGTGCAGCAAGTTAGCAAGGATTTAAAATCCATTTGGTCTTCAGTGAATCCGAGGCTGCCTTTGATTAATGACAAATCCATTGACAGAAAGGTTAAAGACCTATTCACTCTTGTGAAAGACATTAATCGCAAGCATGCTAAGGCAAGTGCCAAGCGAAATCTGGATGCTAACTTGGACAAACTTTTTGATATTTCCGCCTGTTCCTGTTCTTTGGATATTTTGCCTTGCAGTGATTCAAGAGTATACTGTAAGAAGGACAAGTGTACACAAGAACACATCATCTGTGTTTGCCCTCGAAATGCAAAGGTGCCACTTGAAGAAAGAGCATACCTTCGTGATCAGCGATCCAAAACAGGTCCTAAGGGTGCATACCAGCTGTCTTCAGTGGACACAGCTGCTGCCAAAAGAGACAGGAAGGCCAAACAAGGACAGCAACATGTACTACCTCAGGAGGAAGTTGAGCTAGTAGGATCTTTCATACAGCCTACAGAGTTGCCTGGACTTACAAGCAGTTCATCTGTGGCGACATTAGTTTCCTTTTATTTATATTAATTATATATAATTATAGATAAATAAATAAATAAATAAAATAAATAAATAAATAAAAATAAATAAATAAAATAAATAAATAAATAAATAAACAGAAAACGCATTAATATTTTCCATTTATTTTCAGGAAGGAGAAGATGAATGGCAGCCTAGGAAGAGGCCTTCAGGAAACTACAGCCTTTTAAAGTTTCCCAGATATGCTATGGAACTTGTCAGAGGTGAATGTTCATCAGATCTCGGCGCAGCTGTTGGGAATGCCTTGCTCCATGACATCAAACACCTACTGAGACCTGAAGTTGACATCAATCACATCATGATTGACAAGTGCAAATTAGACAGGGCCAAAGCCCAAATTAGGGTAGTTAGTGAGGGTGTGGAATCAGAGAAAAAGACACAGCTCATTTGTGTTGGTGTGGATGGGAAGGTTGATGAGAATACCATGACTTACAAAGAAATAGAGACACCTGAAGGGGAAACTGTTCTCAGAAAGTGTGTTGACGCAGAACATCACCTCACCTTCACCTATGAAGATGGAAAATCTCCTGGCGCCTACATGACCCACATAACAATTCCTGTTATAGGCGCCACTGGTGAGGTCCTTGCTCAGGAAGGGTGGTTTAGTGGTAAAATTTGAAGAAACTCTGGGGAGGAAACTGCACACTATTGGTTGCGCACTGCATCAGAATGAACTCCCACTAAAAGCTCTTTTCAAAAAAATGGATGGAGTGACAACTGGCCCAAGAAGTTTCAGCGGGCCCCTTGGGCAAAGGTGCGCAGAAGATATCCAGGATGAACCTCAGGTACAGTTTGAAGCTGTGGAAACTCCAATCTTTGAAGGGTACATTCCAGAGGAAGCACTGAAAGACCTCAATCATGAGGTATTGCAGAGGGATCGGATCAGGAAGAGTAGATGACAGATGGGCTGCTTGGACGATTGGTTCACTTAACCATACGACTTCTTTGTTTGTACACAAGAGACAACAGACCAAACCTGAATTTGAAAAAGTTGGTCCATTACATTGTTCGAGTTTATGCTCCTGCATGGTTTGAGATAAAGGCATCCTCTAAGTTGCATGATTCTCCTCGCATCCTCTTCTCTGCTATCAGCCGACTGAAGCTGATTCCATTTGATGATGTGAAACACATTGTAAAGCAGAACATCCAGGGTAATGTTTTCTGCCTCCGACCTGAGAACATCCTCTATGCCATGGTGAAAGATGATGAAGACAGAATCAGGAATCTTGGGCCAGACTATACTCACTCTCAGACACAGGTAAATTTTGCGCTTCTTATAATTATTATTTTTTTTTTTGCCAAAGCTGAGTTATTCTCCAAAAAATATGGAAAAAATATTATAATTGTCACTTTAAGTGGGTAATTTGTTTGTATTATTGAAAAGGCAATATTTGAGTACTATTTTTCATTTATATTTATATTTTTATTTATATTTATATTTTCATTTATATTTTCATTTTCATTTTTCATTTATAAAATGGAGAGCAACCAGGAAGCAGGGAAGAAAATTCCCCAGGTGAATTGGAATGCAAATCACTGGCATGAGCTCATCGACCTCACTGACCCTGATGTCATGGAACCACTTACCACACAGCACCTATCTGATGAAGAAATCCAGTCATTCATGGACACTAACACTAAGCCAGACATTCCAGACTTGTCTTCTCACTCTCAGAGTGTTGAGAGGAGTGTAAAATTAGTGACAGAGGCTTCCCATACCGTGTACGGGTTCGAAACTCGTCACAGATGTATCCTTACTAAAGTACTGAGCAGGAAGATGCGTCCTGCATTTATGTCAAAAGGACATTATTCTCAATCTTATGATGATTTATATGAACAGTTTTTCTTTATACATGAGAACATGTGATTTTTTTGGATTTATCACCTTTTGAAATTGTTTTTTCAAGTTTTGTAGCCAAAATATGTGAATAAATTAGCAAAAATGCATGTTTTTTCAACGAAATTTTATTATTTTACACTTAAAACACATGACATACATTAGGCATTGTCTCCTCTTGGGATAGAAAATGATATTGAGTTGCTACATCTATAATTAGTTAATATTATGTCTTCAGAAATGACGAGTGTACCTATCGCGTATGACGATAATTGGGTCAAAAACCATAACAAACTTTAATTGCAAATCCGCAAGCAGGCCCTTATGCGTTTGCTCTAAAAAATTTTTTGGGTTCATTTCTCAACCAAACGTAACTACTGGGCACTTATTCACCTTGCTATTTCAAAACATGTGGAAAATCGACTCCTAACATCCTAATTGTCTATAAATATATAACACTGTAAAAAAACTATAGTTAACTGTTTAATTGTAATTAACTAATAATTTAATATAATGTAATTAATGTACTTTAATGAAACTATAATTAACGATAATAATTTAATATAATGTAATTAATGTACTTTAATGAAACTGTAATTAACGATAATAAGCGAATGTGAATTAATTGGTAATTATAATCATAGTTGTAGTAAACCAAAATTACATTGTACTTAATAATGTACTTAGATTGTACTCAATGTACTACTCCGAAATTGTCGCCATTTAGGAATGTATACTCGGCGATATTACGATTATTATTTTTTTTTGTTATTTATTTTTTTCATTTTATTTTGGAATCTTTCAAAATTCTGATCATGTGTTTAAAATTAGGCTTAACGTAGATCTCCATTAAAAGGGGGGAAACTTAACCTTCAACTGCATTCTCCCAACATTTAGACTTATATGATGCTTGTTAGTGATGTAGGTCACATCCGCATCCGCATCCGCATCCGCGGAACATCCGCATATTTTCTCGCATCCGCATCCGCACCCGCATCCGCACTTTCGACTGCGGATGTCGTGCGGATGTGGACCGTTGAGATAAAATGTCATTAATAAGCGGAAATTATCAAATTCTACTATATTAATAGAACTAGTTCATTGTGCGCAAAAGTGATGCAAGCGACAAGACGAGAGGCTGTTCTTGTATGAAGTTACTCTCTTGCAACCTACTTAGATCCACGTTACAAAGCTAAGTTATTTTCACCTAGTACATTAGAACGAGTTAAATCATCACTTGGCAAAGCAGTTGAAGAGCTTCAATCTCTTGAATCTGTCGCTTCGCCACCCACCAAAAGAATAAAAGTTTCAGTGACAGAACCAACACCTTCAACAAGCAAATCTATCACAGAATCTGTCTCTCAGTTTCTTGAGTCAAGCAGCAATGACGAGACCTACGCGATGTCAAAAGATGTAGTAAAAATGATCGAGAGCTATCACCAAGAAAAACGCCTGGCTGCATGTGACAATCCTATTAGTTGGTGGAAAAATACGCAGAATATCTATCCATACTTGAGTAAACTTGCAAGGAAACATTTAGCCTGTCCTCCAACAAACGTACCAAGCGAGAGATTATTTAGCAGTGCTGGATTAATATATGATGAAAAGAGAAACAGACTGGCAGCAGAAAAGGCAGAAAAATTAATGTTCCTTAAGCATAACCTTCCTATAATTAAGTTTGAACATTAAACGATGAACATCTTAGTTTACTTTATTTTAATTACTCATTTATAAATATGCCTAATAAAACTTTAAACTTAATATAAATAGTTATCAAGCTAATTAAAGATCTCTTTCTATAAGGGTGGAGGTTGGGGAAAGAGGTCGGTGGGGTGCATTTGAGTTGGGTTCACGTCCCGCATCCTGGTAACACAATTATGGTTTCTAATTGTGGCTGAAACTCAACAAAATATAACGAATTTATTTGCAGACGAATTCACTAATTGATTTCTATATTAGTTAGATGCTTGATATTATTTTATATGTTCAGAGAAAAGTACAGCAATTATTGTACAATTAATCAATTATACTACATTATAGCTACAGCTCTCTCTATATAATAACTTATTATATACGTTAAACACAACAAATCTCGAATATATCCTAAAAATAACGAAAATGTAGACATCCGCATCCGCATCCGCATCCGCGGATGTTGAAATCAAACATCCTCATCCGCATCCGCATCCGCGGATGTGAAAAAAATGACATCCGCTACATCACTAATGCTTGTATTTGTAAAATAAGAATCACTCCCTTGTTAACAGCCTTTCAGCGAGGAGGAGCCCTCCTTGATGAGGCCCTCGCCTCCGCACTTTTAAATTCCGGCCTAAGCCATGGTCGAAAGAGGTCGAACCCCTCTCCCTGTAAATTAAACTTAGAGGCTGAGCATTGCCTGTACATTTTAGCAGTAAATTACAGTAAGAAAAAGTCTTTATCTTCCCCTTCGAGTTTTGTTCTCTTCAGCGAACTTAGTCTTAAATAGAGAAACAAGTTCCCGATACGTTATAAGAAGCATCAGGGAACTTTCAGAGAATTTAGTAAGTTTTCACGGAATCCTCCGTACCACTACAGAAGAACTCGGAGAGTAGTATAGAAGAAACTACTGTGAGTAACAAATCCGTTGCTGCCTCCTAACCAGAACCCCCGTCGACTTCGAAACAACCAAGGCCATAGACGGAGGGGGTTAACATATATATAATTTAGGGTGGCCCTTAGTTGTATGTGATTTTCTGAAATGAAATATTTTTCATCTCCCAACCTCCAAAGTTGTTCTAATCCATGTAAAAATGCTCTGTGTAAAATTTCAGCTCAATCAGACAATATTAAGATGGCCCCCCCCCAAAGGCCCTAAAGTTTCAGATTTTAACAATATTGATATTTTTCATATAAAACCGTTTTTATCTTCTTTACAGTGTTTTATTCGAAATAAATATAGAATATGATCGAAAGAGAATTCAATTTACAATAAATTTAGTTATAACCATTATTTACTTAAAACCAAATTTACAATAAATTTAGTTATAACCATTATTTACTTAAAACCAAAATTGGACGAGATATTCACGGAAATTGAAAAGTATCATAAGTGCGTAAAAAAACCGCTTCTGGAAGGTTCTAGAAAGTTCGATTATGCTTTGTGATTATTTTCCCAAACAAAGTTTGCAAATGAATTATAAAGGTTTTATATTAGAAATACCAATTATCGGTGAATTTTGAAACTTTAGGGCCTTTGGGGGCCACCTTAATATAGCCCAATTGAGCTGAAAATTTGCACAGAGCACTTTTTTATATATTAGAAGAAGATTAGGGGTTGGGAGCAAGTAATTTCAAAAGTTGAAAAATAAGGGCCACCCTAATATATATATATATATATATATATATATATATATATATATATATATATATATATATATATATGTATGTATATATATATTGTTGTTGCATATGGAAATATGATAAGGAAAAACATTACTTAAACAAAGGCTAATTTAGCCTATAAATAATTTGAAAAACAATCACGTGATGCTTATCTATATATATTTAAGTTCAGTTTTTAATTTCATTATAATAATAATAATGGAGAATTTAACATATATAGGTTAGTGCGACAAAAACCAGTTTTGGAGACGAGAAGTGGTTTGACCTACATTCCATTCTCGCCTTTTGGGTAACTTCGAGTTTTAAGCGTATATATAACGTATGCCTTCCTTGTCTTTCGAATTATAGGCAAAATAAATATTATTTTTATAGAATATTTCTCATTTAATTCTTTTATCAATTACTTTCATTTCGCGGATTTTGTGTTTATAAAAAATATAGAAGATATATAGAAAGGATTGCCAAAAGTAAATAGACACAGTATACTTTCTAAGTTTTAGAATAAATGAAAGTTTTCATGAATTAGAGGTAAATTAAATATTATTCTTAGAGAATATGTTATTGGGATAATGTACAATATAAAGAGCCCTGTGTATTTCTTTTATTATTAATATTATTAAGATGAATGATTTCTTTTGCTATGCCATAGATTAATTGTCTTGAGGGGTTATGTTTGAATGCAATCTACGTTTTTCACTCCACCTTAGACCGACAGTATACACAATAGACACTCAGGGGGGGCTTATGTTTGAATGTAATCTAATTTTTAACAGTGATTTCGAAATAAAGTCAGTAACATGTATGTGTGTGTGTGTGTGTGTGTGTGTGTGTGTGTGTGTCTTCAGTTTTTCGAGCATTAACTCTCTCTCTCTCTCTCTCTCTCTCTCTCTCTCTCTCTCTCTCTCTCTCTCTCTCTCTCTCTATAAATAGAAATTAGATTCAGTTAGATATATAGAAAGGATTGTCAAAAGTAAATAGACACAGTATACATTCTAAGGATACATTCTAAGGTGTTTAAGGTGTTAAAATAAATGAAAGCGAATTATAGGTAAATTGAATATTATTCTTAGAGAATATGTTATTGGAATAATGTACAATATAAAGAGTCCTGTGTATTTCTTTTATTATTAATATTAGTTGAACGACGTTTAAATAATTAGTTCTCTTGCTGAACAACTTTAAGGAGAAAGTCGATCTTGCCTTTAATATATAAATAAATAAATAAGTGGAAACTCGTCTAAATAAGTTAAAATAAATGGCGCAACCTGGCAACTCAACCTAATAAGGTATACCTGAACAATTAAAAACACTATTTGGCAACTAATGTAAATAAAATTAAATGGTGGTATCTAGCAACTCACCCTAATAAAGTATACCTGAACAAATAAAATAAATGGTGGTATCTGGTAACCCCCTACATATATAAATAAGTGATATCTGGCAACTCACGATCTTCTATATAACAGCTGCTTGGCCTCTGGACGCTCATAATGCGTCTGGCTTCAGCCAGGCGAACACCTTCCTTCTTAGGTTAAGGCTTAGGTTAGGTTTCCCTTTGGGGGCTGAGGACATCCCACCTTCTCCCCCCGAAGCTCCCTCCCCTCTCCCCCCTGGCAGCATTGAGTTGTTACATAACCCTTCCCCCCTTTGCAGCAATGATGTTGCATAACCCTTGCAACATTGATGGTGCATACCCCCTTCAATGCATAACCCATCCACTTCATTACATAACTCCCTACCCCCCTTTGTTGCAGAACTCATTTGCAACATCTTTTAACATTTAGTACCATTGAATTGCAACATTGCATTGCACTCGTCCATTTTGCGCCCACACTACTCACCTAAAATGGAGATTTCAGTGAAAGAAAAGTGGGTGAGGATGTTTTCTACTTTAGAGGTGAAACAGTCAAAGCGATTTGGATAGTCAGTAGAATTAGGAGAATGGTAGACAGCGTAGATGTATTTAGTTTGAGATTGGCATGTAAGCCGTAGCCAGAGGGTGTAGAATTCGGAGAATTCATTTTCGGGAATACGAAAGCAAGTAAGGTCGTTGCTTACATTTATGCAACATTCAAGTAGAGAAAGTAGAAGGGTACAGAAAAGAGGGTTGCTGTCAGTCGTCCCAGACACCTGATTTTAAGCGAGGAAGAGGTGAGGTTTAGAGGAGGAAACAGACTGGAAATTTGAGGAGAGGACACGAATATTGCAGAAGTTTATGAAAAGTGAATCAGGCAGAGGCCCAGTACATCTCGAACGAGCAGTATCAGAACCAGACTCGCTGCCTGGGTCTACATTCCCGGTGTTGGCAGCTGGGGGGGCCAGAAGTGGGGACATTTATGGTCCTCTCCCTAGGGGACTTCGAGGCTTTTGACGTCGATGCCACGTTTGTTATTTTTTTTTTGAAATGATTGTGTAGCATGTAAGAAGCATGTATGTGTAGTGAGGAAGAGTGAGAGAAGTGTGTGTTTGAGAGCATGCTGGACTGCTCACAGGATAAATAAGACACGGTAAAAGATCAGCTAAGGACGACAGTGACCAGAGAAACAGGAGTTGCAGCACTCCCTGTCTCCCGCCCAACGTCCTCCCGGGAGTCTTTCCATGGTCGATTGGTGTATACAATCTCCTCCTCTTATCTTCTGAGCTTATTTGTTTGAAACAGTTCTTAAGCAAGCCACACACAAAGTTACGAGTACCTCCAACGTAATTTAAATACTTTAAACGGATACTTACTTCATTACTTCAACGTATTTTAATTGTTAAAACTGTACTTCTTCCATGCTACATTCTGAATCACTGAAATCAAACTAGATCGACATTTTGTCATAAATTTTATTTGAATGTACGTAATAATAATTCCATTGTTGTTATGGAATTATTGAAGTCAGATGAAAACAGTAATTAAGGAAACTGTTTCTTTCATATTTTCTTAAAAAGAAATTATTTACTATTAATTACAAAACTGAGACTGCGAACTACTAAAATGTTTAGTTCTATACTCGTATATATAATAATATAAGCTTACCAAATGTTATATCTCATTTTCATTTCATTCATAATGTTGATCACTACTCCTCTGAAATGATCCCCTTCTCTGAAGAAATGAGGTGCAACCTGCAAACGACAAGACAATTTGAAAGTGAGAGAAGAGTGAGTGGAAACCTCACGTACTTTTATGTGTTGCAAAACCGGTACTGAAACACAATAAAGTGAGAATTTTCTTATATATATATATATATATATATATATATATATATATATATTATACAGTGATGGGCAGTATCTAGATACATGTATCGCCGATACGTATCGATCGATACTTTTGTATCGGTATCGCTTTAGCTACTTGACAAAAGTATCGATTTATCGGTATCGCTAAGGTCAGTTTTTTTAAATGTATCGAAAAAGATCGATACTTCGATACATTAATAAGAATTTTTAAATATTTAAATAGATGTTATAATATGACACTACTGAGTTATATTTATGAATATACATAAATAATAATATTAGTAAATATTTATTTAATGACAGTACTACTCTACTGGTCACGTCACACAGTACGGCGCAACGTTTAAACACGTTTGTACTTGTGTTATTGAGATTAATTAACCATAATATAGAAACGCTCATAATATAGAAACGCTCATATAATGAGCTTGATTTTCGGCAGAAATACCTAACCGTACTACAACCTATTGCAACAGCACTTGATAGGTTGCAGTCCGACAAAGAATGTTTTTACGGTTGCCTGCTTCCGACATTGTTAGCTGTAGAGAAGAAGCTAGAGCGTTTGAATTCGGAGGCATTGCGTCATTGTCAGCCACTTCTCAATGCAGTCACAGTAGGGTTCACTAAGCGGTTTGAAAAGTTTCTGTGCCTTGATGCGTCGCATGAGTGTAAAGCAGCAATACTGGCATCGTCTTCAAATCCTCTGTTCAAGTTAAAGTGGATGACAATAAAAGGCAAATTTAGTACTAACATTGTCAAAAAGAGGGTTCAAGAAATGTTGGTTAATGCTGTTAAGAGCCTCAGCGAGCAGACCACCCAGCAACAACTAAGTGATGCTGCATCTGACGGAAGTGCAGATGATTTCTTCTGTTATGAGTCTGCTTCCACTAATGTCTCTGCAACCCAAGATTCCACTGAGATGGAAGTTTTACAGTATCTGGGTGACGGAAGTCATTCTCTCCAATCTCTGAGGCAGTACCCAGGAATTCTACGGGTCTTCCTGAAGTATAACACACCACTACCATCCTCTGCTCCTTTAGAACGGTTGTTTAGTTTGGCTGGTCACATTCACGCTCCAAAAAGGAATAAACTGTCTGACCAGATGTTTAGCCAGCTGGTATTTTTGAAGGGTAATAGTAATTACTTTTAATTGCTAGTGTAATATTTTCAGTCATTCATGTATCCTACAAAATTGAAATATACTTTCATTAAATAAAGCAATTGTTTTTATTTACATCTATAAAACCCATTAAAATGTCGTTGATTTTACTTACAGTGCGTACAAATTACTAGTATAAACAATAATATCTAATACCTACATATTAAATGAATAATTATAAAAATGTACCGGCGATACATGTATCGGCTATGCATGTATCGGTATCGGTATCGCTTAAGACATCTAGAAAGTATCGGCGTATCGGTATCGTCTAAGACGTTCTTCATGTATCGATGTATCGGTATCGCTTTAGCGATTTTCATGTATCGATGCCCATCACTGTATATATACACACTGTGTATATATAATGTATAAACCTATCCACTTTTAATTGTTTTCGTTCTTTCTGGCATCTAGCTAAGAACCTTTCCAACAACTTTACTTCTTTCCATCCCCGTTTCCATTCCAACGGCCTAGTTGCTGTCTCTTCTCCTGACAAAGCTGACAAAGCTGAACTCTTCCCTCAAACTTTCGCCTCCAACTCAACCCTGGACAATTTCGGTGCTGTTTCTCCATCTCCTCCCTCCGACTTAATTATGTTTGAAATTAGAATCTTTTCCAAAGTTGTTCTTTCTGTCCTATCTGGGCTCAACTCTAGAAAGGCGTACGGTCCTGATGGTATTCCTCTTGTTGTTCTCAAGAACTGTGATTCTGTGTTGACACCGGCAAAGTCTTTCGTCTTTGTCTTTCATCTGGTAGTTTCACTTCCTGCGAGAAGTTCGTTTTCATTCAGCCTGTCCCAAAAGAGGGTGACCGCTCTCACCCTCCAACTATCGTCCAATTACTTTGATTTCTTGCCTTTGTAAAGTTTTTGAATCTATCTTTAATAAGAATATTCTTAAACAACTCTCTTCTCGCAATCTTCTTTCAGATCTTCAGTATGGATTCTGCAAGGGACGCTCCACTGGCGATCTTCTTGCATATCTCTCTGACTCTTAGTCATCCAACTTTCGGGATTTCGGTGAAACCTTTGCTGTTGCACTAGACATAGCAAAAGCTTTTGATAGAGTTTGCCACAATTCATTAATTTTCAAAATGCCTTCCTTTGGGTTTTATCTTTCTATCTGTGCCTTCATCTCTGATTTCCCTTCTTGCCGATCTATAGCTGCGGTTGTAGATGGCCACTGTTCTTTTCCTGAAGCTATTAGTAGTAGTGTTCCTGAAGGCTCTGTTCTGTCGCCCACTCTTTTCCTTGTATTTATCAATGATCTTTTAAGTCGCACTTCCTGTCCTATCCGCTCCTATGCCTATGATTTCACTCTTCACTTCTCCACCCGCTTCACAAAATTTCCCTCTCAACAGTCGCTCCATGCTTCGTGTGCGACGGTTATAGTACACCTTGCTTTTGATCTTTCCAGTATCTCTGATTGGGGCAGAGAAAACCTTGTGGCTTTTAGTGCCTCATAAACTCAGTTCCTTCATCTAACTACTCGTCACAATCTTCCACACGACTGTCCCCTTACTTTCAAGAATACACAACTCAATCCTTCCTCTTGTAGCAACATTCTTGGCGTTTTCTTTTCTCGTGTTCCTTCCTGGTAAGATCACATACACTCGCTTTCTAAAACAGCTTCTAAGAAGTTAGTTGTGTTGTACCGGTTCCGCCAGTTTTTCACCCCCACTCAGTTGCTGTCTTTGTACAGGGGTCCGTCCCTGTCTGGAGTACGTTTCTCATGTGTGTGGTAGCTCAACCCACACAGCCCTTCTTGACCGTGTGGAATCAAACGCTTTTCGTCTCATCAATTTCCCGCCTCTGACTGAATGTCTTCAATCTCTCTCTCTTCACCGCAATGTTGCCTCACTGTCTCTTTACTAACGCTATTATAACGGATACTGCTTTTCCGAACTCTCTAACTGCATGCGTCCTCCTTCAAGAAGAGCAGTACCCGAGTCTCGCCAAATTCTCATTTCACATTCTCATTCTCATTTTCTGTCCAACACTCTAGGGTTGGTTAACGGAAGGGTTGTCAGTATTTTCAATCTTTCATCTTCTCAACCGGTCAACTCTTGACCAATCTTCCTCAGTCCATCTTTCCCTCTGTCTATAACGTCCAATCTTTCGAACGCAAAGTGTCCAGGCATCTCGAAAACCCTGGACCTTCATTTAGGCTCTCTTCCTCTCTTGGGGAGGCGTTTTTGCGGGCATTCGCCCTTGGCCCCGACTTCACCACCAAAAAAAAAAATATATATATATATATGATGAATAAAACCACGAAGGAAAGGAAACACAGAATGGTGCTCAAGTGCTTTCGTCTAATGACATCCTCAGGAACACTGAAGTACATAAAGAGTTACAGCCTATATATAGGTTACAAAAAAAAGATAAAAAAATAGCATCAATATTCCGTTAGAACAGGACAGTCGTCCAGTGCCCTTTTTGTGCATTTGTCAGAGTTATCGAACTGTATTGATTGGAATAATGCTTCAGTTTTATTTCACTCTAGCAACATTGTTAATAGAAATATTCTTGAGTCTGCCATTATCCAACTTACAAATACCTTCAACATAAGCAAAGGTCTTTTTCAACTCGATCCTGTTGTTTTGAATTCCTTCAGAACAGATTTAGATAAGAAGGGTAGAACGCTAAATCTTTGGTAAACTTGTATGCTACTCTAATAACTTTTATTTTTCAATTTATTTTTATATACATCGAACCTTAACCAAGAAGGGCAGAGTGCTAAAATCCGGGCAGATTTCCAGCATAAATTTGTATTTTTTATTTTTTTATAACATTGGTTGGAAATAATTCATTTGATCTTGTGCTAAAACCGGTAGTTTTTTTTTTTATCTATAACATTGGTTGGAAACAATTCATTTGATATTGTGCTAAAAATCGATAGTTTTTCCTTACAAATTTGTATGCTCCTCCCACAATCCTTTAATTTTTAATTTTTAATTTTTATTTCTCCTTTTATTATATATATATATATATATATTTTTTTTTTTTTTTTTTTTTTGGGGGGGGGGGAGGGGTAACCTATATATAGGCTGTAACTCTTTATGTACTTCAGTGTTCCTGAGGATGTCATTAGACGAAAGCGCTTGAGCACCATTCTGTGTTTCCTTTCCTTCGTGGTTTTATTCATCATAAATATTTTTCACGTGTTACTTTCGTGAAATAATTTATATATATATATATATATATATATATATATATATATATATATATATATGCAAATTTTTAAAGAAATCACTTATTAAAAGAAGAAATACTTTAATTGATACCTAGTTATAAAAAATATGAAGTGGAGGTGTAATCAGGTTCTGTAAAATCACTTATGTTCTTTTCTGTTTTTCAGAAGCTGTTATATCTGAGCCGTCTGGTCAAAAAGTATTAAATATATTTGTATGTGCACATATGAACCTTCCTTTAACACTGAACAAATTATTTTATTTTCATGTTCTTTAAATTCTGCTTTTGAGTTATATTCTCTTTATTAAAACTAATAAAGAGAAAATGAATCTGAGTAAATAGTAAATAGGTAATGCCTTGACTGTGTGTGTGTGTGTCTGTGTGTGTGTGTGTGTGTGGACTCATATTGGTTTGATAATTCTATATACAGAAATAATTAATCATACCGTACATTCGGCGATACGCTCTGCTATAATTTAGGAGATTGGGCTTGACTCCCTCATAAAATATATATATATATATATATATATATATATATATATATAGTACCTATATACATTTTAACTGCAAACAACACACAGTATAATTAATGTAAAGAAACGACGCTTGTATAGAAGAACGTTCCGCACAAGATGAGGAGGGAGAACGAACAAATGAAAAATGAGGTAACCACCCGGGAATCGAACCCGGGATCTTCCGATTGCCGGTCAGATATGCTAACCACTACACCATGGGCCTCGATTAATCAGAAATCGTAATTCTCCTACATACGAGCAGAAACCAATGCCCTGAGGGGGCACCTCCCGCATGCCGCACATATATACATTTTAACTGCAAACAACACACAGTATAATTAATGTAAAGAAACGACGCTTGTATAGAAGAACGTTCCGTACAAGATGAGGAGGGAGAACGAACAAATGAAAAATGAGGTAACCGCCCGGGAATCTCCCTCCTCATCTTGTGCAGAACGTTTTTCTATACAAGCGTCGTTTCTTTACATTAATTATACTGTGTGTTGTTTGCAGTTAAAATGTATATATGTGCGGCATGCGGGAGGTGCCCCCTCAGGGCATTGGTTTCTGCTCGTATGTAGGAGAATTACGACTTCTGATTAATCGAGGCCCATGGTGTAGTGGTTAGCATATCTGACCGGCAATCGGAAGATCCAGGGTTCGATTCCCGGGTGGTTACCTCATTTTTCATTTGTTCGTTCTCCCTCCTCATCTTGTGCGGAACGTTCTTCTATACAAGCGTTGTTTCTTTACATATATACCTTATGAACCTTATGAACCTTATGTTGTTTCGTGCGTTGGTCTCTCTTCACACGGAGGTCAAGCTGGTGGCCCCGCCTCTAGGTCTGGCGTGGTGGAGGAGCTAGTTGCTTTCTTGCGCTCTCCACCGTACATAGCCAGGCACGCCCGGCTCATCTGGTACTGTCCTGAGCCAGGCAGCCAGTCTTTTCTTGAAGACTTCAACTTTGACCCCCGTTACGTTTCTGAGGTCCTTAGGAAGCTGGTTGAAAAGTCTTGGCCTCCTAACAACCAAGCTATTTTCCTTCAGGGTTGAGGAGGTCCCTTGTCGTGCCTTTAATTTGGGAACACTACACATTCTGCCTTTCCTATTTCGCAGTGTTGTTTGAATGGTAATTGGGTTTAGTTTTAGGTTTGGTACCAGTTTTTCGATCATTTTCCATATGTAGATTATGATGTACCTCTCTCTTCTTCTTTCCAGTGAGTACAGATTAGTCTTTCCCAGTAGTTGAGTTCTTTGCAGTCATCAATCTTGGCTGTGAAATGCCTTTGCGTTTCTTCTAGTTTATTAGTTTCTTCCTTTTTATATGGGGACGTCAAAACTGAGCAGTATTCAAGTTTTGGTATAATCAGTGTTTTTAGCAGGGGAATCATTACTGTCCTGTCCCTTCTCTTGGACGTTCTTAGAACCTGTCCGGCGACTCTTTTTGCTTTATTTATCGCTATCTGATTTTGTGTTTCGAATTTCGCATCATCTCTCATTATTATCCCGAGATCAATCGCTTTCATGCTTCTCTGAATTTCCTGTCTATCTGGAGCATAATATGCAGTCTGTTTAAGTTCTTCTTTTCTACCATATCTCAAGAGGTGAAATTTCTCGGCGTTGAATGACATGTTGTTGTCTTCTGACCATTTGTATATTTTGTTCGTGTCCCTCTGCAAGGCCTCCACGTCATACACACACACGAGGGTAATTCAATAAGTATCCGCACTTGTTATTTTCACAATTTTATTTTCACATCTGATAGATTATAAACACATCACTTCTCAACATAGTCTCCCTGTTTCTCAGTACACTTAGTCCAGCAATCTACAAGCTTCCTAATGCCATCACAAAAGAATGTTTTTGGCTGTGTGCGTAACCTCTCAAAGTGTCTTTTAGTCGTCCAAACAGGTAAAAATCCGAATGTGCCACGTTTGGACTGTAGGCTGGATGGTCAAGAACTTCAAATTTAAATTCTTGAAGGCATTTTCTAGTCTGTGCAGCGGTATGAGGGCGCGCATTGTCGTGTAACAGAATAACACCTTCCGACAATCTTCCTCTCCGTTTTGTGCGAATTGTTTGCTTTAACTCATTCCGAGTTATGTTATGCTAACACTGTTTTGGGATACACGAGGCCCTATCCTTTAACATTATTTAGAGCGTGGAAGTACAGTAACAAGTGCATCATATTCTGATATGCTTCGGAATGAGTTAAAGCAAGCAATTCGGCACAAAACGGAGAGGGAGATTGTCAGAAGGTGTTATTCTGTCACACGACAATGCGCGCCCTCATACCGCTGCACAGACTAGAAAATGCCTTCAAGAACTTAAATTTGAAGTTCCCGACCATCCAGCCTACAGTCCAGACCTGGCACCTTCAGATTTTTACCTGTTTGGACCACTAAAAGACGCTTTGAGAGGTCAGCGATTCCAAGGCGATGATGACCTGAAGGAGGCGGTGTATGACTGGCTACGCACACAGCCAAAAACATTCTTTCGTGATGGTATTAGGAAGCTTGTAGATCGCTGGACTAAGTGTATTGAAAAACAGGGAGACTATGTTGAGAAGTGATGTGTTTATAATCTATCAGATGTGAAAATAAAATTGTGAAAATAAAAAGTGCGGATACTTATTGAATTACCCTCGTAGAAACATTCGCGCCATTTTACTTCAATAACTGATAAACTTCGGTCACAGTTACTAAATAATGATCATTTACCGTTAGAATATATGCCACTCAGCCCACTAAATTAATTTTCTTTTGTTCCTGCTACCTCTACTGGGGTCCGGAATATTATTGGTAAATTAAAAAATACAAAAAATAACGTTCATAACATTCCTGTAACTATAATGAAGCTCGTTAAAGCTAAGATATCTGTAACTTTGGCTAAAATTATCAATCAAAGTATACTATTTCCAAAGGAATATTCTCATCAATACTAAAAATTGATTGTGTAACATCCCTTTTAAAAGGGGGTGATCCTGCACTAGCAACTAATTACATGCCGGTGTGTCCATTATCTGTGTTCAGCAAAGTTTTTGAAAAAATTGTAAAAAGTAGAATGCAGCGATATTTAGAATCCTGCAATATATTATCTCCAATTCAATATGGCTTCCGTTATAATAAATCAACGGAAATGGCTTATTTAAATCTTATGGAAACTGCAAATATAGCTAAAGAAAACGAACAAATAATTATATCAATATTTATGGGTTTCAGTAAGGCGTTTAATGTAAGTAGTATGACCTAAAAATGTTCGAGTGCATATGCAATTGCAATGTTCATCAAATGCTGCAAAGGTGGAGGGGTTGGCACATGAGGGGAGGGGGTGGCACCTGGGGGTGGCACAAAAAAAAAAGAAAGAGGGTATGCAAGCAAAGGGGAGGGGTTTATCCCCCAAGCTCCATGAAGGGGGTAGTGGGGTTTTACTCGCCCACCAAAATCTAACCTAAGAGAGAGGAGAGAGAGCATCTTTTCACTGGAAATCCAGGCGGATAATTCACTGGGGAACAAATTTCAACTTTTTGTCTATTGAATTAGATTTGACAGTTAGTTCTAGGTAATTTGGGTGCGCTGAGCACGAATGTTTACTCGGTTTTGCTCTATCAGGTCCTGATTTTGCTCAACACCCCTCCTCTTTCGTCGTATTCATAAAAAGGTTTTTTTCTCAATACTCGCTGTCTTTTTGCAGTTACACATTATGCAACTAGGTTTTTATCTAGGTATTTGTACCTATTGTTATGGTATTGTTGTATTATGTATATTTTTATATGTAACACCCTAAAAATATTTTTAATTTTGTCATTTTTAACCCATTTTAATATTAGTAAATTAAGCTAAAAATATCATAGAATTCTAAAATTTTCTCGAGCGTTCCTGTTCTCTGTAGAGTATTCTAGAGGGACAACTAAAATATATAAAAGCGACTCGTTTCCAGAGTTAATCAGTCAATTCAATCAGTCAGTCAGTCAGTCAGTCAGTTGAGTTAGTTAATTAAGTTTGGGCATTAACATAATTTTGAATTGGCATATGATTTAGTGAGTAATTTTGTCATCGTGATTTAATATAGTTGATTTAATTAGACGTAATTTATATTGTACCTACTCATCCGTGTTTCTAGTTTAATTTCATAGATTGTAAGTACCTATTTCATAATAAGTACCTATTTAAACTAATTTTTGTGTTTATATTTCAGATTTTCTTAAATTTATATGAATTAAGGGCTTTAAATACCTTTACAAATTGGCAGAACAATCAAGCAATATGTCATCAAGCACTAGAAAGTTCAAATGCAAAAACAACCCTGATTCCTTCTGTTATATATGTGGAAATTTTACACTTCCACATCAACGAGCAAATATAACTGACTTCGTAAAAAGAGCTTACTTAGCTTATTTTGGCATAAAACTGGGGGACCAAGATAAATCGTGGGCTCCACATAAAGCCTGCACTATATGCATTGAAAGACTGCGACATTGGACGAAGGGTTCGGATTCAAAATACCTTTTGGAGTTCCGATGGTAAGTTTATGATTTCATAAAACTACGTAATTTAATCACTAGTATACTGTAACTTACCTAAATGTAATTGTAACTTAGGTACATAAACAAAAAATTTACAGAAAATGTTTATAAGAATCTCAAATATTGCATAAGTTGAAACACATAGAAATGTTAAATGTTTGGGTGATAACTTTTGATAAAATCATAAAAACAAGTCTCTCGTCGCTTTTGTTAACGCTTTACAATTTTTTTCCATATCAGGTGTGGCGAGAGCCTACTAACCACGAGACCAATTGCTACCTTTGCTTGTCAAGACTTCGGGCTTCACTAAGAAAAATAAACATTGTATCGAGTACCCAAATTTCGACACCGCGATACGACCTGTGCTACATTCAAATGAGATCCCCATTCCAAAATTTAAGGGTCTGCCAACTCAAGAATTAGTGAAGATGTTCCTGAAAATATTGTTAGGCACTTTGAGGAGTCAGACACCGATTTTGACCCCAGCGTATTTGAAAGTCAAAACGATCCGCAAAAGTTTAACCAGGCCGAGTTGAATGATCTTGTAAGGGATCTAAATTTGCCAAAAAGGCTGCGGAAATTTTAGCTTCAAGACTTAAAGAGAAAAACTTGCTTACTTCAAACACATACATTTCATTTTACAGAAAAAGAGAAGAAGAACTTGTTAAATATTTTAGAACAGAGGATAGTTTAGTATATTGCTGCGACATAGTTGGTTTGTTAAAGAATGGGGGTTGAGTCTTACGATGCAAATGATTGGCGCTTGTTTTTAGACAGTTCGAAAAGAAGTCTTAAGTGTGTGTTGTTGCATAATGGCAATCTATACGGCTCGATACCGATTGGGCACTCAACAAAATTAAAAGAAAAGTATGAACATATAGAAAAGGTTTTAAATCTTATCAAATATAGGGGCACGAGTGGATCATATGTGTTGACTTAAAAATGGTTAATTTTCTGCTAGGACAACAAGGAGGGTATACTAAATATCCCTGCTTCCTTTGCTTATGGGACAGCAGAGCCAAGGAAGAACATTATTTCAAACAACTGGCCAGCACGAACTTCACTTACTGTCGGAGAAAAAAACGTAATTAATCCACCTTTAGTGAGCAGAGATAAAATCATATTTCCTCCTCTGCATATAAAACTAGGCCTCATTAAACAATATGTAAAAGCTTTAGATACGAACGGCGAGTGTTTCAAATACATAACTTCAAAATTTCAAGTTTAAGTTATGAAAAAATCAAGGCGGAATTTTCGACGGTCCACAAATAAGAACAATGATTAAAGACAGCAATTTTCCTAATGTCATGAATGAACGCGAAAAAAATGGCTGGTTCTCATTCGTGGACTTGATAGAAACTTTTAGGCAATTATAGGGCGAATAACTACGAAGAAATCGTAAAAAAACTTTTAAGGGACTACAAAGAGTTAGGTTGCAATATGAGCATAAAAATGCATTTTTTGAATAGCCATCTTGACCAATTTCCAAGTAATTTAGGTGATGTAAGTGACGAACAAGGGAGAGATTCCACCAAGATATCAAAATTATGGAGGAACGGTACCAAGGCCGCTGGGATTCCCACATGATGGCTGATTACTGCTGGTGCTTGAAAAGAGACCTGCCATCAACAAGCAAATACGCTAGAAAGTCTTACAAAAGAAAATTTTTGCCACAGTGAAAGCTTCATATCTGTTTGTTTTTTTATTTTAAGTCATTTCTATCGTTATAATGTAATTTTACTGTAGTTTGAACTGCTTGTATTCATGAAACTTGAAAAAAAAATTTGACACATGACTTAATTTTTTAGTCCTAATTTGAAAAATCTGGAAAATGGCACATAGGCTGTCGACAAGAATCAGGACCTGATAGAGCCAAACCGAGTTGAAATTCGTATTCAGCGCACCCAAATTACCTAGAATCAAGTGTCAGATATCATTCAATAAAATACGTGTTGCCCAGTGTAATGATCGCTCTTGACCTCACAGTTAGCTTAGAAGTCTTAGCAGCCATTATTAAGAATTATTATTATATTTAAAAATAAATAATTAAATTTATATTGTTGTGTACAGTATATATCAGGTTGTAACATAAATTCTGCTCGATTAGAAAACGGACGATAGATAATAGAATAACTTCAAGATAATGTGAAATAGTTTCAGAAATGTTACAAAATACACGCGGCGACAGGTTCGCGCAGGTTTTATCACGATACAGAATGATACAGAATGACTTAGACTTATGTAAGATTAGGCTAAGGAATATTTTCTC